>MU001684.1:813984-836474 GCA_010093515.1 Lineolata rhizophorae | reverse complement strand
AAAGGAAGTGTGCCGAGGTACGTGAGGGGAGGACAAGGTGGAGAATCTCGTAGGGGGTGGGTGGAAGGCGGGTATGTGTGTGCGTACGGTGGGGGAGGGAGATCTGGTTCCTCTTTTTCTTTTTTCTCCTTTTGATTGGTTCAGCTTTGAGGTGTGTTTTGTTTTCTCACGATTTGCTATGATTGACGTGGGTGTGGGATGGGGTGTGTCTAGGCTAGGCTAGGCTGGGCTGAGCTGGGCTGGGCTGGGCTGACTTTGGAATGGGATGGGCTAGGTGTGGACACGGACGGGAAAGGAGGTGAGGGGGGCTTTGCAAGGTTTTCGTTTCCCTTTTGGTTCATTCGTCTATTTCTCCTGGGCAGAGGGGCGGCCGGAGACGGGGGGCGTTGGAGGCGTTCGAGCCATATACCATCGTTCCTGGGGCGGCTTTGGGCTTTTTGCTTCGTGTGTGGACTTTGGCTTTTGATGTCCCTTTCTGGATCCCCGGGGACAATATGCTGCTTGGAGTGAGGGGACATGCTTGTGGGGGAAGAGGACTGCTAGGAAAGGGACTTTGTGAAAGGGTGAAGCTATCTTGTCCGTCTAGTCGCTGTAGCTTGAACACGTGAATTCAGAATTTTGTTTTTCCGACTGGACCTTGCTTTCTGCTTTTGCGATCTCACGAGCGTGGTGTTCGTGCATTCGATTGAGTGAGCGACCAATTGCTACTGTGCACAGGCCCCTAGGCCCGGCGAAATCTTGGCGCTCGCCCCACGGCGGCACCCGGCGCAGGCGAACAAATTCCAACCGCCTCGCCACATCGCATCCCACTTCCACCCTTCTCTGCCACTCAACCTCAACCTCCGCGCTGTCTTTGTCCACCCACGGCGCAATACACACGCTGCTTCGCCGGACCTTGCGCCTTTTACTACGTTTCGCCACTCGGGGATCCTGCTCGTGCGAGGCTGCGTGGTTCAGTCCGCCGCGGCACCGAGACCGGAGAGCCAGCTGCGCTGAGTCATTTGCCTGCAACGACGAATAGAGACTTCTCCGTCGCCTTGAATCGACGGGTTGCGCCGCCGCTACGCGTCGTTTCCTCCCGTCACTTTGCGCGGAGAAAAGACCTTCGAGCCGCTCCGATCGCGCCTTGAAGCCGGCCTATCGACCGACCGGGAAACCTGGCCCATCCACCGCCGCTGAGCGTCTCTTCGCGAACCTCCTGCCCCTCGACCCTGCAGCGGAACTTTCGACGAGTAAAGCAACACAAGGGACAAATCGGACACGGCTGCCCAGCATGTCATTAACAAACTGCCGCTTCTACGAGGAGAAGTATCCGGAGATTGACAGCTTCGTCATGGTCAACGTGAAGCAGGTGCGGCGTACCCTCCACTTGCCAAGCTGGACTTGGCCATAGTGGTTGCTTGCTTCTAGACGGCGACTGCTAACTGCACCGCGAAATCCACGGGGCTTAGATCGCCGAGATGGGTGCCTACGTCAAGCTGCTCGAGTACGACAACATCGATGGCATGATTCTGCTCTCGGAGCTGTCGCGCCGTCGTATACGCTCCATCCAGAAGCTGATCCGCGTGGGACGGAACGAGGTGGTTGTCGTGCTGAGGGTGGACAAGGAGAAGGGTGAGTCTTGAGAATACCCGGCCGCGTGACTGCTTGGGCCACCCAATACATTGCGCATATGTGAACGGCATTTCTCACCTGGATGTGTTTGCTGGGATGCACAGGATACATCGACCTTTCGAAGCGCCGCGTCTCGGCCGAGGACATCGT
Organism: Lineolata rhizophorae; assembly: GCA_010093515.1. NCBI lineage: Eukaryota > Fungi > Ascomycota > Dothideomycetes > Lineolatales > Lineolataceae > Lineolata > Lineolata rhizophorae. The sequence goes on along the minus strand of MU001684.1, from coordinate 834,710 downwards.
CAAGTGCGAGGAGCGCTACAACAAGTCAAAGATGGTGCACAGCATCATGCGGCACGTGGCGGAGAAGACCAACACGCCCATCGAGACGCTGTACCAGAGCATCGGCTGGCCGCTCAACAAGAAGTACGGCCACTCGATCGACGCCTTCAAGCTGTCCATCACCAACCCTGACGTGTGGAAAGAGGTCACGTTCCCAAACGAGGTGGTGCGCGAAGAATTAACGTCGTACATCTCGAAGCGTCTGACGCCGCAGCCGACCAAGGTGCGCGCCGACGTTGAGGTGACGTGCTTCGGCTACGACGGCATCGACGCGGTCAAAGCGGCGCTGCACTGCGCCGAGGCCAAGAAGAGCTCCGACGCCCAGATCAAGGTCAAGCTGGTCAGCCCCCCGCTCTACGTGCTGACGAGCAGCTGCCTGGACAAGGGCCACGGCATCGCGACGTTGGAGGAGGCCATCGCCGCAATCGACGCTAGCATTGTCGCTGCGGGCGGCCAGTGCGTCGTCAAGATGGCGCCAAAGGCCGTCACGGAGAACGACGACGCGGAACTGCAGGCCCTCATGGAGAAGCGCGAGAGGGAGAACCAGGAGGTGTCGGGCGATGAGGACGAGAGCGCGAGCGATGAGGCAGATATCCAGGAGTGAGACGGCTAGGACGAGAAAGGGAGCCGAAGGGGTAAGTTAGATGGGTACGCTCGTTCGGCTCGAAATTGTGTGTCCAGCCAGGGATCTGGGAGGAGGGAATCGTCGATCGAGAGAAGTATGTACTAGTGTTCGAGCGTGGCCCTTGATTATGTCTTCTTTCCGCATACCTGCTCGGTAGACGTCATTTGGGATCGGGGCAAAAACGGGGCCTGTTCAGGTTAGGCGTCTTCCCTTGCTCGCGGAAAGAAGTGTTTTCAAGTCCTACGGAGTCGTGTCGGGGTGAGGTTATGGGCGGATGGCTGGTTCCTTGTACGGAGACCACTTTTGCGTTGCGAACGGTAATGGAGGGCTCCGGGTGCCGCTTCGAGATGGATCCCAATTGACCGAGTGGTGGTAATTGCTGTCATCAGCGATGGAACTCACTGCATATGTGTAGCATGCGATTGAGAAGAGGTTTTCAAAAAGAGTCATGTTTTTGAGGTACTTGTTTAGCGTGTAGCTGTGTGCATAGTTGCAAATGGGATCATTGTCCTTTTTCTGTCTTTCAATCTGCTTTCTACATAGCAAACTAGGAGTCGAGACACTCCTAAACAGTTGACCGTGTCCCGATGCAGAGACGGGACTGTTTGGCACGTTTGGAAAATGTGAAGGCGGTACGTTGGCTCGAGTTTCTGGCTCGTTGCTTTTTAGCCTCCGCCATCATTCCTCCATCAGCCTTCGACGAATTCTCTCCAAACCACCAGCTTCCAACAACCAACGCTTTCAGCGGCTGCTCACCGGCCGTTCATCAATCTCGTCGCCTTCATCTATGGCCGTGGCGGCCGGCCTAAATGGGCTGCTTGGCTTTGCGTCGACCAACCATGCCTTTCGGGCAAGCCGGAGGAGGCTATCCTTCGCTAATGGGATGGGCTGAGGGGATGGGCTGAGGGGGCAGGCTGCTGGTGATGGATCTCAACGCCGTGAAATCTCTGCCGGCAGAGCTTTCTGTGGAACGTTGTGGCTTTGCGATGCGACCGCGAAGTGAGCCAAGACGGGTCGTGGCGCGTGCGATCAAGACCGCTGCGCGAGCGCGTAAGGTGGCAGATGACCTCTTTCTGAGTGTTGATGAGACCCCGGCCAATATGGGCCTATCATGCCATGCTCTGTTGTCGGAACCACTACTTCCCGAGAAGCTTCATTTCAAATTGACTGGGTCGTACCCGAGAGATGGCGACGCATGCATGAGATCGCAGGAAAATGCACTGCAGAGGTGGCCCAACATTCAAGCCTGACAGCTCCACTTGAGTCATGTAATGAAGCAAAATATGTTGGACCAGAAACAACAAAGAGCTCACTAACATTGCAGCCACGGCCGGAATCACATATTCGCTCCACAGATTCATTATCAGCGCGTGAACACGTCTTTTTGGCTGAATGCTATGACATTTTGGCAAAGACAGATGGTACGGCGATCCTCCAACCATATGGTATTCAACCCTTGCGTACTCTGTTTCCTAACTTCTGATCGTCGTTGCTGGGGCCAGCTGGTCGGGGATAGTCGTACTGTTCAGGTTATGGAAGATCGGGGAAGTGGCCATACCCAATTTCGGGTGCAACTTCTAGCTCGTCTTCGGGTGGCCATACAGGCTTGCCGTTAAGCTTCGGGGTTGAGTCGGCCTTTTCCCCGGCGTGAGTGGATTTGACCAACTGCCATGCGTCTTTCCCCGTAGTATAGCCGTGGCATGCCGTGTGCGTTTTGTTCGCAAGCTGCGCTTGATCTTTATAGCAGAAGGGTACGTGCCAGCCGCTAGGATCATTCTGGCTCCTGTCGTCCATACCCGTGGTATTATGAGACGAAGCCCTAGAGTGAATAGCGCGTTGCTTCATTGGGTAATAAAGGAAGGTTGTTGCGAACAAGATATCCCGGTGTTTTTGAAAGGTAGAGATGTAACACATCGAGAAGCCATCATAAATGGGTCGTCAATGAGGTCCAGGAGACCTTGAATGTTGGAGCCTGGCACTTTAATACACAACGAATCCGGGAAGGTCAACAACCGCAACACCGGTCATGCTCACTCATCTAATGAGGATGGCTTTAGAGTAAAGATTGCGATCTCTGGCGGTTTGGTATGCGAGTGCGACCATATTGTTCAGGAGCTCTCGATCTGTGGGCATCATGCCCTTGTAGAAAAAATATCTGACTAGGTTGACTGTGGACATCACTGCGGTAGACCTAAGGAATCGGATCGAAATGGCAACGAATAATTGCAGCCGGAAATATGAGTTAATGCAACGTCGAAGACAATAAGAGTCCCTCAACATAGCTTTATAAGGTCTCGCGGCGCTCTATGAAACGGAGAAGACTGATCGCGAGTACCCCGCCTACTCAGTAGCCAAAGAACTTCTGTGAGTTGGCAGGCCGAATGAGGCTGCAGCACATGTAATTGGCGAGACGGCAGTCTCTCTGTATGATTCTGTAGATGTCGAATTGAGTGTAGTTGTTAAGGTATCTCGGCTAACATAACTCCGTGCGGAACCGAAAACAAACAGAAACTACAGTATCCGACCACCTACGATACGGCGCAAGCGCCGACAATATGTGTTTGGCGTTTCCAAGGCCGCATCGCCCCGGCTCTGCAGGGCCATTCCAAGCGCTTAGAGTTAACTACTGTTTTGAAGCCGATTCGCCTGCCCACAGCATCAGTCCGACTAGCACCATGAAGCATGCCTTCCGCTACCTTTTGCCTTCACTTCGGATCATCATTCCACGCTTCTCTCCTGCCCCATCACGTTTTATAAGAAGCGCCCCTCGCCAGTTCTTCGCCACCTTCAGTGGCAGGATGGAATCCACAACCACTAATGATGCCGACAGTTCAGGCTACGGTGTCGAGTATATGCCGCTTGAAGGCGTCGAGCGACTCGAGCGTTATCGTCCTGGAGGCTATCATCCTATAGTTATTGGCGATCATCTCCATGGCCGATACCGCATCGTGCACAAGCTGGGCTTTGGTACATATTCAACTACTTGGCTAGCGAAAGACCAAAATAACGGCTCGTATGTTGCAATCAAAATTGCAGTCGCCGACAGTGACTTGAGAGAAGCGGATATACTCCGCGTTCTACAAGACGCACGTCCGACATGTGAGGAAGCCTCTGGGAAGGCCGCCATCCCCTCTGTGTTGGACGAATTCGATCTCGACGGACCGAACGGCAAACATCGATGCCTGGTTACCGCTCCTGCAAACGTGAGTCTAGCGGATGCTAAAGATGCATCAGTTTCTCGTCTCTTCCAGCCATCTGTAGCTCGGGCAATCGTCGCCCAATTGGTCCAGGCTATTGCTTTCTTACACTCCCAGGGTATCGTTCACGCCGGTGGGTTGTCTTAATATGAATCTTCAGTTGCTCAGCTCTGGTCGCTCCATTGCTAAAAGCTTTCGTTCCCGGCCCTTTAGATCTTCACCTTGGAAATATCCTCCTGCGTCTCACTGAGAGCATCGATGGTCTTTCACCCGATCAGTTTTACCAGAAATATCAGAAACCAACACTAGAGCCCGTACAACGTCTCGACAATCAGCCGCTTCAAGAAGGGGTTCCTTCTCACGGAATCATGCCTGCCTGACTTGGGACAGCAAGCGACCGTCTTACCCTTTCAGAGGCCCGCATTCTTCTCACCGATTTCGGCGAATCGTTCATGCCTTTCACCACGAAGCGGTACTATTCCAATACACCGGATTTGCTGGTTCCCCCCGAACTCCATTTCCGGACCCAGGAGCCTCTTTCTTTCCACACCGACATCTGGGCTCTTGGCTGCGCAATCTGGTCCATCGTTGGCCAACGGCCGATTTTCGAGGCATTCAATCCCTCGGCTGATTGGATGACGAAAGAGCATGTGGACGTGCTGGGCAAGCTGCCGCCCGAGTGGTGGGAGCACTGGAGTGCGCGGCCCAAATGGTTCGACGAGCAGGGGTCGAGGATTGCTGGCGCGGCGGGAAAGCCGTGGGCAGAGTGGTTCGAAAGCTGTGTGCAACGTCCAAGGAGAGAATTTCGGATGGAGGAGTTCTCAGAGGATGAGAAGGTGGCTTTGTTCGCGCTGCTCAGATCGATGTTGGCGTTTCGGCCGTCCGAGAGGCCCGATGCTGAGCAAATCTTGCAATCGGACTGGATAACGACATGGGCTCTTCCGGAGCTAGAGAGTATCAGAAGTACATCGCTATCGTAGAGTTGGTTGTCTACCCCAAAGAAAGATTTTTGGACTCTACCGGCTTTCTTGCTCATATATGTACGTGCTGTCTATTTCCCCTTTCTTAGGTACTGTTTACTAACGTGATTGAAATCTGCAGGTCTGAAACAGACGGTAATGTGGCTACGATAAGTGGGGCGCTAATATGGCTGCATCAATGTGTATGATGAAGAGAAGCAGACCGAGACCTACCTTACTGAAAGAGCATTGGTTAGGATGTGGGTCCACTGACGATAGATAAGACTCAGAGTGAGTTCGGCACCTCTATTAGCGGTGGCCTCGTAGTGTGGACAAAATGATTCATCTGCGACATCCGCCGTCAACCCACGCTTTAACTCGTGGCTTGAGTCACGACTTGTTTAGTTAGCAGCAGTAGAAGAAGGTCCACCCTCCACCGATCAATTCAGCCAGAATTCCACCGGCGGAGCCAGACTTCGAAGCAGTTGGTCGTCCTGTACCAACGGAGTGGCCAGCTTCAGCGCCTGATTTCGGTTGCGCGCGAACGGCGGTTGGCCCGGCCGCCCTAGCCGCTGAAGACTTGACCACCAAGGGGTGTCTAGCCGTTTTATGAAAAATGGAACTTAGAAAGAGCACCTGGAGATTTGGACCCGTGAATTTTCTCGACGAGGTCTGTTGTGTTTGAACCAGCTGTCTAGGATAGCATTGGCGGCTCAAGGTTGACAAGGTTTCTTGGAGGCGTCAGCTGCTGGTTGCATCAGGCCCATTGAATTTGAACACGTGAAAACTTGAATTGCCGCCGTATCGTGGTTATTTGTTTCAAGAAAACTGGGACTTGGCTCGGTTGAGCTCCTTATGCGATTGAGCTTATGAAATTACATACACTATCAACCCAAACGACTGAACGAGTCGTGTTAGGCCGTGTCAGTAGACCCTTTGCCAGTGAACTTATTGGCGGATGGCCAAAAGGGCAACGAAACACTGGGTTTGACGGGATGAGGAAATGTTCAGGCTATGTTGTCGCCAGAAATGCATTGCACTTAAATTACATCCGCAACAATAATGATACGAATTGGAACGTCCAGATTGCGAATGCGTTGCACAAACCATACTACAGCCTTCTCACTGTCCAGTACTGAATCTACTAGCAGTACTGCGAGCTGCCCTTACACAGTGTGTCAAGTATTTCGAGCGATTATCCAGATAGTATAGATTCTACGCATCTAGATCTATAGATTAAGTCTATAGAGTGTAACTAGATCGAAAATCAAGGCGCTTTGCCCAATAGAGTAATACCGAGATATTAAGTTTAAGGCATTAAGCCATATATTACTACTATTAACCTTCTTTTTAGCTATATAGTAAGGTAAAAGTTGATTGAAAGCCTTCCTATTACTGTAATGTATATACCTAAAACTCTTTACTATTCTGCGGAAGAATGATCTCTATCTATAACCATACAACACTAAACCTTCTCGTTAAGTTTACAAGCTATTCTATAGGCTATTCGGAGGAGAATACGCATAGTAGTTCAGCCGGCGGTGGATTAGGGACATTATACGCGGCTCGGAGGCGCGGTCTCGTGGAGGAGCAAAGTGGGTACGAGGCACACGGCAGCGAATCCAACATTCCTCGTGCGTTTGTACATTTACAAGATACAATAACGAAGGGCGAACAGGCTCCGAAATAGATAAAGGGAATAAAAGTCGCCTATTAAAGCAAAATATAGCTTTGGGTCTGGACCTATCTCATGAAGTTGAAGGGGCAATAAAGAAAGGTCTGGCAAATACTCCAAAGAATAACTACACACGATACGGGCACGTACGTCTACGTATGCATAACGGTAGCTGTGTCGAGAAGCCGCCATAACTAGGAGACAGATGACTAAATAGCGCAACAACTAAGTAGAAAGACGTCGTAGAGCGCAATGGCTTTTAATGGGGATGATGAGAAACGCTAGATGGCGGAGAAGAACAGCAAACAGAAATTCGGGGGCCAGGGCAGCTTGCCAGCAGGGAGCAGCTGGCCCGCCAACTTTGGTTTGGCCTTTCCTCTGGCTAACGCATAGAAGGGCCAACGCTGGCTTACCCATGGCTTTTGCACACGAAACCTCTTCGTGCCCGTCGTCGCCCTGATCATTTCCAGCGGACCAGATCCGCTCCTCTAGACAGGGAGGTCGGTGTCAGGCGAGCTTCGCCGAGCGTGTCCCTGGAGCGTAGGGGCTCTCTGCCCGCCCTGACGGCAGCGCCGTGTGAGGCGAGGGCTCTTCGGTTTTGGGGTGTGCTCGCGCACCGCTCTGCAGCCGCGCCTGACCGCCCACCATGGTGCGGGTGAAGAGCCGGCGAGACGGAACTGGCTGTGAGCCAGTATCGGCTCCCATTTCGTGGGCGGCCTGTTGTCCACGTGCTGTTGTTTTGTGTCTTTAGGTGAAGCCAAATCCGGCGGTGATCTGAACCCATCATCGATAAACGGATAGATGTCTGAAGCCGTGGCCCAAAGCTTACAGATCGATCAGAGCCACGAGCGAGCAGCAGACCATGTTTGCCTGGCCCCTCGGGATTAGACAGGCCACACCAGCTCCTGTGAGTGCATTGTCGTCGCTGAGCGCCAAAGCAGGCAGTCGATATCGTTTGTTCTTTTCGTATTTGTGGAATGGCTTCGTCCTTGCCGACTTCCCGCCAACTGGATAGCTTAGCCATGAGACATCAACCCAGCTTGCGGATAAGGTTGCGTGAGACGGTACGTTCGTTCACGCAGCGCGCAGGCGGCTTGTAGAGCCAGTCGATCCCAAAGAAACGACGATGACATCGACAGAAGTGACATTCGATATTACTGAGAAGTTTACGTAAAGAGTTGTGCTGAGCAATCGCGCCGCACTGTTTATAGTTGGGCCCATGAGACGCAAGGGAAAGAGAAAGGTATGGAAGAAGGCGAGAAGGCGGGTGGAGGGATTGTGTATCGTGCTTCATCTAAGACGATTAAAGATTTAATCATAAAAGGGGGTCGGAGCTACAAAGTAATCGGGAAAAGATGGAGGAGACCGCCGATTAAAGCGATGTGTGTTTCAAGATCGTTGCGCTTGTGGCTGATGGAGTGGGGAAGGACCCTTAGGCCTGGTGACGTCTCGCAGCCCTTGCAGCCTATCTCGCCCTCACAAACCGTGTTCCCTGTCCGATTGAACAGACGAATTGCCGATCTCAAAAAGAACATCCAAGCCTGTGAAGGTGCTACCATGAGTAATAGGCAGCCGAAGGAAGAGTTTCCGTGGGATCTCGGCGTCTTTGACGCCCATTGCCATCCGACCGACACACTGAGTTCAATTCCCGGCATACGAGGCATGCGAGCAAAATGCCTCACGATCATGGCCACTCGAGCAGAGGATCAGCCGTTGGTTGCTAAAGCTGCGGACGAACTCGGGATTGCGGCGGACCTAGCAACATCGTCGTGGCCCGAGTCGTTGGGACAAGTGAGACCAGGCGTCGTGCCATCATTTGGCTGGCACCCCTGGTTTTCACATCAAGTATTCGTCGATGACGGGCGTGGCGACGGCCGATCCGCGCTCCAGGAGGATGCCAAAGTCGACCACTATCGCTCCGTTCTCACCGCTCAGGGAAACGAAACCCTCGACCGGGATTTCTGCCTCAAGCTCCCCGACCCAAGGCCGCTCTCCGAGTTCATCGCGGAAACGCGAGACTATCTAAAGCGGTATCCGCACGCGCTCGTGGGAGAAGTTGGCCTCGACAAGTCCTTCCGCCTCCCCGAAGCGTGGCTGCCGCACGAGCACGCAAGCAGGGACGAGACTCTCACGCCCGGCGGCCGCGAGGGCCGCAAGCTATCGCCGCACAAGGTCCAGGTAGAGCACCAGAAAAGGGTCCTCAAGGCGCAGTTGCAGCTCGCAGGTGAGATGCAGCGCGCCGTGTCGGTCCACGGCGTCCAGGCCCACGGCATCGTGTTCGAGACGCTCCAGGAGACTTGGCGAGGGCACGAGAGACGTGTGCAGAGCAGACGGGAGCGCAAGCGGCGCGGGAGCGCACCGAACGCGCACTCGGGGGAGGAACCTGCGACAAATGCCTCCAAGGCCAAAGAAGCACTTCCAAAGCCATATCCGCCGAGGGTGTGCCTTCATTCGTATTCGGGCCCGCCGGAGGCGGTTAAGCAGTACACCAATCCTGCTGTCCCGGCCGAGATTTACTTTTCCTTCTCCGCCGTGATAAATTTCTCCAGCTCAGGAGCGTCAAAAACAGAGCAGGCCATCAAGGTTGTGCCAGACAACATGATACTGGTCGAGAGCGATCTGCACACAGCGGGCTTGCAGATGGATGAGAAGTTGGAAGAAATGGCTCGTAAAATTTGTGACCTTAGAGGGTGGAACCTACGCGATGGCATAATACAGTTACGGGAAAATTGGAAGCGTTTCGTATTTGGCAGTTAAACATGGCAATACTATAGAGGCACCATCACAAAGCGTATGCAAATAAATGAGAATTGTTTAGGGATATGGGTGACTCCAAAGCTATCATTTTTCAAGGCATCACATCTTAACATAACTTCATCACAGAGATACATCGTGATGCTGCGTCCCCAAAATAGCCTTTTAGAGCACTCCACTCAGGCACCACCCCCTTTGATGCTAGCGGTACTTCCAGCCAACTCCGTCTACAACACTCCATAGTGACCTTGCAGTTCCACATCCTTCACGACCTTCCAAACCCGAACCAACCCTTCTTCGCGGGCTTCTTCTCTTCCTCCTCCGCAGCACCGTTCGGTGCCCCTACCCTGTCTTCTACCTCTCTAGCCCGACGTCCCGGATAATCAATGTAATTCCACGCCACGTCGAAGAACAGCGGCTTCACTGGTACGGGCCGCAGCCTCGGCGGCCACGTGACAATGTTCTTAAGGTCGACGCCGTCAATAGGGAACTCGTGCAAGCGCTCTACCAGCGGCTCCGGTGCCGTGTCAGACTTAGCAGCCTTGGCGTTTTGCGCGTAGATATTCTTCAGATCTACCAGAGCACGGTACTGGAGAACTAGGGCGGTGAGGCGGCGGTGGAGTTGCTGCGCTTGGGATGGAGAGAAGTCGAGCTTGGGCACGACGGCGAGTTCGGTGGTCCAGTTCCGGCTTGTGTCGGAGGTGAGGAGCTTGGCGGAGAGTGATTCGGCCCGCGCAAAAAGGGCGAGGGCATTGACGGGGGAGGCGAGCAGGGCGTGTGAGCGGGCGATGTTTAGGCACCTGGACAGGCATTGTTAGCGTCCGAATAAGCAATGCCGAGATGAGCCAGCAAAACCGTACTTTAGAGCCTGAAAATATCCCCTCTTCGCCTCCAACTCCTCGATAAAGACCGCATCCCTCATAGCCCCCCTCAATTCTTTGATAGAATCAATGCTCTGTAGAATCGCATCCAGTAATACCACACGCTCTCTCAACCTCGACAACTTCTTTCCCTTCCCTTGCTCCTTCTCCTTCACCGCTCCCTTTCCTTCATCTACCTCCATAGCATCCGGCCTTTTCCGCTTCCTCACACTCTGCGGCTCAAACTCCAGCCCGTCATCTTTCCCAATTAACGTCCTGTTCCGCCCAACCCGTAGCCCAATCAAGTCGTAATTCACCGCTAGACTGGTCACGTGCAAATCCTGGAAGCGCGAGTCGCTAGGGTCGACGTTCTCTTTCTCTAGCTCCTCGATGGCGCGTCGTGTTGCGTCGGCGGCGTCTTGCGCCGCAATGAGAACGTCGTCGTACGCGGCGGCGCGTTCCCGCGGCGGCGCATCCGGCTGCGATGAGAGCGTTTCTGCGAGACGTGATTCGGCGGATGTCCGGGCTGCGAGGGCTTGGCCGATGGAGGCGTCGACAATGGCCGCTGTACGGCCACGCCATGCGATAGTATTAGGTATTCTCTCATCCGTGCCGGCGAAACTCTTTCCCTCTGCATGCGTGACATTAGAGCCCGAGGCCGAGTGCAACTTATGTTTGAACGTGTCTGGGAGCCTACCTTCTGAAACCACCTCTCGCTCACCTCCACCAAAAGTGGTCGGGTCGAGAGATTCTACTGCAGAGACCAAGGCCTTATCGTCGCGTGGAAAGTACTTCTTCGAAACGGATGGCACCGACACCGTACGGGGTATATTCGACTGGTACGCCGCGTACCTGATGCTCGGATCGATCGTGCTCGCCAACAGCTCTTTAAAGATATCCTTTTTGGTGGCCTGCAACAGCGACGCATAGATCACCCTCGCCGTCGATAACTCCACCAAGCATTTATCCCAGGACGCATTTTTCTTCGTGCCCACCCCTTGAGACTGCTTTTCGAACTCTATGGCTCCGGAGAGCGACGCGGCGTAGGCGCGAGCCTCGAGGACGTCCGTGTCGGTAGCGCCAGTGGTGTCCTTGTTGTTTGATAGGAGGTCGAGCAGTTCGCGCGCGATCTTGGAGGCTTTGTCGAGGCGGGAAAGAATGTGCTTGCGAGAGGAGCCGGATATGCCCTGGCCGTGGTTGTCTTCGGCGTGGATTGATTTCATGTGCAAGGCGTGCGCCCTCGCACGCTCGGACAAGAGCAAGAGAAGGCGTACGAACCTGTGCCGGACGCTCATTAGTACAATTCCTGTAAAGATGCCATTCAGGGCGCGCACTCATGGTCCTTGGCAATGTCCTCGGCGGTCACGGGCTCCTTCTTCGCGAACTTGGAATTTTTGGGCGTGGTGCGTCCGAGCCTTTTGCGCACGGTGAGGATGCGCCGCGAGAGCTGGGTGCGGTAGGTGCTGTAGTCTCCCACCAGGAAGGCGGCGTCGCGCTTGGAGACGACGAACTGCGTTATGTCCATGGCCGAGGCAGACGTCGCCGCGGCCCGTCGTCGACTCCAAGTGTGCGGGTAATGTCGGCGAAGCTGCGACGCGGGGCGCGGGAATCTAGAGGTCGGCGACCGCTCGCGGTGCTGTGGCGTGGGGCTTGGCGCGGAGCTTAGCGGCGCGCTGACCGAGATCATTCAACCTCGGAGCAGATCCGTTGTCGACTTTTCCATTGCCACTGTTCCGCAGCCTCAAAACACCCAAGCACGCCTCTAGATTCTTTGATCGGGCTCGCCTCTTCGGACTACGCTATTCGGTGCTCGGAATCTAGTTACGTCTCCCTCCATCAAGGCATGCTCTGATGTACCTCCTGCCTCCCGCTGCTACCACCGAACCACCGCTTCCCGACGGCACGAGCCTTCCGCCTGCGTTCGACGCCGCTACTTTTAAGTCGGAGCCGTATCCCCACTCATAGTTCGATTGCGGTCTGCCGTTTTGCGCACGCGCGGGGGCATGCTGGAGCGCGCTTCAGCATGTCTCGACTGCGCCGGAAGTCGAGTTCTCCTTCGAGGCGGCTCCTCGAAGCAGACTATCCGCAGTCGTCGCATGCTACACTCGGCCTTTTGGCACCATGGCGCCTGCGATCTAGAGTTCCTGCCCTCTTGGTGGGCGACGGTACAGGACAACAGTCCCGGTGATAAGAGTGCGGATCCGTCTACGGCCATGGCGGATTATGACCAGCAGCCTCTGTTCCTCAATTTTCTCTATCCGGCAAAGACAATGGCGCTCCTCAAAACGATCTCGACGTATGGCTGGGAGGATTGGGAACGACGACGTCAAAAGTCCCGTCATGGTCTCTGGCGGAGGATGCGGCAGTTCTCGTCTATAGCCGGCGCCGGGCCGTTTGAGGGGATCATGGTGAATGGAGGGAACGAACATGATATCGGAAAGGTTGAACGCTTGGCTGCAGAAGGGGGCGATCGAGCGGTTTATGAGGAGCTCATGTCAGCACGGCCCGGCGACACCCGCCTCGACTACGACCGCATTTGGAATTTGTTCCTCTCTCTCGATCGCTCGCGAACGGATCGCGCAGTTACCATCCAGACTATGCGAGCGCTAGCCCTCTCAGGTCGTATAGAAGACGCAGAGCGAGCGATACGACTCTTTGAGATGCTAGGTACCGCCGAACGAAATGAGGAAGCTTATAAGGCGGCGATTATTGCGTTCGTTCATCTTAGTGAGCTCTCGAAAGGCGTAGAGGTATGCAAACAGGCCTTGGAAAATGGAGCTACTATCGAAGATGCGGTAATGCTACTCTTGGTGCACTGTGCAGCTCGAGCCCAATGGGCCTTGGCTTTTGTTGTGTACAGTTCCTACCTCAGAGCACCAAGGCGAAAAGACCCGGAGTCTCATAAAGCAAGGCAACGTCTCGAACAGGCTCTCTGCAAGATCAGCCCTTCCCTGAAAGATCTGGGTTCGTTGGTCAGGTTTACGGAGGACCAGAGAAGTCATGATCAACGGTCGTGCGAGGACATGAATCTCTTCAATTTCACTCGAACGCTTATGCATAGTGTTCTTGATAAAGCCGAAGAGCTTCCGCTGCGGTGGATTCAGGAAACACTTTCGCAAGTTGATACAGAGTCACCATTACGGGAATTTTATTATCACAACATTATCCGGAATCTTTTCAGGATCGGTCGTGAGACCAATTCCAGCCTCACTACCACGGCATATGTTCTATATGACGAGTTTCGGAGCGGTTTTACATTGGATCGAGAAAAAGAAAAGTCATACCCAAGCCGACAGATTTTGCTACTTGTTTTGGATAACCTCTGCCAAGATCCGGGAACAGGCGTCGGTCATGCTACCATTAGCAACGTGATCAACGACCATCAAACTCTCTTTGGAGCCCTCCCGGTTCCAAAGCTCCTCACTGTCATGTGGCACTATGCGAAACTTGGCGATGCTGAAAAAGTTCGTAATTGCATGGACGATCTACGAGCTAGTAGCCCGAGAGCTTTAAGGAATCGTGCCACACACCATGCACTACTTTACGCTTATGCAAGGCGCGGCAACTCTCAGGCTACCCGTGAAGCGCTCGATCGAATGTCGAAGGACTTTGATACTACACCTTCGACTAGATCGTGGAACATCCTCCTTCATGCATATGCAAGAGCGGACGATGTTAAGGGCGCTACAGACTCATTCAGAGAGGCGTTCCTTTCTCACGCAGGCGAAAGGCCACTGCAACCAGACGAATATACCTTCGGCCCTCTTCTTGTTCTCCACAGCGCGCGAGGCGACGTGGAAAGCGTTGAGCGACTTCTTGACCTAGCGGAGTCTAAATCAGTACCAATGTCCACTCATTTGATTCGATGTTTGGTGATGGCGTACATTAACGCCGGCGACGTGGCTTCTGCCATTCGCATTTCGGAGCATTCCGTCCGGGAAAAGAAAGTTGGCCGTCTTTCTGGTCGGATCACTCCGATCTGGAATTGTCTCCTCGCTGTGTCCGCTCGCCAACGAGATCCGAACACCACTATGAAGATTTACAAACGCATGTCGGACCTCGAAATTCGGCTGGACGCACACTCATACGCATCGATAATGATTTCTTTGACCGCTATTCATAAGACGGACGCCGCGTTCAAGATTCTACGAAAAGTCATGCCCCGGGATGGTATTCGCCCGCTTGGCATCCATTATGCCATCGTTATGGCGGGTTACATCAACCAGAATATGCCCAACCGGGCAATTATCATTGGTAATAGTCTTTCAAAATATGGCGTTCGAGAAACTCTCAGCACGCGGCTCGCCTTGTTGCGCGCCAAGTCGTATGATGCGGTGATTGAAAAGGACAACGGGGAACAAAGCACGATGCAGGAGCTAGTGAAGCAGTTGCAAGCCTTTCTAGATGAAACGCTCGCAACAGAAAGCTCAACCGACATATCTATACAACAGCCGCACTTGGGCTTGAACAAGGAGCGACTCGTCGATGCCGACCCGGAGTTGTACGTGAGCTTCATCACTCAACTAGTCGGCCGGACGGGCGCTACCGACGTCGTCCAACAATTGCTAGACAGCTTCAGCGAACTTCAAGCGAAGAAAAGTAACGACCGGCTACATAAAGATGCCGGGCCAGGGATTAATATGATAAGTGCACTCATGGTGGCGTATAATTGCAAGGGGGACCACGAAAAGGTTGATCAGTGTTGGAGGATGGTGATTCAGAGGGCTGCTGCGTTGAGCGACCCAGAACAGGATACGGACAGGAACTTCACGTCCAACATAGGTGACAACGCATCAGGGGATCTAGGCTCTAGCCAGGCTATTCCAGCACACGATAAGGAGCCGGATAAGACCGGCGACGAACTGCTGCAATCCCAGAGAGAAGCCTTGCCGGCTCACAGTCCAGTTTATAGCAGGGAATCCGATCTGAGCAATCCACCAACACAAACCGACGAATTGCGCCTTGCTAAGCCTCCCCCCGCACGAGCTGATATTCTTAACCGTCCGCTTAACATTTACGTCCGCTCTCTGGCAGCACGCAAGCGACATGGAACCGTATTTGCAACGCTATCTACTTTACGAGCCGCTGGCTATACAGTCGACAACACTGTGCTAAACATACTTGTCCAGTTACTTGCTCGATCAGGCTGGCCACTTCAGGCATTTGCTCAGTGCGAGAAGGAACTTATGCGCGACTGGCGAGGCTGGAACACCAGAGAGGTCACAAAGCAACGCAGGTCTCGCTGGTATCGTTCACATGAGGCGACGGAAGAAAGAGAGTTGGACTCCTCAAGCAAGCAAATCGATATCGATGATGCTGATCCCTTGGCCGACTTTGGTGGGAACGACGGAAGCGACGGTATTCGCGGGACATCTCCACGCCGAATTGCAAGTGGTTCTCGCCGAAGCACTTTATTCAAGGCCATGTCCGCGAGTGGCCAGGAGAGTCGACCCGTCATCCCGACCGCCAGCCTCGTCCTCCCCACATACAAGACCATGATCATCCTAGGTGCCGTGATGCGTCGCGTTCGCCGCGCCGAGGCGCTGGGTCGGAACGGTCGCGAGATCATCCGAATGAGATGGGAGGACGATTTCAATACGGCAGTTAGGAAAGCCGGAGGCGATGCCATCGGCGGAGAAAAAGACGACATGAGCGGTAACGGCGACTTAGTCGCAGAGGACCTTATCGGCCAGTCTGGTCGCGAGCTCTTTACGGTGGAGGAGACGGTAGGGATGCGACGGCTCCGCAAATACGCTCCCAGGACAGTTGAAGCGGTGGAGTCGATGCCGAAAATCGATGATTGGCAGCAACGGAAGTACCTGTTCCGGTCGGATGGTCAGCTACCGGATTTCTAGGATTCAGATTTAAGAATGTAAGGAAGGCGTTTATGCAAGGTATGAAGTGGAGAGTGCACGTTGACGTTCCTTGATCATATTATGGCCTTCTCCTCTTTGTACAGTTTGAGGAGTGTATTTTATGATTCGATTCTGTTAAAGAAGTATTGGGGGAGCAACTGGGCTTGGACTGATAGCCTTGTGCAATATTTTTGTATCCTTGCCCTGCTCATTTCGATTCATATTTTGGTGGTTTGTATGCTTTCGGAGGGACCTTGTTAATATTGTCTGGGGGATACTATCGTTACTTTGGGGGATGAGCGTGCTTTGAGGGTTTTGCCGCAGATATCTCTCCAATCGACGAGTGTCACTTTGTGATTTACTTTTGAGGCCACGGCGGTGGTACGCTAGCTCTCACAGAAGATTTTGGTAGACCATAAATTACTAAATGTATGATGATTCGTACGTCTTAAGGCTAAAAAAAAATTACTATCCTAGACCGCGCTTCAGCTCGGGCCTATAGCGAGCGAGCGACGCCCCGGCTCCGAGGACGCAGGGGTCACCTCTACAGCAACGCTCCATGACTTGAAGCTCCCACAAAATCTTGAGGCGACCGGATGGTGAACGTCGACCTCTCGTCCGCCTTCGCGCAACTACATTCATTACTTTCCATCTTCCCGGTCCCTCCTCCCCCTCTACGTCAACCATGTTTCTCTCTCCGCGCGCCGCCTTGCGCGGCACCTCCGCCATTGCCCGCCGCACGCCCTCCGCAACCTTCGCCGGCCGCCGATTTCTAAGCACGGCACCCCCGACGCAGCGGTCGCGCAGGTGGAAGAGCTCGCTCGCGCGATGGAGCCTCGCGGGCGCGGTAGTCTACTACTACAACACGAGCAACGTGTTCGCCGAGTCGAACTTCTGTACGTTGATCCGGTTCGCCGCAATGCGTTCGGTCGGCTCGGGGGAGTGAGTGGATAGTGCATGTGAGCGCTGACACGGGAAGCCGATCATAGATGCGCCCAACGTCGCGACGCACACGGCAGACGAGACGGAGCAACTGCCTACGGTTGAAGAGCTCAGCGCGCAGCGCCAGCAGCGAAAACAGGCCGCCGCGGCCGAAGCCGCAGCCGCCACGGCTAGGGAAGCTACGCGTGCGGAGGCCGCGGCCGCGCCGCAGGTAGACGGGCAGCAGCCGGCGGGATCGCCCGAGGCGCTCGAGGAAGAGGCCGAGGGCCAGGGTGCATTCAACCCGGAGACTGGCGAGATCAATTGGGACTGCCCGTGCCTGGGCGGCATGGCGCACGGGCCGTGCGGCGACGAGTTCAAGGCGGCCTTCAGCTGCTTCGTGTACTCGACCGAGGAGCCCAAGGGCGCCGACTGCATCGAGAAGTTCAAGTGGGTCTTCCCAACCAACCTCACGATGTTTTGGAGCGGCGGAGAGGCGGAGCGGTGGAGACAAAGGGTGGATCATGGTAGCTGACCGTTTCTGCGATTTCAACAGGGGCATGCAGGATTGCTTCCGCGCGCATCCGGACGTGTACGGCGCGGAGTTGGAGGACGACGAGGAGTTGGAGGCCGAGGCTGCGGCGGCACAGGGCGAGGTTGGTGGACAGGATGGAGCTCCCGAGCCTGCGATGGCTAGGACAACGGCAACTGGATCAACGGAAACCAATGGCGAAGCTCCTAAGCAGGAACCCCCGGCAACTCATCGCGAAGAGCAGGATGTTGAGGCTAAGAGATCAAGAGCCAAGGAGGCCGCGCGGCAAGTGAATGAGGAGCACGAGCCCATTTCCGAGAGTGAAGAAGCTGTCCCGAAGCAGTGGCATGATACCAGGAGCGGCAACGAGGAGAAGGTATAGATTGTAGAAAGAACGCATGTACCACCACATGTACTCGGTATAAAAGATGTACTATAAAGACCTAGAGTAAGGCTCCAAAATCACATTGCGCATATTCGGTCTCCCGTCTACGCTTTTTCCTACCAGTTGAAGCGGCGATAACACTTCTGCGAGTATTGAAGCAACGCGAAGGTGATTTGACTCCACATGATCGAGGAGTAACACGTTAGAGCTTCTCGGGCGAACAGAAGAGAGGCCTTCTTCAAAGACGGTTTCAATGGTAGCTTGACGATCAAAGCCAAGGTCACTGGATAGCGGTTTTTAGATTGAGGCGATAACTAACGTGGACGTAAGCATTGTTACACGTTACAAAACCTCCGGTGGCTGGTGCTCCCGGCATGACGTCTGCGCGGCGCCAACCGGGTCCTGCCCACGCGGGCGGCGCACATGCTACACCGTACCAGCCTAGCTGCGTAGGGACGGGCAACAGGAACCGGGACAAGCACGAAACCCCCCGCCCGTCACACGGCAAACGCTACACCCGACTTCGTCTTGCTGGCCCCATCGCCGTCACTCCTGTCTCCGACCACCCGGCCGGCCGTGTCCTTCTTTCCGCCGCAGCATCTCCGCCTCTCTTGTCTTGCTGCGTTCAGTCGCAAGCCGGTCCCCCCACCACAACCTTATCAGCATCATGTCGTACGCGCAGGCTGCGGCCAGCGGCCCTAGCCAGTCTGCTGAAGAAGTGCGTTTGCGCCCTGTCCAACGTCTACAGAGTATTCCCATCGGTGCTTTCTAACCTCCTGTGCAGGCGTGAGTCATCTGCAGTTTTCGCCTTCGATGTTCGACCATACGCGTGCCATCGCGTTGGCGAACCCCTCCCTCGGTCCTGTCGGTCGTGTATGCTAGAAGCCATTGTATTCCCGCTCGTCGATGTCGCGTTCCATGAGCATTTCCCTCGTGTTTATGTGCGCTTGCGCGCTTCATGGGATATTGTTTCTCATAGCAGCACCTTCCGTCCTGTGACCGACCCGGGCAAGCATCTCCCGACCCTATCCCCTGCAAACCGCGAAATCCATCGAATCAAACATCCTCCCCCCCTTGCCTCTCGGCGAATCGATGTAGCAGTCTTCTTCTTCCAGGGGCACCCGCTAATTGTGACCTCAGTCGCGCCCCTCCCCTCGCCGGCGTAGAGCGGACCGACGAAAGCACGCACTCCCTCATCGACGTCGACAGCCCGCACGTCTCGTCGGTGCCCTCGGACTTCGAGTCGCAGTCGGTCAAGACGGAGACGCAGGCGGAGCGGCTGGAGCGCGAGGCCGAGAACGCGCAGAAGGTGGCCGCGGCCAAGATGACCGAGGACAAGGAGAAGTCCAAGAGGGAGGGCAAGAAGGCCGCTAGCAAGCTGCGCGACAACGCCGATAACCCCGTGCTGATTGGCAACGCGGTCGCCATCACGGCGCTCGGTGGCTTCCTAAGTTTCGGCGCGTATAAGAAATACTCGGCGGGCCAGCTGTCGTGGAAAGTTGCCGGGGCCTGGGCTGGTGCCGTTGGGTTGTTCGCGGCTGGCGATTACTTCCTCAGCCAGTAAGTACTCGAACTCGAAACCGCAATCAAAAGATGTATTCTGACCGCTTTTGTTAGGTATTTGTTCAAGAAGTACCCTCCGAAATAAATGGCGGCGGCCAGCGCGGTAGAGTGAGCTGACCGAGCTATGTATTATCCTGCGGGTTGAATTTTAATTTCTCTCTCGGCAACGAATTCTTTTGGCCTTGTTGTTTCTTAATTATACTCCCGACTCTTTATGCAAACGACGTTCCTGTGACCGTTTGATTCCATCTTTCCAGGGCAATCTGCTATGTGATATACGGGATCTCTGCTGTAATGGCTGGAGCTGTGGAACGCCGCTGGCTAGGCATTCGTCTTATAGCCTCAGATTGACAATGAAGACACAGAATAGCAATCAAGTGAGCGGTATGGTGAGATGCACCCTGTAGCTAAACTACTTTAGATTGTTCAAGTAACCTTGAAAGTTTTCTAGTCAATCAGAGCACTTTGGCAATCCCTAAAACATAAAAGGAGTATTTTGTTCACATGCAATTTCGTCGGCATCTTCGAGGATATCATAGAAGCCTATCTAGAATACCATACACCCTCTCAGCTCTATTTAATGCATCGTTGAAAATTTCCATACAATAGAGAACATAGAATCAAAAGGCTTTCAAATATTTCGCGGAGGTATTTATCTCTTGACAGGTTGAACCTTGAAGCAACTTACTTCGATCTCGGGGTCCCTCGCTTTCCAGCCCCGCGCTTCCGCCGAGCTCCTGGCTATCCTCGGCACAGCTCTCGCGTCACCAACCGCCCTCCCTCGTCACCCTGCCCAGTCCTGCAAGTTCCTTCGACTTCATCACGGCGCAGGCCCGCACCTCGCAGTCCCCACGACATCGCCCTCGCCAAAGCCCCGCATACCGATCCCCCCGCGCATCGACGCCTTCCTGTCTCGCCACCCAATTGCGCCGCGCCGGGGCCCCTAGCCGTCCGCCTTCCCTCCATCTCAGCGCGGGCCCGGGCACAAAGCTCGCGCCTCGCGACCCTCGAGCGCCCACGACCACGCACGCCCGCCATGTTCGCGACCGCGGCCCGCGCCGCGCTGCGCGCCGCGCGCCGGCCCGCGACCAGGCCATCTCCCGCCTCCACCGCCACGGCGCCCATCCTCCTGCCGCCGCAGCAGCGCGCCGCCCCCCGCGGCGTCGCGTCATCCCGGCTCCTCAGCTCGCTCGCGGTGCTGGAGCAGCGCGACGGCAAGCTGAACGTGGCGTCGCTGGCGGCGGTGACGGCGGCGCGGCGGCTGGGCGGGAGCGTGACGGGGTTCGTGGCTGGGGGGCCGGGGATACGGGCGGTGGCGGAGGAGGTGGGCAGGGTGGGGGGCGTGGAGAGGGTGGTTTGGG
>MU001684.1:747886-813924 GCA_010093515.1 Lineolata rhizophorae | reverse complement strand
TTTTTGAGGGAGCTTGAGGGAGGGTTGAGGGGGGTTTTGGGGATAGGTGGGAGAGCAAGTGTGGGGGAAGGGAGTTAAATGAATCTCTGGGACAATGGCTAACGGTGCGATTGACGTTGTTTGTAGGGACTGGCTGAAAGCTACGCGCCGATGCTTGTCGAGAATATCAAGAATGGCGGCTATACACATGTTATGACGGGCCACTCAGCGTTCGGGAAGAACTTGCTGCCCAGGGTTGCGGCGTTGCTTGATGTTCAGCAAATATCGGATATCATTGGTATAGAGAGCGAGGATAGTGAGTACATTCATCGCCTTACAGTCTTTCTGTTTGAATCTAGTCGCTTTATATCCGTCATATATCATCTCGTACTTGTATTGCTCTTACTGTTTTACATGTTTCCATGTACCCTTACATATCTGTGTACAGAGAGGCTAACGTTCACCAGCTTTCGTGCGCACCATCTACGCCGGCAACGCCATCACGACGGTGCAATCCTCCGACAACATCAAGGTCATCACCGTCCGCGGCACGGCGTTCCAGTCCGGCGCGGCCGAGGGCGGCTCGGCGGAGCTTGTCGAGGGCGTGGACCCCAAGGCGGAGAACATGACGGAATGGGTGTCGGAGGACCTGACCAAGTCTGACCGTCCGGAGCTGTCGACGGCGGAGCGCGTCGTGTCGGGCGGGCGCGGGCTAAAGTCGAAGGAGGACTTCGACCGGCTGATCCCGCCGCTGGCGGACGCGCTGGGCGCCGCCATCGGGGCGTCGCGGGCGGCCGTCGACAGCGGCTTCGCCGACAACTCGCTGCAGGTCGGCCAGACGGGCAAGAACGTCGCGCCGCAGCTGTACCTGTGCGCGGGCATCAGCGGCGCCATCCAGCACCTGGCCGGCATGAAGGACAGCAAGGTCATCGCGGCGATCAACAAGGACCCGGACGCACCGATTTTCCAGGTCGCGGACGTGGGGCTGGTGGGGGATCTGTTTGAGAAGGTGCCGGAGCTGACGCAGAAGCTGAAGGGGTGAGCGAAGAATCCGGTTCTTGGCCGAGGAGCTGCGCAGGTGTTTCGGGGGGCTTGTGTATCGCTTCTAAAGCGCGTCGTTTTCGTTTTGGCGAGGGCTTCTTTGCTTGGGTCACTCCCGCCGTACGTAGCCGATGCCGTAGACATGTACGGGTAGAATCGCCATGCATCTTTTGGGTTTCCATGATCTGGGAAGGCCACAGCAGGCCAAACGTGCTGCACAATGCATATACACGACAGGCGAAGCGCACAGGATGAGACGAGGAGAAAGCCGGAAGGGAGGGGGTGTCGGGCCGTGCGGGCTGTGCGCGCAGTATATAGAAAAAGAGCAAAGCATTCTTATTGGGCTTTTGGTTTTTTTTTTTTAAAGCTATATGTACTGTTTAGTTTCCACGCTCTCCTGCCTGGCGTAGAGACTTAGTGGATGGGCGGTTGGAGTCCGTAGCGTTCCGCTTCCCTGCTATTAAGCCTCTACCCGCTGGACGAGCAGCGGGGTGGGTGACGAAGCGCGCTGACATCCACCCCGGCCAGGCCTTTTTTTTTTTCTTTCCTTTCTTTCTTTTTTCGTTTCTTAAAAAGCGGCTAAATTGGAACTGCAAGCTTGCGGAGTAGAAAAGCAACATGCAATGCCATGGTGCTTGGGCGAAAACGACGACAAGCGTGGCGCGCGCAACGCCCTCATTCGCCCGCCGCGCCTCGGCCGTGACGCGGTGGCGCATGGGCGATCGCCGCCGACCGGATCGATCGCCGGCCGCCATGCACGCCCCCGGCCACGCCCCGGCCACGCCCCCGGCCACGCCCCCGTCGATCGCTCCGCCTTCGAGGACCCGGAGAGCGGGCCTGCCCTGCTCCATCGCAAGAACGCGCCGCGCCAGCGCCACAGTGCGCGCCCACCGGCTGGTTGGCTGGTTGGCTGGCCGCGAGCTGAGCCAGTCCGGAATGCCGGACGCCCTCTCTCTATATCTCTCCTTGCGTTTTCCCCTTCCACTTGTGTTTTCTTTTGCTCGCTTTCTTTCGTTGTGGACGGTTGCCCCGCCACGGTTGCCCTCCGTCGAGCCACAGCACGCACAGCATAGCGATGGAGCTTCCTGCCGTCCTTGCTCCCGATACGCGGACCTATTCCTACTCCCGATGATAGCAGCGATCCAATTGACGACGACACGTCCCGCTCGCGATGGCGGCCTCGAACTCTACGGCCTCGTCGCCCCAGGACCGCGCTTCCGACAAGGGCTCCCCCGCCGCGCGCATGGCCTCGCCCCGTGGGAGAGATGCCGGCAGCCGCGCCGCGGCGCTAGATGCCGCGGCCGGGGAGAAGACCACTGGCCGGACCGAACAGGCTGGCTCGAAAGATGGCGACGAGACGAAGCCGAAATGGTCGCGCCTTAGCAAGAGGGGCCGGGAGCAGGACGCTGATGACTACGACCAACAGTATGTTTCGACGGCCGCCCCTGAACATCCGAACCGTGGCGCTGATTCGGGACCTGGATGACGCAGCGAGTGGTGGTTCGCTTCAACCGCGATTCCGTACGTCTTCCCCCGTACATATGCAGCTTCTCCCGCGTCCGTATTTCTTCTTGCAAACCAGTCCCAACTGAGCCGACATTTGATTTCGCAGTCTCTTCGCCGCCACGCTCGGTCCTCTCGCCAATGTCCTGTCCATCGCCGCCCTTGTCACGTACTGGAGGATGGATCTCATCGGTCCAGACGGCACCAAAGTCCCCGAACTGCAAGGCTACCCATTCCCTGATCCTACGTGGTACGTACATGCCTCCGCTGCCGAAATCGGTAGTGCGTGTTCGTTGACCGTACTTGCAGGTGCTATTGGCTCAACGTTGCATCCTTGATTTGCGGCTTCGTGGGCAACTTGTTCCTCCTCATGAACTTCACCCAGCGCGTGAGATATATCGTTGCGCTTCCGATGACGATATTCTTGTGGTACATGGCAACCGGACTTGTACGTGGTACACCCCCGAGAAAGCTGTTCGAGTTCGACGCGTTCCAATTCAATCGCCAAACTACGCATGAGGGTACCGCGGCAAGCACACGGCATCCTAGCCATTTCTACAATGGCTCGCTTTCTTTTATGGTGCACTATGCTGACATCCCTACCCTAGCTCATCGGCATCACGGCCTGCATAGCCCTCTACGAGGCTCCTGGGCCGAACCAGGCGTACACTCAGGGGTTCTGGTATGCCGTCATTGCAGCCTGCCTCTATCTCATATGTTCCATGATCCTCATGGTCAACATGCTCGGCTACTTCCTCGGACATTATCCTCAACATTTCAACCTCACGGATCATCAGAGGACGTTGATCTTGCAGACGATGCTCTTTTTCATCTGGCTAGCCGGTGGCGGCGGCATATTTTCGAAAGTCGAGGAGGACTACGAGGGTTGGAGCTTCGCTGACGCGGTTCGTGATCTTGTCTCCCTTCCCTTCCCCTAGAAGCTATCTATCACTAACGTACAGTTCCTCCAGCTCTACTTCTGCGACGTGACCATCCTCACGGTCGGCTTCGGCGACCTGACGCCCAGCACCGATGTCGGCCGCGGCCTCGTCTTCCCCTACTCGGTCGGCGGCATCATCATGCTCGGCCTCGTCATCTCGTCGATCCACAACTTCGCCGGCGAGCTCGGCGAGGACAAGGTGGTGCAGCGCCACGTTGAGCGTGTCCGCGCCCGCACCGTCGGCCGCAGCGTCGCCACATCGACGGAGCTGCGCCGCCGCGCCGGAGAGATCGAGGAGGAGTCGGGCCTACGGCCCGTCGTGTCGGAGCCGCCGGGGGTGGCCGCCGTGGCCGCCGAGGACGAGGCCAGGCGCAACAAAGCATCGTTGTCGGTCGCGGCGCCCGTAGGCAACGCGGTGCAGCGTGTCGTGGATGCAGCCACGGCGCGCCAGCGGCAGCCCAGGCTTCTGCTGCTACGGTCCGAGCGGGCGCGGTTTGAGGCGATGCGCGAGATCCAGCGGTCGACGGCACGGTTCAAGCGGTGGTGGGGCCTGTCGCTGTCGGTGTGCGCCTTTGGGATCCTGTGGTGCGTGGGCGCCGTGGTCTTCTGGCAGACCGAGCGCGGTGTCCAGGGCATGACGTACTTCCAGGCGCTATACCTGTGCTACGTGTCGCTGCTGACCATCGGGTACGGCGACCTCGCTCCGCAGAGCAATGCGGGCAGGCCCTTCTTCGTCATCTGGTCCCTCGTCGCCGTGCCCACGATGACCATTCTCATCTCCGACATGGGCGACACCGTCATCTCCGGCTTCGAGCGCGGCACCTTCCTCGTCGCCGACTTCACCGTCCTGCCGAAAGTCGGCGTCTGGCGCCGTCTCGTCAGACGGATGCCCTGGTTGTTCCCTACAAAGTGGGCTAGGGCGGCAGGTGCGGCCGCCGCGGCGACGGCGCGCCGCAGGTCTAGCATCGGCGGCAGTAGACCTAGGTCCGTATCCGTTACCTCCGGGGCCCGGAAACGCGACCCGTCGTCGACCGCCGCCGCCGGCGATGATATCGCCGTGGCGGCACGAGATATCGAAGCCACAGCCGCCGCCGCACAAGGCTTCCCCAACGATGCCGCCATGGGCCGACCCCGCCCCAGAAACGCCTTCACCTATGCCTTCGAAGACTCCGACCCTTCTTCTTCAGACTTGGGCCCAGCCGACGCTTCCGGCCCCGCCGCCGGCCCCAACGCCGCCCTCGGACGCTGCCTAGCCGCTGCCATCCGCCGCGCCGCCACCGACGTGCGCGAGCAGACGGCCGCAGGCGGGCCGCCGACGCAGTACAGCTTTGACGAGTGGGTCGCTGTAACGAGGTTGATGAGGGAGGTTGCTCAGGGGCCCGGCGCCAACGCTGGTCTGCGGTCACCCGCGGCTGGAGGCGAGGGGGTGGGCGAGGGGGACGCAGAGGGAGAAGGAGGCGACGACGTCGTGGCCTGGGACTGGATTGGGCAAGATAGTCCGCTGATGCGAAGGGGGGAGAGCGAGGCTGAGTTTGTGCTAGGGAGGCTATGTGAGTGTCTTGTTAGGTTTATGGGGAGGATGGATGGGGGGGGTGGCTAGGGTGGACCCAACGGGTGAAGAGCGGGGTGGGAGGGCGGTTAGGAGGGGAATGGAGAGGATGACGTGAAGGGGTGGGGGATGATGTATTGTTTAAGTTGTGACGCAGCGAAACGAAACTGGACGGAACGGTGACGTCTTGCTTTGCTTGGTCTAGCTAGTGTACTGTCTTTATTACTGTGTGTGGTCATTGTCCATGGTTAATGCATTTTCTGATACTGGCGTGGGGATGCGTTTACGAGAAGAGAGTTGTCTCCTCTTCTCTCTCTTCAACACCTAATAAGATCCGGCACATATACCCATGAATAATAGGCCGAAACTGGGGTGAAAATTAGCTGATGGGCCACTTCTATATACACCGCTATATGTGGAGAGCTAGCTTTGCGCCACTTTTACGCTATCCCTAGCTGGTTGTTATCAAGGCCGCTACGTGTAGATGTTTGTTTTATGCGTACAAGCTAGGGTGTTAGATCTAGCATGTCCTAGCCTGCAAACTAGCCAACTCGGCCAAAAGACTGGCGCACTATCGCACCTCGGGTGCGATGCTACTGGCTAGGAACTATATATATGCTAGCACGAAGACGGAAGTATTAATAATACAACCAATAGATACTGATAGATACCGCTAGACGCTAAATGTCTATTGGTCGCTATCGATACTATCATCGACTACCCTGCTCTAGGCCGGGGCTTGCTTCCCAGTGGCTGCTCCTCCAAATTAGGTCACGGGCCTCTGATTGCACGCAACAGACGTGCTCTGGCCGACCTCAAGTCACCTATGGTTCAATCTACCGGGCAAGGAGGGGACGACGGTGTCGGGCAAGGGTCATCGTCCCGATGATAAAATCTTCGAGGGGGGTACGAGTACACTCTTCCCGCCAGTCGGCCAGCAAGACAACACCCCCGACCAGCATTGCATCTGGAAGCAGTCGCAGCCTCGAGCCCGGCAAGGATGGCCAAAGGTTTGACGAAAAAGGTCCGACAGGATCACGTGATCACGCGACTTGCCCACGGTTCGGCGCCTCCCCGCACGCGAGCCCTCAGCATAATGGTTCAACATCGTCTTTGTCTTCGTCTTCGTCCCGCTCTGGTCAATACCGACAACTTCCGGGCATGAATCCCTATGGCCGTATCCCCCGCCGCCTCACCGGCGGCCGCGGACTCAGCTGAGAAACTTTATAGCGACATCACGACGGTGTTTCCCGACCTCATCGCGGACTTCAACAACAAATGGACGGCCTGGGCACACACTTGGTTTCCCAACGAGAGGCCTAACGAGAAGCCAAACAGTACTTCAGTGTCCCCACGGTCATCCAGGTACGTTCCCTTTTCTAACGCACGTGCCCTTAGGCTTTTCGTCTGAAGTCAAGGGACAAAAAAACGTAGCTGACAAAGACATATCTCTGTAGCGCCTCCGATCGTTGCTTAGTGCCCGAGTTCAAGCAACTTACGGCACTTGGGCCAAAGATCATTCCTCTCGTAGTGTACAAGCTGGCGAGCGAGCCCCAGAATTTTTTGGGTGTCCAGCTATGTATGAACACCTGCTTGGGCTGTAGCTGCGAGCCAGAACCTAGCTAACTTCAGCGATAGATAACGGACTCGAGAAGGACAAGAATTACTTAGTGAACCCGGCGGACCTTGCCAACTACAAGGTCCTGCAGCGCCAGGCCAACCTGATTGTCGGCATGAATTACGATCGCAACAAGCTCGTCCAAGCCCGTATTGAAGCCTGGAAGGCGCATTGCATGCGGAGCCATGTCCAAAGCAGCTCGGCCATGTACACCGAATGCCAAGAGTACAACGAACTGCTCGAACTGGACGGGAGCATCATTTCCCATCTCATGGTTGCGTATAGCAGGGACCAGACGTGCTTCTGGTTCGAGCTGCTGCACGAGATCGTGCATGGTTTCGGCAAGAAGACGGGCTTGCGAACTATTGATTTCAAGCAGCAGTATGCCGCGTGGAACAGCTGGTTTCAGGAAATGGAACACGACAAGGCACCTCGATGGCCACAAGGTAAATAGCTCCGCTGGACCAGCGGCACTCGCGAGCTGATGATTCGACTGGAGAAGGAATTGTTCGTTAACTTTGCCTGTCGCTATATGGGATTTATTTCGGGATTCGTTCGGCATTTCTGCTTTTGCGGCATGGGATCGATCAGTTACTTGGCTTTCGCTGGATGGAAATTATCGGAGGATTCGTTACTTAGCTTTCGCTGGATAGAAGCTATCTAAGAGCTCGTTACTCTGCCGAAAAGAACTTAAGAATAGCCAAATGAACAACGGCACGGAAAATCGCAATAATCGGCAACGCATTTAGATACAGCCCATTTGATCATTTGACTTGGACGTGTAGACACTTCCAATATCAGCTCTCGGCCGTCGCATTGTCACAAAGTCCGTGCTCTAACAGATAGATGGCTAAGCTGTGACGTCTGTAGTTTACCCTCAATTACGATTAATTGGTAGCTTTAAGCTCGTCGCCTATGTTGAGTTTCTGCCGCTAAGGTTTCCATCTTCGCACGAGTGACTGTGGGAATCTTCCCGGCCAATTCCGCCCTCTATATCGAGCTGATGAGTCCACGCAAGGATGGTTCGGTGGCATGGACTTCAATCCGTTGTTCATCGACCACACTGATTAAATGATAAATTGTATCTAACTGAAGGGCGTGTAATATACATAAGGTATATAAATACAGACTTTGGAATGTTATAAGCGGTACAATAATACAGGTATGAGAACGGAAAGAATTCTGGTGTTGTGCAATGGAAAGTGTCAAAGGGCAGGACAGAGAAAAATCCAACGGAAAGAACAGAGGGACCTAAGAAGTGCCTAAACGCCTGTCTTCAGTAGTTTATACATCATACGCCGCGAGACAGAGAAAGAAGGCGTGAAAGCCTGGCGCGGATTCCATCAGTGAACCGAGTAGCCATTACCTCCTCGTCCAAAAAATCAAGACAGTGAGACAATACAGAAGTACTGCTATCAAGAGAGACCGAGGCGCCGTCCCTCTTTGACAACGTTGCGACACCTTCTCTACATCCCAAGTATCGTACAATTGATGGGTGCTCCGGTTCCACGGCATCAATGGGAAAACGGTCATTCCCAATGTATTTCATGGCCGGGTGGTCGCTAGCTAGAGGATCGGACACCACTGCCGCAGCCCAAAGGATCAGGGCAACACGGTAGAGTGCTGCAGCCCACCATTGCGGTCTGCTGCGACCCGGCAACATTCGCAACAAGCGAATGACCTGTCCGCAATGGAAGCGCATTTGAGGAACAGCTTCCTCCATGCTGCGGATGCTTCCCAACGAGGTTTGCCGGAATTTTGCCGTGGAAATCTCGCCGCGAGCTAACCGCTCAACATCCGGAAAATACGTTGTCGTATTTAGACTGATGAGATGAAACATCACCAGCGTGGAACATCCGACCGGTGAGCACTCCTCGACGTCCTTCGACATCAATCCGCCGTTGGAGTAAAGGGTATACCACCTCCCCAGGAGCGCGCGCACTTCTTCAAGCTGGGTGACCAACCTCTGTGACTGGCGGCGACTCTCGCCATCTGCAAGAGATGCAAGGCACTGATGAAGATGGCAGACAAGGCCCTGAAGGGGATGAAGCAACAAGCGCAGCTGCAATGCCGACGGCTCCGGAAGCAGTGGGCTATATGACTCCTGGTTCATGAAACGCCGGAACAGTTCGTAGAGTGAAATGGGGCTGCAGGCAGTCTCCGCGTGCGATTTTCCGTAGACCGAGTCGAACAACTTCGACCACGAACTAGCACTCCTCGCGGTCCACAAAGCGTCAACGTCTGGCATCGCCGCATTGAGCTCTGTGATTGCAAGCCTTGGTGGCATATCATGGAAGAGGCTAAGTTCCTGGTCAAGCATTATCCAAGAATAGGCTAGCCTACATGTTCAGAGGGAGTGAGTCAGACTTTGGCTTGTTCAAAATAGGTGCATCAAACGGAGAAAGTTCATACCTATTCCTTGATTCAAACGTTTTCCATGTCTTCCATGCCACCTCCACATCAATTAGTCCCTCAAACCTGGGAAGCCGGAGAGGATTGTGGGCGAGTAGTCCTGAGTGACGTAATACGGACATGTATAGACCTCGCTGGCCCAACGCGATCTATTGAGGAGGTCAGTATAGCACGAGCAAATTGACGAGAGCTAAACTTGGAGGCACGTACATCCATGTGCCACTTATCCCCGCTCCATGCCGCAAGGTGCAGAAGGAGCAGAGAACACCTCAAAACCATTGCAGTGTCAACGGTGGAGATGGCGTTGTTGTTGTCGATGAAATCAGAGAGCGACAGTCGGCAGGCTTCGGTTAAGCCGCTTGACAGGTACCTTGTCTCCACTGTCGAAGTTGCACTAGCTCCTTGCGCGATCATGAGGAGGAGAAGGAGAGGGCCAGAATGCTTCTGGCTGGCACCAGGCTCGGTCAACTCCGAGGGATTAAATGAACTTGCTGGAGACGAGAACGGATAGTGGGTCTCGAACTGATCCATGAAAGTCCGGAGAAAATGGTCTAGGGTATCCGTGGGTGGGAAGCTGGTCATGAACCCTGTGCCGTTGCCGGGGCTAGATAGGCGCTCAACCACTCCGGTCTCGTGAAAGTTTCTTGCCCGTCTGAGAAAGCTGTGGGCAAACGATTCCAACCTTTCTCGAACAGAAGCATGAATGGGCCTTATGGTGATCTTGTTTCTCGGCTGTGCTCCACTGTTGGTGGGCTGAACAGCTAGCTGAGTCGAGAGCTGCCTCCACGACTCGGGGTTCCTTAAGATCTGCTGAAGACCGTCAAGGCTGGCCCGAATTGTTTTGACTGGAGAGGCTGACTGTTTCCCATCCTCAGGGTTACACCGAAAGCAGGGCCAACTGTCTTGCACTGGGAAGGGAGTGGGTTGGCAATCCCCTTTAGGGGCGTCGGTAACGTAGTCGGGCGAAGCTACTGAGGAGAGCAATGAGTGCTTTCGCGGAAGGGGCGATGTCCCTATCTCCTGGACGTGGAGGGATCGAGTCGAGAGCGAAGGAGTCGCAGAGGCGGGCCTGGATGTCGGCGGAGTCAACTCGGCATACGTTCTGGCGGGGCTAGGCTTATACTGATGGCCCTGGCTAGCGATAACACCACCTGAGAGTGACGGGTCGATAGGCATGAACATCGGGTCATCGGCCAACCCCTCAAGACTGGAAGGATATTGCTGAGTTCCATCATCAGCGAAGAATGGAGGCTCAAGCACTGTGTCAGGTGCTAAGGAGGTCGGAAGGAGGTATTGGGGCTCTACGGAGGGGCCAAAGTAGTCTGTCTGTCCAACCTGTGCGTTATTGCTAAGGACGGGTGCGCTTTTCGGGCTGAGGGATATCGGTGCGTCCGAAAAAGGGGGCCAAGCAGGGTTCTGCAAGAAGGGGTTCTGCGTCGCCATAGATCCCGAGGAGGGAACATATGCTGGCCCCGTAGGGTACTGCTGCACGTTTCCTGGTGCCATATGATAGGGGGGTTGAGCGCCGGTGGGCACCTCATTGTCGTTCCCTTGGTTAAGGAGTAGTCGCTGTTGCTCCGGATTGAGGGAGGCGAAGCTGCTGTACAATATAGAGGGGAAATTTGAAGGCTTCCTATACGAATTGAGATGTCGCTTTGCCTGTCGGTACGATGCATCAGATGACCGGCGGGTCGACCGAGACTCGCACTTAAGGCCCTTTGCGATGCATCGACTGCAGGAAGGAATCTGTCAGGCGCGCCGTAGTGGATGGTTAGCCTTGCCGTGCCCCTATTGGCCGGTGTCAGGGAGGAGGAGTGGACGACGTATTCATTGACCTGAAGATGAGTGGGATTCTGATTCACATACTGCTTTGTCGCACTTTGTTTTCGCCTTGGCGCAAGTGGTGCACGCTATCGGCCTCCGTTGTAAGTGAGCGGTGTCGGGTTCGGAGCGCGTGGCGCTGTTGGTCTCCTTGTGCACAAGGAGAAAGTGCCTCTGGAGTAGATCCCTTGCGAATGGTGAGCCTACCGTTGCGGAGAAGACGACGGTCGTGCAGGGAGGAGGTATGAGAGTACCTTCTTTTGAAGGAGAAGTGGCAGGTGGAGCACTTGAACGGCTTGACGTTGGTGTCTGGCGAGTTGAGGTCCTTTCGGTTAGGAGAGGCGGCGAGATTACGCGAGCGAGCCTGGGCGAGTCGGAGTGGACTCGTGGACTTACGAGTGAGGACATGGCGGTCGAGGTGCTCGGCCCTCGCGAACTCTTGACCGCAGTAGGTGCAGAAGACCATGGCGCTTGGAGTGTGTCCAGTGGACGGGAGGGCGAAAAGAGGACGGCGGAACGGACGAGCCTGGCGGCGGACGGTTGGCTACCCCGCGACGGCGAGCCCCGGAGGACGGTGGTTTATATTATAGCAGAACGGGTGGACGGGCGGGCACACGTGGGAAGCAAGAAGCCTCAGCCACCCACCCGCTTCAGTCTGACGGTCGAGGCCATGGCGGGCTGCTGGGGCGCTCGCTGCTAGCGGGTCGTGTGCAGGGGAGGTGGGCAAGGGACGAGGGGACCGAATCCAAACGGCACGGCGCTCGATCTGTGCGGCCACGATGGCGGTGGTACACGCTCCTCCTCCTGCTGGTGGTGCTAGCAGAAGCTGGGCTGCTCAGCTCTGGCCAACCAGCAGGGGCAGTGCTGACTGCGGCAGGAAGGGGAGCTCGGCTGCGTGCGAGTGTGCACGGCGCCCTGGCCCCATGCTCCCCTGTCGGCCCCCCCCGGCGCGCGCCCCAGATGCTCCTAAACATAGGGTCCCGAGCGCGTGGGCGGGCATGGGATGGTGGTGGTGGAGGTGCCCTCGCAGCCGCCCGCGGCCATTCTAGAAAATGGCCGTGAACACGAGGTTGCGAGGCTGCGGGAGGGGGGCTTAGGAACACACCCAACAGTTGCCAGCCTAAGCGAGCGTGCGCCTGCAGTTGCAGCCGAGGCAGGGCGAGGAAGACAGCAGGCCGGCTTTGTCGTCGTTGTCGTCGTCGTCGTCGTCGTCGTCGTCGTCGGCGGCGGCGGCGGCGGCGAGGAGGCGAGGAAGAGGTGGAGGAGCGGCGGGAGGCGGCCGCCCTCAAGCGATGATCGGCCGGCTGCGGCGCCGGGGGCGGCGGCCCGAGGGCAGCCGACCGCGGCCGCCAGGCACCAGAGAGCCTCAACTCGCCAAGTGCCGGCGCGCTCGCGCCTGCCCCTCTCTCGGCCCCCGACGCCGCCGCCGCCGCCCCATCCATCTCTCTCTCAACCTCAGCCTCCAGCTACTTCGGCTATCCGACCTCCACTAAACGAAACCACTACCTGGCGGCCTCGGCATACGCACGGCTGCGGAGCGCTGCTGCATCCCCTCGCGCGTCGCCGAACAAAGAAAGCGGCGCAACGGAGCCAGCCATCCGTCGTTCGCCCCTGTGTCTCCACCTCCACCTCCACCGTAGCCCGCCTCATGCTCCGATGCCTGTCCAGCCACGCGAGACCGAGAGAGCCCCAATCATGCCGGCGCCCTGTTGAGGTGGCTAGGTTCGAAGCCTGCACCGTTCTGTTACGCTTCAAAGCCCGTATAGCCGCCTGTTCGCTCTCCTTTTTTCTTTTATATCCTTTTCGTCCGTCCCGCATAGCTTTCCAGTCGCCCGAGAGTCCCCTTTCGGCCATATTTGTTCGCCCGTTCAAGGTTAATTACGCTTGCAATATTCGCTGCATTGCTCTCGCACTAACCCAGTGCCGCACGTGGAAGACTACCAACCGCCGCTTGCTCTTGCATGCGCATTGGAGGCTCCCATATTGCCTCCCGTATGCCGAATGTCTTCGCTTTCCCCGGCCAGGAGAGCCGAGAAGTTGCAGGAAAGACTCCAAGCTTGCTGCGGTGCCAAGGCGTCGAATAGCGTCATAGAAGTCCGTCGCGCCTCGCTGCCATCTCCGCTTGGCTTCGAGCCAAAAATGCATCGTAAGTAGTGGGTTGAATGTTGTGCTCCCGTCGTTGGGTTCGACCATCCTACAGGATTCACAAACGCTCGGTTGCACGGTGATCTCCCTGTACAACTCCCTAGAAACTGGCACTGTAGCGGTGTCGATGGCGAGCTGGTCCAAGGGCCAAATCGTCCCACGACTCTGGGTTTTCGGATCCCAAGTCCGGGCCAGACATGGGGACATGCGAGAAACGGATCCCCACGACCAGTACCGGCCCCTGGTCCGGACCTCGTGCTTGACGCCATCAACGTGCGACAGGAACGGCGGGTAGCTCGTGTCCCAGATGATCCGTGTCAAGCTCGAATGTCCGAAGTATGGCCCACGCGCTCGGCAATGGTGCAGCAAACTGAGGCAAGCCGACGATAGACATGCCGAATCTCGTTGCAAATCCTCGTGGCAAGACGGCTGGGGACGCGTTTCGACTGCCTCACTGTAAAAATGCAACCTTGCCCTTCCGTCGTCTGGGATGCTCCCAGGGTCTTCCAAAGTTTCACATGGTCAATATACATCACTGTCTGCTTGAAGACCTATGAATATCTCGTCCAATCAGACGTTGCCGTAGATGGAACACTCCATGTCGCTACATGTCCAAATTTTCTATTCGTGTCGTAAGTCTTGCCGGTTGACGTGCGGTCGCATTCCCTTCGGGTTCTTGTGGCGCTGTTACCCTAAGGAATCTGAAAGAATAGCAGTCTAGCGGTGAGGGCGATGGCGCAATCTCAAAGGCTGACTCCAAGCCAATGGGCATTTGGACTTCTTGGTGGAGATCAAAGTCATGCTGACCTCCTAAAGTGCGTGGGGGCCCTCTTACGGATTGTTCTACCGAGACTCCATTGTGTCTCATCACCATAGCCAAGTCTAAGAAGCTCGACTAGGTGAGGGTGCGACTACCTATTGGCTCAACGACCGACAATGGTACACCTCAAATGACTGTCTTACCAACCGGATGCTCTTTGTTTGCAAATGAGATGCTTAAAACGTTGCGTGACATGCCTTACGATACCGTTGTTACCGTGGCTTGCTTCGGCTCCTCGCCGGGGTGAGCCCTAGAGGTGCAGTTGGGCCTATATTTATCTCGTCAGCATACGTTAGAAGTCAAAGAGCTCGGTGAGCGATGGAAAATTGCTAGTAGTTCTGGTCGGCTTGGCCAAACGCCAGCGATTTGGGAGGATGAGAAGGTGAGAGGGGGGTGGGACAGCTGACCGGCATTTAATATATTGACGCAAGGGACCCACCTAGCTACCTCACCCCCATGCACATGGTTACTCTGCTTCCCACCCTAAGAAAACCCCGAGCTAGGCTACTTTGCTCTAGGCGTATGTCAGGATGCTCTGTTACCCATCAGCGTCACTGGCTGATTTTCTATTATTATGCCTTTTGCGCTTGCTATCAGTGAACACCACCAGCGCTATATGTGTCTCCGCTGGTACTGTCTGCCTTGTACCTGCATATATCTGCCTATGTATCTGCAGGACTGGATCAACGCTTGTGCGTGGGCATTGGCCTGTCTAACCCGATGTACGGTTGAACACGCCCCTCAAGAGAGAATAAGAGCTGTCATAACGCACTCCACCTTCTCCGTAGTTAATAGGTGGCGACAAAACCTAGAGTTGGATCTACTGGGGCTGAAATATCTGCACTTGGGTACACACGTAGTACGTGTCAACATTCATGGAGGGACTATGATGGATATGAGCATGGAAATCATAGTTTACGGAACAAGGACGAAGCAGCAAGTGTATGCAGCTGGGCAAGGACGGCTTTTCGACCTCGAAGAAAGTAAGTATCGTAGTTTTCTCGTCTTCAATCGCGTTGCGACACTCCGTGACCGATCGTACCTGTAGGTCTTGGGGTGCTATAATTGGATCAATCCTTAACGCTATAAACGGCCTAACCAATCTGTACCCTTGTTGTCGCACTATTTGGGAATAATACCCATAATACCGGGAAAACGACTGGGTGATGGCGATGAATGATTCGAGCTTGCAGATTTTGCTGCAGATTGTCGTACGCGTCGAAATGACAAGAATACTTCGCCTTGCTTGGCCTCGGGGGCTCGCGTTGCACAAGCATCGGCCAGACATGTACGATGCAGTCCATGAGGAACACCGTTGCAGGGCGTGGAACAGTCTCTGCAAGCCCCGGTCGCAAAAATATGAGTTCCTTTACGTAGTCGATGTTGGTTCTACCATGGGAGCTGTTGGCGTCCAATGATGGGCGAAAGAGGCTGGCTCTAGCTTTGCGCACGATATGGAATCAGAGAATCCCAACAGGAACTGATTTCGGTCTCCTGCACTTCTGAATGAACATGGGACAATTTCGCGTAAAATTCTCTGGGTAAATTCGCTCCCCTGGCTTACGCATAGTGCTAAGAGATGCATATTGGGTGGGTTGGTTAATATATAATGACCTAGTAGATGGCGAGGTACGTGCGCATATGAACGAACCCTAGGCGTGGCTTAGCGCCTTGGAGCAATTCCCCACGTGCTATTTTCAACCCGATTGTACAAACTGGCGATCATGACGGCCCTACTGCTCTGAAAATATCGAGACCTTGGGATGGGGTGAAGGAGATTTTGTACTTCTCATATATGTTCTCCCGTTCACCCTTGCCTCTTTTGGGAGTGCTTGCACCCGGTGATAGGCTCGATAGGTTAGGCATAGCCATGACGACTTCCTGGTCTGCCGGAGGAAAGCGACTTATGGTAATCCAGACATTGGCTTTGGTACCTAGGTGAAATTCTTTGCTGCAAACTGTGTCATAGAGGAAATGAGGGTACGCTTCATTGACGCCATACACTCAGCTTCGCAGGAGCCGAGCTTGCCGGAGATAGAGATGGTAGCGTCCTGCCGGCTACGCTATGAGGTTCTTATCGCTCATCACAGGTCTTCCATTAAGAACAAGGCGACAACCCATACTCTACTACGTTACGCTAGACGATCAAAAAATCCTGTTTATTTTTAACCTAGTCCAACAACGACAGAACGGCAAAACTTCTAAAGAAGGCATTCGATACCCACTATGCTCTAAAACAGGCCACACGATTTAGAATAGATTTTAGCTGGGAACGTGGGTGTTGAACACCCAACCGATTTTTACTCTCTTTCCGTAAGAGCTTCGTTCGCTTTCACGTGAGTCTAGAAGCGGGTAAATCAAAGAACCAACGTCGAAGAACCAATACTGCGGCTAGTAGTATGCCTCCATACCCGCGACTTCCTGATCGTCTACACAGGGCCTCAAGTTAACGGGAAGAAAGTAAAAGGGCTCGGGATAATGTCGAGATGTTTGAGTATGTACATGCTCCGTTACCTGAAAAAAAAAACGATACTGTGTCATGTACATACGTATAGCGGTAGGTGGACGTTCGGAATGCGCAGTGCAGTCCCATGATGCCAAGAACATACAACGGAACTCCAATTACCAAGGTCGTCGTCTCGGACGGAAGAAAGGTTTCACGAACGTATGGAGTTCAAAGCCTTGGAGAAGGAGTAAAACACCATTAATTTATGGTCCCTAACGACAGGCCCGAAACCGTTGCTCGTCCAATCATTTGAAATGCTGATCCGGATTTCTTGGTGCAAATGCTATATACACACCCATGGTGCAGCGGAAATCTCATGCCACGTCGAAGTCGCGGTTTCGGGGGAGTGAGCGTCGAGTGACGTTCCTGGGAAAAGGTTTCGGGTGGAAAGGGTGGGTCTTGAGGCTTTTTGGAAGCGGGAACTGAAACCTCAGAAGGGGCCGGAATTCCAGGCAGAGGCAACCGGAGCGCTTGGGGTTGAGCATACTACATACATACCTATATATATGTGTTATGTCCGGGCGGAGGCGCGAGCGAAGGGGTCTGGTAAGACGGGGTTGGTTTGACTCTGGTCGGACGACGCCTTACGACGTATTACATCAACGATGCGCAGCGTGCGGTTGGTGGACTACCATATCTAGGCACGTAGCTCTCCGCCCTCCGCTCTCGACGGTCGACCAGCGAAGGCGGGAGCTTGAAAAGCTGGCCCGGTGGCGGGCGTGCTATTGCAGGGAGGAACCGGATTCGGGGTCCTGCGGCTGTCGGTGCGCGGCGACGCGGCTCTGATTGGGGGAAGCGCCGCGGGCCGGAATGACGACGTGACCTGGAGAATGGAGATGCATCTGCAGGCCGCCGGGCGAGGGCCAATCGTGGCGTGCGACTGGTCGACGGCCGCAGCAGCTCGCGGCGGCGCGCGAGTCGCAGACGGGCCTTATCGCGCGCCGGGCCGGGTTCTGCCAGGGAACAGCCCAGCCGCTCACTTCACCCGGCCCCTGCCCGTCGCCTTGTCGGGCGCAGTGCCCCCGAAGCTTGTTCGCCTGCAGGAGGATCGCGGCGTCGCAACTTTGGTGGCCGGCGACCTGACTAAGTTCTCTGCGCCGTTGCCGTGACGCGGCTGCCACGGCCTGTCGTCATACCGCCGCCGAGGATGTTTCAAAATGTTTCCGCTCGGCGAGCCCAATCCGCGAATCCCGCGAACAGGACACGGCTTCTGCGTACGTGCTGCGTATGCGCTCACGATAGCTGCTGCACCGGGCCTCCTCTCTTTTTCTGTGCCGGCATTGCTGTGCGGACAGACGGCCTGCCTGACCGCGGCGCTCGCACTGCGCGGCGGCGTGCGCTCCGGATTAGGGGCGCAGGGGGCGGGCGAGCGTGTACCGGCACATTGCGCTCGGTGGAGCCCCTATAATGCCTATCTTGCTGGCCCCGTGTGTCGTATGTACGCACTATGTGCCGGTATGTAGATACCTTGATCGATAAATAACGACGCGTGCCGTGCCGTGCCGATTACACGCTGTGCGCTCGCCGGCGTTGGCGGAGAAGTCGAAGCTGCCTGCCTGCCTGCCTGCCTGCCTGCCTGTCACATTCTCCGCACCATCGCCGCCTCCTAGCGTGCTGCGGACGCGACCGGACGGCGAGCTCGCGGACCCGTTCGGAGCGAATTGCATGCTTCTGGACTCTCGCGCGGCGAGCAAGAAAGGACGCGGGTGGCTTCGTCGAGCGCGGCCGGCCAGGGCGCTCAGGAGACGGCCCGGTACGAGCGCTGGCGCGGCAGCACACCACCTTGGCACCTGCTGCCGCCAAGTCGTGCTCCTCAAGCTCCCGCCACCACCCAACTCCGCTCTCCGCCCGGGGAGCCTGCCCGAGCCCACGCAGTCGTTTTCAAACGCCTCGAAAAGCATCGGCGCCGCGCCCTTTGCAACCACTGCCCGCTGTGCACTACAGCAGAGGCCGCCGTGCCTCGCCTTCCGTTCGTTTTGCTCTGCACGTCGTGCGTCGCGTCGCCAGCCATCCGTCGCCGTCGCCTGCATGCTGACGGCCCCCTCTGGTCTCCCCACCGGCTTTTCCGCGTCCGACGGCTCCAACGACCTGCTGCACCCCCAATTGCCATCCGCTTAGCCCTCAGTATCGACCTCGGCACGGTTGCCATTTCGTGCGGGCCTGCCGTCTTTGCCCCCTCAGCCATCGGTCGTCTTGAGTCGCGCGAAGTCGGGCCTGCCCTCCGTTGGGCTCGCCCGCGCCGTCGCATCCCAACCACCGCCGCGGCAATTGCAGCGTCTAGTTCGCTAGACATCCTGCCCGGCTGCCCCTGCCGGACGGATAGCGACTCCTGACGACTGCTTCGTCTCGGCCGCCTTCGCATTCACTTCTCGCTCGTCCGTACTTTCCGCATGGCGCCGCTTCGCAAAGCCGCGTCGCGGCCGGGTTCCCGTGGGGACGATGGCCTGGGAGAGCCGCTTGCGGCGCAGCAGGCCGGCCGATCCACGGCAAGCCTGCAGGCCCATAGGGAATCCGCTTCTCTCTCTCGTGCCTTCTCGCTGTCGTCGAGCGCGCCGAACTTGTTGCGGAAGAAGTCGCACAAGTCAAGCACGTCGCTAACCCTGCAACAACCGATAAGATCCATCTCCAACCCTTCCGTCGTGAGCCCGCCCACGACGTCAAGAGGTGCCTACGCTCCCGTAGTTTCGTCGCCGTTGAACCCCCATTCGCCGGCGGAGTCTGTGAACAGCACGTCTAGCAGCGAAGAAGGACGGCCAAGTCATGAGATGACAGCGCCAGCCACGTCCCTCTCAGAAAGCTCCACGAGCGAAGACAGCGCGACTCACGGCTCTAAAAAAGTTCCACCGCCTGTTCCTCCACACCGGCGAAGTCGACAGGCTTGCCCATCCGCTGTGGGCGACGAGCAATCGCAGCACACCCGAGATGCGTCGCCGATGACCCGCCAGCAGACTCCCAAAACCGTCAGGGATTTGGGTTCGGACTACACGAGATATTTCAACCCGTTCGCCGACAGCCAGAGAAGCTCTCTTGTCGATGTGTCTAGTTCCTTGCCGCAGTACAGGTCGGCAGCTGGCTTGTCGGCAGCTGGCTTGTCGGCCTTCTCCACTCCTTCTAACCCATTCGAGCCACCAATGAATTCGACCACGAGGCTTCTTCCAGACAGCGATGCGGAGAAAAGCTTTTCGCCTTTCTTGGATGATAGACTGGCGGCACCGTTCGCCGAGAACGGTGGCTTCAAATTTCCGATGTATATGGATGAGAAGGAGGATGATGACGACCTTCATATGCCACAGGACGACGATGATGTCAAGTACAAGCCGCAGTGGAAAGATCATTTCACCAGGGAAAACATCGGGTCAACTTGCGGACTCTTCTTCATGATTCTCGGCCTCCTCTTTCTCTTCCTCATTTTGCCTATTCTGACTTCCGTCGGTGTGATTGAATGGAACTACACATATGGCACGCCGCTCGATCAGATGCCGAAGTTTGGAGATGAGGCGCAGGCTTGGGCCATTGTCAATAACGAGACCTATTCTCTTTTGAAGAATGTCCGAACCGATCTTATCGATCCGGACACGCCTGATTCAGCAATGACGCGAGAGAGCGTCGACGGCGACGAGCTTGAACTAGTTTTCTCTGATGAGTTTAACGACAATAACCGGACCTTCTATCCTGGGGATGACCCGTACTGGTTTGCTCCAGACATATGGTACGGAGCGACGAAGGACTTGGAGTGGTATGACCCAGACGCGGCGACTACATGGGATGGAGTGCTCGAGCTTCGAATGGACAAGTTCCAAAATCATAATTTGAATTTTCGGTCGGGAATGTTGAACAGCTGGAATCAGCTTTGCTTTAAGGGTGGCGTGTTCGAAGTATCCATCTCACTCCCTGGTCCAGGAGGTGTCATGGGACTTTGGCCTGGTGCGTGGACCATGGGCAATTTGGGACGGCCTGGATACTTGGCAACGACGGACGGGATGTGGCCTTACACTTACAATGAATGCGACGCTGGTATAACCCCAAACCAGTCAATGACCGACGGAACATCCCGCCTTCCCGGACAACGTCTTCCTTCGTGCACTTGCTCAGACGAGGACCACCCCACTCCAGGAAACGGGCGCGGAGCTCCTGAAATCGACATTCTCGAGGGTAGTGCAGACTGGGGCGGTTTAGGACTCGGAGTGGCCACACAATCTGCCCAAATCGCGCCATTTGACATTTGGTATTATCCAGACTACGACTTCACAGAGTTCCCGAACTACAACATTAGCTACGTCAACACTTATACAGGTGGACCTTACCAGCAAGCCGTCTCGGCCACGACCATGCTCAACAATGACTGGTATGACGGCCGAATGTACCAGAAGTACGCCTTTGAGTACATTCCTGGTGACGACGAAGACGCGTACATCGCGTGGTATGTCGGAGATGAGATGACATTCAAAATGGATGCGCGTGCGATTGGGCCGAACGGAAATGTTGGATCAAGGTTGGTGTCTGTGGAACCGATGG
This sequence comes from Lineolata rhizophorae, assembly GCA_010093515.1. Lineage (NCBI taxonomy): Eukaryota > Fungi > Ascomycota > Dothideomycetes > Lineolatales > Lineolataceae > Lineolata > Lineolata rhizophorae. The sequence goes on along the minus strand of MU001684.1, from coordinate 793,075 downwards.
CTTTGGTTTTGAACTTGGGAATCAGCAACAACTGGGCAATGATCGACTGGCCGAACCTCGTCTTTCCCACCGTGATGCGAGTTGATTATGTCCGATGGTATCAGAAGAAAGGGAACACGAGCGTCACCTGCGACCCTCCGGGATATGAGACGACACAATACATTGAAGATCACTTGGCTGCGTACACTAACCCAAACTTCACGGTACGTGCAAGCCTTACTTCCTTCCCGCTTATAAGTCTTGATACTCACGGGGACCTTAGCACTGGAATGAGAGTGGCTACGAATGGCCTCGCAATTCTCTCGTCAACGATTGCTAATTTATTGTGTGCCTGTCCGGCGTCCATTGCCATCGCTATTGTTAATTTTGCTTCTTCCCTAGAACTATCGGCATTACTTCTCTGTGAAGAGATGTTTTCTTGACGGCCATGTTTTTGTGCTGTTCTTTTATTTTTATTTTTTTTTTACCTTTGTTCGAACTACTGCATGGTCCGGAGTTCTGGCTACCTGCCTCCTTGATTTGAGGGTGGTACTTGACCTATTTTTGTCCATTGCTTTGTACGAACGTCCGTCAAGACTACCGAGGAATCAGCTCCGCGCGTATTTTTTGTTCTTCAATTGTTCCTACAATCGCCTACATATAGAGGCTCTTAAAGGGAGGGGTTTGGCTCCAACTGGAACTGGCATCATGATGGATATGCGATGCCACGAGAACATGGATAAGTTTCTCATCCACCCAACGGTTTCGGGCATACGAAACTATTGGGTACATAGTATTAATGTATATTTTGAACCGCGTTGACGGTCCTTAATTGATACGCTGAAATCAGAAAAGGATGATCGAAAGGATATTCGTAATGGTAGAATACGAGGAGTACTAAGAATTCGTGAATCTTGCGAGCTTGAAGCTGTAAGTGGCGAGCTCGCAGTCAAGTGCCAAGCATAATATGTAATTTTACGGTAGGTACGTAGTAGTACTTGCTAGTGTCGCCAAGCCGGGCTATACCTCGAAAGAAATTGGCGCGGGCGAACGCGTGCAAGTCGCGCGGGACGCAACGTGCTGCGGCGCCGCCACTTTTCTCTTGACCAACGGGGGTCGACTTGCCCAGAACACATTACGCGGTCCAGCTTAGAAGGGGATACATCATGGGATGAAATGGCGACTATCAGAGCTATCGAGGGCCGGTCGGTAAGTGCTGCGTCCTATGCCGTGTGGTCGGTAATGGTTAACGCTGGCATCATCTATATAGGTGCATCAAATACAGTCGGGTCAAGTCATAGTCGACCTCTGCTCTGTTGTTAAAGAACTCGTCGAGAACAGCCTAGATGCGGGTGCAACGGCTATCGGTTCGTGTATTGCTTAATATCCGTTTCTGCGTAAATGCCTAGCTCACGCAACGTCTGGGGTAGACGTCCGGTTCAAGAATCACGGGCTTGAAGCCATCGAGGTGCAGGACAACGGCGCAGGTATTGCGCCAGAAGACTACGAGACGATAGGTATTGATATATCCTGCCCCTAAATCTACTACTGTAGTTCGTGCTAAGACTTCTCGCTAGCTCTAAAGCACTATACGTCAAAATTGAAAACGTATGATGACCTCTCTACTCTCTCGACGTTCGGATTCCGGGGCGAGGCGCTTTCCTCCCTCTGTGCGCTGTCCGACTTCTACATCACCACGGCGAGGGTGGTAGACGGTCCTAGGGGCGCGAAGCTCGAATTCGAGTCTTCCGGAAAATTAAAGAGCACGTCGATGACCGCGAGCCCGAAGGGAACTACTGTGGTAGTGGAGAGAATATTCAAGAACTTGCCGGTAAGGCGGCGCGAGCTGGAAAAGAACATAAAGAGAGAGTATGGGAAAGTCATTGGCATCTTACAGGCTTACGCGTGTATCTCTTCTGGGGTGAAGCTGTCAGCGAGCAATCAGATGCCGAAAGGGTACGCCTATTCCACTCTGATTGATAGCCTTGGCACTGACAATCTGTACAGGAAGAAGACTGTTGTTTTCTCCACGAGGGCCAATCCCACCACGAAGGAAAACATTATCAATGTCTACGGTGCAAAGGCCGCATTGGGTTTGTTGGCTCTAGATTTGAAACTAGAGATGCAGCCTTCTGGTCTGCCTCTGCATCTTTCTTCGCTGCCAAAAAGTGATGGAGATAATGCCTCCCGACAGGTCCGTATTGTCGGTCACGTTTCCCGCCCTGTAGTCGGCGAAGGCCGGCAGGCTGCAGATCGACAGATGTTCTTCGTCAACTCGCGTCCCTGTGCACTACCGCAGGTTGCAAAAGCGTTCAACGAGGTCTATAAGTCGTACAACATTACGCAGTCACCATTTGTCTTTGCGGATTTCAAGATAGACACAAACTCATATGATGTTAACGTCTCGCCGGACAAGCGAACCATTATGCTGCACGATCAGGCTGCGCTCCTAGAGTCCTTGAAGTCTGGGTTGATAGACTTGTTCGAATCGCACAATCAAACAATCCCGCAATCACAGTTAACGAACCGGAAACTGCCGTCTTTTCAACCGGTAAGCACGTTGGTCCGTCTAAGTTCTACGCCGCAGCGCTTCTCAGAGGACTCGAGAGGGAAATATGACCCGGACGATGGTGATGCGGCAGGTCAAGATCAGGCAGAGAATGCCGCACAGGAGGAAAGTTTATTTGTATCAGACGGCGAAGAACCATCCAACTCAGCGCGAATATCCGCTTCGAATACCAACGCTCAACCTGAACCTCGGACGTCTTCTGGAACTCAACGCCGGGATCTGGATTTGGAAGAGCAACCAACCCTTGAGATACTGGAAGACGAAGGACTAAGTTGTGATCAGCAATCGCAGTCAGAATCTGATGACAAGGTCTCGAAACCAACGACTGGCTATGACACTCAAGATCCAGAAAATCGGGCTGATGGGATTCGCTGGAAAACTCGCGACGGGATAAGCGTACCCGAGGTGTCCTCCGACTCCATCAGCGATGAGGAAAGTATTCCTCGCATGACAGCAAAGCAAAAGAGGCAGACTCAAAGTTCTATTATGAACGCCTTCGATCGAATGCGACCTAGACAGAGGCCGGCGGAAACTGCGACCATCACTATTGGTGACACGACAAGAAGTATGATTATTGGAAGTCAGGAGAGCAAAAGGCGGAGGCTAAATTCTTCCTCCTACTCAAAGGCTGGTCGCAGACCAGGTTCGGCTCAATTCTCGAGCAGTCTAGATATGTTTAGACTTCAGGGCATTCGATCGACTAAAGGTCATCACAATGCATCCGATGATGGAAGTGACACGCAAGACGCCGACATGCCGGTGTCTGACCCAGGTCGAGGTGACGAATCAGCTATGGAGCAGCTGGCCATACCTGAGGGGAGACACGAAGCCGCCGAGAATGAGGATGACGCCTCAGATGATGAATCGAGTGGTTCAACATCGCCAGCTTCGGTTGTTCAAAATGAGAGTTCTAGCGATGAGCGGATCGATGAGGAGGAAATGAAGAAACGGGAGGAGGCGCACGTCGCGCAGATGGTTGCCGAAGCCGAAGAGCTTGCGGCTAGGCCACCTGCAGACAATGAGAAGCGGGCGACGAAAGTTCTCAAAGCGCGTAAAAGAAAGGAGGAAACGCTGAATCTCGTACTTATCCTGGATACATGTGCTGATGACATCTCACGAAACCTTTCAACGTGGCATGATACCCTGGAAGTCGACGAGCGAGAAGCGCAAGACGACAGAGCTCTTCAGGCAGAAGTTGACCACGACGATTCGCCGGAAGAAAGGCTGTCCTTGACCGTATTGAAGTCGGATTTTGCCGCCATGAAAGTTGTCGGGCAATTCAATCTTGGTTTTATCCTTGCAATTCGTCCACGCCGCCCCGACGCTGGCCATCCCACTGGAAAAACCACCCCCTTACAGTCAGACGAGCTTTTCATCATCGACCAGCATGCTTCCGACGAGAAATACAACTTCGAGCGTCTCCAGGCCGAAACAGTTGTCCAGAACCAGCGGATGGTGCACCCTCAAACGCTAGAGCTCACTGCGGTCGAAGAAGAGATTGTGTTGTCGCACTCTGACGCCTTGGCGAAGAATGGCTTCGTCATTGAGTGTGACACCAGCGGAGCATCCCCGGTCGGTCGACGCTGTCGTCTCGTGAGCTTGCCGATGAGTCGCGAAGTAGTGTTCGGCCTCCCGGACCTCGAGGAGCTGATCGCCCTCCTTGCCGAAAGGAGCGGGGCGGAGGTGCCGCGGCCCAGCAAAGTACGGAGGATGTTTGCAATGCGGGCCTGTCGGAGCTCGATCATGATCGGGAAGAACCTCACGGCGAAGCAGATGGAGCGGGTGGTTAAGCACATGGGCGAAATTGACAAGCCATGGAACTGCCCGCACGGACGGCCCACAATGAGACATCTATACCGGTTGGGCGGCTGGACGAGATGGCGTGAGGGCGATGGAGTGGCAGGCGTTGACGAGGAACACGTTCGGCATACGGACTGGATCGGTTACATGAGGTCACAAAGAGCTTAGGAGACTTGGTATGGGATCAATCAAATTGGTTAGCGGCATGCCGACCCTAGGCTCTATGCTATGTGCTGTGCCAGACAAACTCTGATGAGTTGTGGATCCGAGTGACTCGATGAAGGCTTTGACTCGGAAAAGGAGTCATCTGTGGCGCTAAGAACATAGTCGACTCAGGCATGGGTCGACAGCCCTACGAGCAGGCAGAATGCACCCAGAGTGTTAGATCGCTCGATAACCATGAGTCAGGTCCCGGGCGCGGTTTGGGAACGCTCGACCTGAGTCATTCCCGATTCGAACGAGCCCGGGAGCGGGCAATCGTGGTGCCGGGCGGCGGATGCGGCGGCGGGGGTGGCGTGAAGGGCGTGCGCGGTGCCAGACCGCCTTTAGCGAGCTGCCCCGCCACGGGCGAAGCGCACTCAGGCCCCGGCGTAGAAAAACCCTTGGCCGCCCCGCCTGCCTTCCCTCTCTCCTTTCCCCCCCCGCACCGAGCACGCAGCCAGAGGCCGAAGGCATCGCACGCCGTCCAGCCAGGCGCTTTTCATCCTCCTCCTGCCGGTTCTCACGGGCTGAGTAACATCTCTCCCACAGTCGCTTTTTCCCTGCGCGATCGCCGTCGCGGAAGCGGGGCATTCCGTCCAACCCACCCAGCAGACTTCGAGATAAGCAGACCGCGACAACACCGCCAAAATGGTGAAGTAAGTGCACCTTTTTCCACCAGCTGTTGCGTCCCGTGGCAATGTGCTCTTTTATGCGAGTCAAGTTCCTGCTGCCGGTACATTGTTTGCGTGCCCCTTCGTGTCACGGAGTGCTGCGGATCGAATCAAGATGCTGACATATATATATCCAGCTTTACCGTCGAAGAGGTATGCTCAAGCACAAACGCCGTTGTCCGCACGTACACACTCGCTCCTGGGAGTATAAGATAGCACATCATGCATACTTACATGTCACCTGGTAGATCCGTGAACTCATGGATCGGCCTAACAATATCCGCAACATGTCGGTTATTGCGCACGGTAAACCCCCGCCCCCTCCATACCCCAGTCAAGAATCGTCGTCGCTGATGCTCCCTATTTGCAGTCGACCATGGCAAGTCGACCCTCACCGACTCGCTTGTCCAGCGCGCTGGAATCATTTCCGCCGCCAAGGCCGGTGACGCTAGGTTTACGGATACACGACCCGACGAGCAAGAGCGTGGTGTGACAATCAAGTCCACTGCTATCTCCTTGTACGCTAAGCTTCATGACGAAGAAGATCTCAAGGACGTTCCCATCCCGGTCACGAAAAACGATTTCTTGGTCAATTTGATCGACTCTCCCGGCCACGTCGATTTCTCTTCTGAAGTCACCGCTGCCTTGCGCGTCACTGACGGCGCCCTTGTCGTCGTCGACACCGTTGAGGGCGTATGCGTACAGACCGAGACCGTGCTCCGTCAGGCGCTTGGCGAGCGTATCAAGCCCGTCGTCATTATCAACAAGGTCGACCGTGCTCTTCTGGAACTCCAGGTCTCGAAGGAGGACCTATACCAGAACTTCTCCCGTGTCATCGAGTCCGTCAACGTCGTCATCGCCACCTACTTCGACAAGGCTCTTGGTGATGTGCAGGTTTATCCCGACAAGGGCACCGTTGCTTTTGGTTCTGGTCTTCATGGCTGGGCTTTCACCGTCCGTCAGTTCGCCAATAGGTACGCCAAGAAGTTCGGCGTCGACAAGAACAAGATGATGGAGCGCCTTTGGGTAAGTGAAATCGGCCGCCATTTGTCAGGTTTGGGACTAACTTCTTGATTTCAGGGCGATAATTACTTCAACCCGAAGACTAAGAAGTGGACGAAGAGCTCTGACGGTACCGTTGAGCGCGCCTTCAACCAGTTCATCCTTGACCCGATCTTCCGCATCTTCGGCGCTGTGATGAACTTTAAGAAGGACGAGATCCCCACGCTTTTAGAAAAGCTTGCAATCAAGCTCACCTCCGACGAGAAAGACCTTGAGGGCAAACAGCTGCTGAAGGTCGTCATGCGCAAGTTCCTTCCGGCCGCTGATGCTCTTTTGGAGATGATGATTCTTCACTTGCCTGCTCCTACCACTGCCCAGAAATACCGTATGGAGACTCTGTATGAAGGTCCGCCTGATGACGAGGCCGCCATTGGCATTCGTGACTGCGACCCCAAGGGCCCTCTCATGCTTTACGTCTCGAAGATGGTGCCGACGTCGGATAAGGGCCGCTTCTATGCTTTCGGCCGTGTCTTCTCCGGTACCGTCCGCTCTGGTTTGAAGGTTCGCATCCAGGGACCGAACTACACTCCGGGTAAGAAGGAGGACTTGTTCGTCAAGGCCATTCAGAGGACCATTCTCATGATGGGCCGTTTCATCGAGCCCATTGAGGATGTGCCGGCTGGCAACATCCTGGGCCTCGTTGGTATTGACCAGTTTCTACTGAAGTCTGGTACCTTGACAACAAGCGAGACTGCCCACAACCTGAAAGTCATGAAGTTCTCCGTTTCGCCTGTCGTGCGGCGCTCCGTCGAAGTGAAGAACGCCAATGACTTGCCAAAGCTGGTCGAAGGTCTAAAGCGACTATCAAAGTCCGATCCTTGCGTCCTGACCACCATTTCCGAATCTGGCGAGCATATTGTTGCGGGTGCTGGTGAGCTGCATCTGGAGATCTGCCTGAAGGATCTTGAGGAGGATCACGCTGGGGTCCCTCTCCGCGTTTCGGACCCTGTCGTCCAGTACCGTGAGACCGTTGGCGCGGAGTCCCGCATCACTGCTCTTTCCAAGTCGCCGAACAAGCACAACCGTCTGTACGTGGTGGCTCAGCCTCTTGCTGAGGAGGTCGCCAAGGACATTGAGGCTGGCAAGATTGGACCTCGTGACGACATCAAGGCCCGCGCTCGTCTCCTAGCCGACGAGCACGGCTGGGACGTTACGGACGCTCGTAAGATTTGGTGCTTCGGCCCCGACACGACTGGCGCCAATCTTCTCGTCGACCAGACGAAGGCTGTCCAGTACCTCAACGAAATTAAGGATTCAGTCGTCTCCGGTTTCCAGTGGGCGACGAAGGAAGGTCCCGTCGCGGAGGAGCCGATGCGCGCAGTTCGCTTCAACATTATGGATGTGACGCTCCACGCCGATGCCATCCATCGCGGGGGTGGGCAGATTATACCGACCTCTCGTCGTGTGCTCTACGCCGCGACCCTCCTTGCAGAGCCTGGCCTCCAGGAGCCCGTCTACCTCGTCGAAATCCAGGTGCCCGAACAAGCGATGGGCGGCATCTACGGCGTCCTCACCAGGCGGAGAGGCCACGTGTTCGAGGAGGCGCAGCGTCCAGGAACGCCACTTTTTAACGTCAAGGCTTACTTGCCCGTCAACGAGTCGTTCGGTTTTACCGCCGATCTGCGCTCAAACACCGCGGGCCAAGCGTTCCCGCAGTCCGTGTTCGATCACTGGCAGATTCTTCCGGGTGGTTCGCCACTCGACAAGTCTACCAAGCCGGGTCAGATCGTGGAGGAGATGCGCAAGAGGAAGGGCCTCAAGCCAGAGGTTCCGGGCGTCGACAACGTGAGTTACATCAAAAACCCACGCTTGAGGGTACGGCGATATGCTAACGATAACGATACAGTACTACGACAAGTTGTAAACGGGATCCTATTGAAATATACCGGTTTTATCGTCCCAGGGAGAGCAACCAAGGGAAGCAACAACTGCATTCACTTGGTCTGGTCCTTGGACAAATTCTGCGAGGGTAATTGGTAAGATAGTATCAAGTTGGAGGCTGTCTATTGGAAGGTCGAGCACTACGGCTATGGCAATGGAATAGAGCATGGGGTTGCATAGGTCTGATTAGAGAACTCCGTGGCCACGAAATCAAAGCTTTTCTTTGCTGTTTTTCTTTTCTTTTCCTTGGAGCATCATTGTATTTGCTTGTGGAGTAGGCAAAACGTATGACCAGATACGACCGTAGTGTTAGAATATAGGCCCCAGGCAACACTAGTCGTATCTGGAGGCGGTAAAACAGGAGGACCCTACTCCGCAATCAAAAAAAAAAAAAAAGAAAAAGAAACAGTTCTTGCTCAGTCTTGCCTCGTTAAGTGGCAATACAAATCTAGTGAGTATTTCGCATGTCTTGGAGTTAACCCCGTGAAATTGGTCGCGATTAGTCTTTGCGCCAGTCCCCCAATAATAACAGTGAGTTATTGAGGTTCTTCGGTATGACGAGGTACCAAAATGGTAAATATATGTTGACAAAAGTCCCGTGGCAGCTCTAGAAACGACTGTCAGGTACCCCAGCCTAGCGCGCTTTGTCCTGCCGAAAGAGAACAAAGGAAACTACGCATCAAAACAACGCAACGGGCCCATCCTTCTCGGCCTACTTCCGCAGTGCATTGTGATTGTCAAGCGAGAAATACCGCAGGTCGTGAAACTCGCAGGGTAGCGGCTCCCGCAAAGCCGTCGACGAGTCGGAGAGGCCCCGCTCCACTCGGCACGGCAAGGCGCAGCGCTCGCGAGTATATCAACAGGAAACGGGCCGCGACGAAGACGCTGAAGATGGCGTGCGGGCTCATTGTCTCGAGGGCGGAGTCGCTGGGCTGCTGCTGCTGCTGCTGCTGCTGCTGTTGCTGGAGGTCGGCCATGTGGGCGCTGAATGCCAGGCAGCGCTCGGAGACGCACTTCCAGGGCTAAGGAGACGGGGAAGGTGTGCTCGTAGGGTCTACGGGTGGGACAAGGCGTTGGTACCGCAAGATTATAGCGCCGTCGAGGGTGCAATGGACTAGGAGCGAGTTGGTGTCTGGCTGTGACGGGTCGCTGCTCGGAGAGCCGAACGCTGAGGAGAGTGATGTGCCCGGCGTCGTCGCTCTTTCGAAATCAGCCTGCCGCCGGACGAGACGCCAATCCACCGCCATGCAATCCTATTACCTCTGATGGACCGCCGCTGCCGACGAGGTGTCGTACGACCGCTAGAGGAAATCATGCACGTGCTACAGCTCGCTAGTGATGAGCCGGACGTACAGCGAAAATGACGAAGGCGCATCCAAGTTTCCGAACTGGTAAACCTCCATGGCGGACTTGGGGAACTGCCAGATCTCCTCCTCGTAGAGGCCCAGCGCTGTCAGCTCGGGCCGCGAGACGCCGAGGTGCCACGCCGCGCCGAGGGTTGCGGCCGAGTCGGATGCCTCGGCGGCCAAGAAGGCGCGAACTTTTTCTTCGCGCTCGACGGCCGTGGTGGAGGTGGTGAGCATTCGCGGAGGGTATTGCGGAGGAGATGCCGAAGTTGACGTAGTAGTGGGCGACGATGTCGCGGAGGCCGAGTTGGGTGCTTATTCTAGAGGGTGGAGTGTAAGCATGTTGACTATCATGCATGGCTAATGAGTGATGGACAAGGGTAGGCTGTGCACACACCTTCTGCAGAGAGCGATTAGATTCCAATATTCGGAAAGCCGGCTATCCCCCAAGTTCAGACACTGTTAGCATTAAAAGAGCTTGTAGGTTGTGTAGAGATAGTTCATTGATAGCTGCTAATGTGATTTCCTACCTCCAAGCAGTCTTCCACTCTATCTGCTGCTCTGCAGTGACATTATTCTCGGGGCTCCAGAGTGGCAGTACGACAATGACAATCGCTTTGGGGATGAGGTGTCAGGGCAAATGCGGCTGCTCGATCAGCCTTCGGCAGGAATCGAGTGTTGTAGGTTGGTGAAGGACTGGAAACCACAGATGATACTTCTCGAACCAGACTTCGCAGAACCTGGCCAAATGGCTGGGAGAGAGATTCCTATATTCGCGCAGTTGCTTGCCTGAAATTGAACTGAACGCCGTCGAGTCGCACCTACCCAGAGTCTCGGTGGCAACAACCTTTGGTTCCACGAGCGGAGCTGAAATTGCTGGGTCATTACGTGCAGTAGAGCCTGTCAATAATCTGCTCTGTTCTTTAAATTCCTGGAACTCGTTCTCAAGTCTAACTGCTAGACTGGGATCAGTCGGAGGGAGAATAGCTCTGTAGGTTTCAAGTACGTGCTTACTGATTCGCCTTTCGAGCTCGGATACACAGCCAGCTCGCACACCAGGCGCCTTTCGGGATGTCACGAATTGACATTCAAACGAGTTCTTGCCGCAGAAGGAGCATGAAAGTCTCTTCCGGTCACATCGAGTCTTCCTTTGCCGGCACAGCATACAGTTGTTAAGTACCTACCATTAGCGCAGTTATAAGAGTACGGCATTGGGACATTGCACAGTGTAAGATTCACATCGGACTGACGGGGTGAGCGAGGCATCTTGGTCAGCAAATTGTCCAGCAATGCTTTCGTCTAATGTCGAGGTTTAACACGGCTCGCTCCGTCCCGCCTGCTCAACCACTCTGTAGTTAGGCCTGCGTCCTACGCTAACCCCAGAAATAACGTACTACGACCCATATAACCAGCTTCTAGTAGTCTTGCTCATAATCAATGATTCTATGTAATACTAGAATGTGTGGAATCGATATTTATAGTAGAGTGAGTGCAAAAAAAACCCTTAGGAGCATAATATGTACATTTATAGTCGCGGACTAGAGTCGTCGTATACGCACCCAGTTTGTGATCTTTAGGAGCAAAACCATCAATAACAGTCAGTCCTGCGTTGATATATTTCAGGAATTGAAAACACCTAGATTAGCCGCTGAAAGAATAAAGCTTGGTAAATCAATCCTTGACCCCTTGGATCAGATTCTTGATGCCCTCTCCTTTCCCAGTCTTATCCCATGCAGTGGTTGCCTGTTCAAACGGTGTAACGCTGCTGATCAGCGGTCGAAGACTGATGTCCCTTTTGGAGAGGAGCTTGAGGGCAAGTTCGTAGTCCCCCGAACTGTACCGAAAGCAGCCGTGGAAGTGCAATTCTTTCGTAGACAAGTCTATAATCGGTACTTCAATCTTAGGTTTCCCGAGACCGGCCTGCACAAAGTTGCCGCCGAGTTTCAGCAAGTGGATACCGCTCTGGATGGAGGTTTCGGCCCCGGATGCCTCGATCACCGCGTCTACGCCATCAGCAATATCGAATGCGTTGAGGAGACCAGTTGCGTTGTCCTCGGAAGTGGATTTGATGTCGTAGAAGAACGTTTCGCACTTGAGGTGTTCCCGCGCGAACTCGAGCTTCTTTTCCACGATATCAACGAGGATAATGCGGTTAGCACTGAATGCTTTCGCGACAGCTCCGCACATAAGGCCGATGGTCTCCGAACCCATGACGATCACGTCTTGCCCTGGCCGAACGCTGCCCAGGCGGGTCGCATGCACCGCCACAGCCAAGGGCTCGACCAGGACCGCCCCCTCTAGACTTACCCCGTCCGGAATCTTGTAGAGGAAGTCTTCCGGTGCCGCGTAGAATTTGGTCAATGCGCCATGTGTATCCGGCGGGTCGGCCGCGAACCGCATCTGCCGGCAGAGATTGTAGACGCCGTCCTTGCAGGCCTTGCAGCGTCGACATGGGAAGCCCGGCTCGACGGCAACACGGTCACCGACCTTGACAGAGGTGACGTCGGGGCCAACTGAGTGCACTGTACCAGAAGCTTCGTGGCCCATGACCAAGGGACGTTCGGGGCTAACCACTTTACGAATCCCTCCGTGTTTCCAGAAGTGCACCTGTTCCAGATGGGTTGGTTAGGCGACACCACGTAAAAACTAGTTTTGAAGATAGAATGAGTACGGCTGGACTGAGGCAAGGGAAGCGAGGCGAAGCGAAGCATACATCACTACCACAGACGCCTACATACGCGATTCGCAGGATGACATCGTGACTGTCACCAATGGTGGGGATGGCGCGATCCTCGATCTTGGCGACGCCTGGGCCGTAAAGAAACCAAGACGGGTTTTGCATGTTCCGGACGTTCCGAAAAGCCGTGCTTGTGCTTCTGCAGCGAGGGAGATGGCGGACGGGTTTGAAGTTGGAGTAATCACGGCTTCTTTATACTAGGGGAGGGTGTCCGTCGGGCCGCGTCTTGCCGATCTCCAGAGTGGAGATGGCCCCAACGTGGCGCATCACGGCCGGGTGATGCGAGTGGAACGGTCACTGCGGGGGTTGCGCGAGCCAGTCGAGCCTACGGCACATACCTACCACGTACGCAGCTGGGAGGGACGCAAGTGGGCCAGAGGACGAAGCACGCGATGCTTTGGCATGTGGCCGCAGCGGGAAGCGGAGGGAACATTGCGCGTCTGGGCCGCCCCGCCGGCCGTAGCGACGGCCGCCGCGCAGCCCCCGGTTCGCCCGGGCTGGAAGCGGCCGACGAAGTTTGCGCATCGCGACTGCCGCAAGAGTCACGGAAGGGCGCAGCTTCCCTCTTCGCCAGGAACGACCGGACCAAGGCTGCTGCCGCGCACAAACGCGCCCCCGACCCGGCCCGCTCGCTACCGCCGACGCGTCGCTCCGGTCCTTTTGCCCGCTGCGCCTCCCACGCCACCGACCTTCCTTCCGCACCGCGTCCGCCTCAGACAGCCATCAACGCTTCTGCATCCGCACCTTGCCCATCGCCCACGTACCCGTTCGTTTGGCCGGGCCTTCCACCTCTTGCCTGCGCAAAGCGCATCGCCGCGCACCATGCCGCCGATTTCCGGCGAGGACGAGCCTGCGCTCAAGAAATGGGTCATCTCGCGACTCGAGGACATGTGAGTCCGCACAACCCACGGGCGCTTCCGCCGCCGAACGACTGCTAACAATTCGCCTTCTCGCCAGTTCTGATGCCGACTCCGACGTGCTAGCAGACTACGTGCTTGCTCTAGTCGTTGACACGAACGGCACCGACGAGGCCAACAAACAGAGCGCCAAGGAAAACCTCGTCGATTTCCTTCACGATCGTAAGTTCGCATCTAAGCACAGCATCAGTGGTGTCTTCTTTTTACGGCACCCTAGGTTTCAAAGGCAACCTCCCGGTTCTAATACGCTGGGCCGCAGAGACTTCCAGTTTTGTCGACGACGTGTTTGGTGTGATCCAAACCAAGGCCTACCTCCCCGGCCACGTCGCGTCCCACTCGCAACCCGTGGCGTCGCAAACGACCACTGCGGTGGCACCAGCGCCCGTTCAAGCCTCGAACCCGCCTGCTGGTCCCTCTGCTCTCAACCCTGCTGCCCAAGGCTTTGTGCCTGGCTCTGGAGACAACAATTCTCGGAAGCGCGCATTCAATGACCGGGAGACAAGCGAGCCCCGCGATGTTAAGGATCCGCACTACGGACGTGCATCCGCGGGCGAACGCTCCATGAAGCAGATGCGTAGGGGCGTGGGCAGAGGAGGTGGAATGGTCGCAGATCGAAATTGGCGCCAGGGCGGGCAGGCCCGTGATAAGAACTTTGCAGGATTCCCGGGCCTAGGCTCGCCCGGTTTGCCGCAACAACCGAACATGCCTGCCCAGCAGCCTAGCTTCCCGCCATTCGACTTCGGCAATCCGATGAATATGATGTTGGGAATGCAGCAAGCCATGGGCATGCCGCCTATGCCTCCATTTTCGCAACTTTCTTCTGGTTCGCCAACCGGCTTTCGCCCCGGCCAACAGCCTCCGGGATTCCCTCGTCCGGGCCAGCAACGCTCTCCTTCTGGCGACATGCCGCCGCGCAAGTTTGGTCAGCGATGCCGCGATTACGATACCAAAGGTTTCTGCTCTCGTGGTGCGAACTGCCCGTATGACCACGGTCCTGAAGCCGAGGCATACGACCCGCAAAATGCCTCTCTTAAGATGGATATTGATAAGCCGCTTACCGACCATCCTCCCTCTGGGCATCACCGGGGTCGCGGTGGCCGCGGCAGTCGTGGAGGTGGCGGCCACGGACAGACCCGTGGAGGTCGAGCGCCATTTTCCTCTACGGGCCCGAACTTCGACAAATCGAATACGAAGGTGGTTGTTGAACACATTCCTGAGGACAAGTTTACCGAAGAAGCTGTCCGAGAGTACTTCTCTGAGTTTGGCAATATCCAGGAAGTGGACATGCAGCCGTACAAACGCCTTGCGATTTTGAAGTTCGAGGACTATGCCTCTGCCAAACGAGCCTACAATAGCCCCAAGGCTATCTTCGATAATAGGTTCGTTAAGGTCTACTGGTACAAGCCAGAGGATGCACCGCCGGCCAATGGAACGAGCAAGAAGGCGGCTGAGCCCGACTCTTCGGATGCCAAGATGGAAGATACTGCGGTTGATCCAGAAGAGTTCAAAAAGAAGCAGGAGGAGGCTCAGAAGGCATTCGAGGAGAAGCAACGGAAGATCAAAGAGGCGGCTGCGGCCCGTGCCGAGTTAGAGCGGAAGCTTAAGGAGCAAGAGGAGGAACGCAAGAAGCTTATGGAGAAGCTTGCTGCTAGGAATGCTCGCAAGGGCTCTAGTACAGCGTCATCTCCGACAGAGGGTGCTGGATCTCCGAATAAGTCTATTCTCGAGGCAAATGGCAATACTACTGATGTGAAGACAGACAACTTACGCGCTAAGCTCGCTGAGCTCCAGGCGGAGGCCAACGGCATGGGTCTCTCCCACGAAGAACAACAAGAATCGTCGGGCGAGCCGGCGCCTTGGGTGAGAGGTCGTGGCAGGGCTACGTACCGTGGCCGTGGAGGCTACGTGCCGCGCGGACGCGGCTTCGACTCTTCTCGCGGATCGTACCGTGGCCGCGGCGGTTTCGGGAGGGGTGGCGGCAGGGGCGGCGTGATGCGTTTGGACAACCGCCCCAAGAAGGTTGCGGTTCCGGGTGTGCCAACGGGCTCGGACAAGGACGAGGCGCTCCGCTCGTACCTCTTCGTGAGTCGTCTTCTACTATATTTGAGTATGAAGACGTTGCTAACCCGCCAAACAGAGCAACTACGAGTTTGATACCGTGGAGCCGCACCCGGAAAGGCCGGACACGCAGGTGGTCACGTTTAAGGAGCGCTACGTTGCTGAAATGGTAAGCCTTTTTCCACTCCAGCTCGACCAATGTTTAGGAATTGATCCTAACATTAACTCCTTACGCAGTTCATCAACGCCGCGCCGACCATCGCGGGAGTTGGTAAGGTTGAATTGTCCTGGGTTCAGGGCGCGCCCGCCGCCGCTGCGCCCGCTACCAAGGCCTCCCACCCGTCCGCCCCGTCCGCCCCGATCGCCCCGGGCGGTCGCGACGATACCGCCATGGGTGGCGCGGGCAGTTCTTCTGCTCCTGGCTCCGGCCCCGAACCTCCAAAGGAGGTCGAGTACGACGTGGCGGAAGATGATGACCGCTTCTTTGGTTGAAGCGGTGAAGTGCGTTTTGTACGACTAAGAGTTGGTTTTCTTTTCTTCCGGCACTTGGTGCCCTGTCTTGGTGGTTGGAAAGGCTTGGCGGGCCTGAAGTGTTTTGTTGCGGTACGATTGTCATTAGTAATGTGGTGTAATAACTGCTGGTGGTGGATTCGAGTAGGTATCTTTGAGTTGTGGTGGGGCCAGGAGCTGGAAACTAGGTCGGAGTGTGGACGAAAAGCTCTGCGTTCATAGCGTGTTGGTGGCGCTTCTGTATGTAATGACTTGTAACTCTATTCTTACCCACACTGCCGTGCCGGACGGCTAGGGTTTCTCTGAGCAATAACAGGATAAGATGGTGCCCGAAATATCTCAGGTATATCATGCAGGTTGAGACATGATATAGCGCGCCGTGATGTTCACTGTTTATCGTCATTTGCTGCTTATCTTATGATCGTCTATATTATTAATGCATTCAGAAAGTTCAGAAGTGTTCTATCTGCTATTGAAGCTTACGAAATGCTCTCATAGCATACAAGACCCGATGTCATTAGGAAACTTTTCGGGCCCATAAGATCACTAGAAGCTAATATAACACTTGAGCAGTCTATCCAAGTTTGTAGAGCATGTAGTGATTGGCATTAGAATATAGTTATACTAATCCTACCACGCTCTCAAATGTATTCAAAGCTATCCTCTGCTATGATAATAGATTCGTCTGCCCGGATACTTAATCTAAGCGCACTATTTATAAAGGCAGTGATTCTACTAAAACTCGTACAATAGTTTTCTGATATCGCATATCAGAGTTAATGCTCCTTTTCCTGAATAGAGCCTCTTGTAGATTTTGAAGGTGTGTGCGTACTCGATTAATTTTTTTTTTACAAAGTATTCTTGAGCAAAAATGCAAACAATGCCTAGAAAAGCGATAAATTGTGTTCAAAGTGCGGCGTAGAGGCTGAAGGACGTCTGGCGGCGGTATGAGAATTCAAGGCAGACATACAATGAACAACGGTTACACATAACCCAACAAAATTTAAGAAGCACCCAAATTTTAAATGAAATGAGGATATATCAAAGCCTTTTTGGTCTCCCAAGGATCACTAGGAAGTCTAGAAGTATAACATGGCCGTAAAATAATCGTAATAATTAGACCCCGATTAACCCAAGTGCAGAGACCCTAAATCCCAACAAATCTCGACCCAATAAAAGTCTGGACCTTAACCCACCTAATCCCGTTGCATACCTAGAGATACAATCTGCGTGAATACCATTAATTATCCAAAACCTTATCCACCCATTCCTCTAATAGAAAAAAAACCAAAACCTACCCAAAAAAACCAGGTGGCCCTACCATATTAAGTATAGTCCACAATAGGGTCGGGTAGGGTCAGTGTAGGCTTTATTGGGCTGGGGTTTAGATTTCTATTGGGGCGAGATTTTTGTTGGGGACTAGTGTATGAGTATTAGAGTCAATTAGGGACAGATTGGTTATTAGAATTACTACTACCCATATTTTAAATTAATTGATTGATTTTAGTCGCAGTAGTATAGTCACATTCGAGATTTTTAGAAGGGATTTAATCCCATTGATATTAGGGTTTTGTTATATAATCCCACCCTATCGGGGGTTTCAAAAAAAGCTCCTCCTACCCCACCCTACCCCAACAAGAGTACGCTAAATCCAAAGGGGGGACCCAACCCAACCCACTCTAGACCATAAGTGTAGGAGGAGTATTTACATTATGGGAGGGATAGGTAGTAACACATGGTACAGGAGCAACAGAAATCAAACCTTCTCACGGCATTCACCGAGGCCGCAGCGACGGCTCCACGATGGGGTGTGATCTTAACCCTAACCCCCAGAATTTTTTGGGGTTTCCTCGGGGTGGGTTTCCTATCTAGGTAGCCACCAGGCTCTTTTGGGAAATCCACCCTGAAACGCTTGGGGTAGGCCCCACCCGATTGTGGACCATAGTCAGAAGCCGACTTTCGCAGTCTAGGACGCAAAATATATTAGACGGGAATATTTATAAGTTACTAAACGGTAACAAGGAGTAGTCCTTAGTTTGCAACGACTAGCAGCAAAGCCGGACACTGGATCCTTGATCCGTTCGCGAGGGAGATCAACGCTTGAAACAACAATGAACGGGGAGAAATTTTTACGAGCAGAACCGGCTGGAGACTTCCAGCACGGGAGCCACGTCGCTCCGAGGCAGTACGAGTCATTGTACTGCCAGTGGGCGAGCCGACTGAAACAAGTGAACATAAGCACTGAGCAGTCGCTTCCACTTCTGATTCACTTTCCAGCTATGGCCGGGGTATCCTAGGCCAGCAGCCTAGAGTATATGCAAATACCTTAAATAGCTTACTATATAAAATTGCATGCACTTGTATATGCTAGAGCGATTCGAGGGATACGTCCTGAATTACGCAGTGCAGTATTTGAGGCTTTTCAGTAAGCGTTTGCATCTACCTGACATAAACCCGAAGCGGAGGTACCTTCTCGTAGGCTCGCTTAACGCTGCTGCAGTGATTCAGGGGTTGACATATCCCTTCCCTCTCCCTTGTAGCGTCTTCCTGGCTACGCACGGAGCCTATCCCTGGACGTACGGACGTTATCTACGACTTTCTCTCGCTTCGGTTCTTCGGGATGGTATCCCGGGACAGGGGCCCTACATATCGCTATCTTCCGCTTAACCGTGCGCGACGCGAGATTAGACTCGTAAAGTTCCGGCCATTCCCAGCCGTCGTAAATAGCGGCGAGACTATAGAACCGTGGTGCGAACTCCGACACGCCTCACTCAGCGACGAGTACACGGCGTTATCATACACATGGGGCAACCCGACCAAGTGCAAGAAGATCTGGATCAACGATGCGCCCCTACCGATCACGCAGTCGCTCTACGACGCGCTTTGCTTCCTACCGGAAGCGCGGGAGTCGTGGATATGGATCGACGCCATCTGCATCAACCAAGAGGACGTCGACGAGAAGAGTTGGCAGGTCGCCATGATGCGTGAGATCTACCGCAACCCGTCGCGCGTCATCGCATGGCTGGGTCTGCCCGCAGACGGCAGCGACTCCGTGTTCGACAGCCTGAACCGGCTGTGCCTCGAGGATACGGCCGCCATCCTGGACACGTTCGAAAGCGACGATACGGCACGCATGGCCGAGCTCCTCCAGTTTCGCGGCAACTTCGTCCCGGGGCCTGACAACCGCATCACGGATGCCAACGCCATCGTGCCCCTACCGGCGACGTCGCGCCTGCTGCAGCGCCCCTACTGGGAGCGCATTTGGACGAAACAAGAGACGGCCATGCTCATGAAGAGACACATATTCTTCGCGTGCGGCACCAAGCGTATCAAGCTCTTCGGCCTGTTGCTCGCTATGCGGCTGCTGGACAGCATCGCGCGAGGCAGCATACCGCTGCACCAGACGTACAGCCCGCGCGAGCCGACGTCTTACGAGCGCTGGGGCCGCATCTGTTCCGTATTCGACCTGCATGCGCTCCACTTGACCTTCTACGCCGGCGGCTCTTTGACGCTATTCGACGGCATGCAGCACTCCCGCACGGCGACGCCGTACGACATCCAGCGAAAGCGGTCGCTCAAGGCGGCGGATCCGCGCGACGTCGTCTTCGGCTTGCTGCAGCTGTCGGAGGAGTTCACGGAGTTGGGCGTCGAGGTCGACTATGCGCAGCCGTGTTGGCGCGTGTACGCCGAGCTGACGGCCCGGTCGCTCCTCACGGGAACCGAGCACAGCAAGCTTGACATGCTACGCTGGGCGGAAGGCCCGAAGCGGATACAGGGGCTGCCGTCGTGGGTGCCCGATTTTAGCTCCTTGCCGCACGCGCCGCTGGATTTGTCATTTCATGGATTCTCGTGGAGCTTTTGCGCGTGCGGCCGTGAAGCACTTGGAGGTAGTACTAATAGCAGTCGTAGCAGCAACGGAAGCAGCAATGGCGGCACGCAGACAGGACAAGGCAGCAACAGTAACGCAGGAGGAGGAGGAGAAGGACCCCAAAATCTGCCCTTAATCTCCGTCTCCTTGGACCGCCGCAGCCTCTTCCTCCCCTTTCTACCTCTCACGACTATCACCGCCGTCTCAGCGCCACTCGAGCTCGCCGACTCCTTCTTAGACTTGAACCGCGAGGAAGACACCGTGAGCAGCGACAACCCGACTCCGCGGTACAAAGCCAAAGCAGGCCTCTCCTCCATCTGGAGCCAAATGTCCCAGTACGCCGCCATCTCCAGCTGGATCGCGTCACTCGTACATCTACCCCCACGCCCCGCCTTCGCGGCCGCCTACAATGTGCCTCTCTCCTCGCTCCCACCGGCACCTTCTGTCTCGGCCCGCCTCCGCTTCCGTGCCTCGCTCCTGCTTGCCGGCCTCAAATTCGGCTTTCTCTCAACCTATTCCCGGGTCTGCTCTGCCCTCCCCGCCCGCCTCTACGCAGCGCTCCCGCTCCCCTTTGCCGTTCCCAAGCAGCCATTCCCACCGCTGCTCGCGACCCTAGCGGTGCGGCCCCCACCCGAGCCGCTCCTAGGCCTACTCCGCCGCGTTCCCCGCGTGGATCTGGATCTGTCTCCCGAGCAGCTGCCTGGGCCGCGGACGCTTTGGGCCGAGTCTACTTCGCAGCACGTCTACTCTCCCGAGGGAGGAGAAAGACAAGGAGAAGTAGGAACAGGTGGGAACGGACGAGATCTCTCAGATACCGCTCCCGTAGGAGGGCCCGCGCAGACCCACGGCTACGCCTACGCCCTCTCGCCCTTCCCTACGTTACGCTTCCGCGTGGGGCACTCCGCCGCTGACGTTAAAGCTGCCACGGCCGCGGGCAAGCACCTCGCAGCGACGGTGCGGCTCGCGAGCGGGGGGCGGCGCGGGTTCGGCTGCGCGACTGGGTGGGTGGGCGTGGGGCCGGGCGGCGTGCGCAAGGGCGATGTGGTGGGCTTGGTGATGGGGAGGACCGAGGGTGATGGCGTCGCGGGGTGTCGGGCGTGTGTGGTGCTGAGGAGGAAGAGCAGGAGGTGGAGATGGGAGAGGAAAGGGTGGTGCGATGGCCTTGGCGGTTGGTGGTGGTTTGGGGAGGGAGCGGGGAGAGTAGATGATATGGATGGGCGCGAGGGTGAGGGTGAGGGTGAGGGTCTAGATGCCAGAGCAAACACAGGGGACACAGGAGACGCATGGGAACTGATTGGTGAGGCATATGTGCACGGAATTATGGAGGGTGAGGCATTGAGGGGGAATGAGAGGTGGAGGGAAGAAGTGAAGGTAGTGAGAGTTGTTTGAGAGTAGGCTGGGAAACTAAGCAGTTGGGATAAAGTCATGGAGAGTGCTTGTGGATTTAAGACGTGATGCCTAGATTGGTGTGGAGATTGTAAAAATACTACGTCTAATACTAAAATAACTATATTTAAAATAGAACGCTCTAAGGATACTATTCTATTATAATTTGTTTCTCATTAGGATCTACGTATTCAGCAAAGCTTTATAGCAGTTATGCGACCCTTGTGCTACTACATAGTTGGCCCTCGACTAGTTCTTAGTCTAGTTAAGTCAACCTGTTATATGTACTTCAAGATGGATATAAAGGCAACACCTCTCTTTTCAGCTCTTCGCAAGATTTCCAAATCGCCCCTTACATTCCCATTTTTTTCCTTCAATCTCCCAAATCTTACACATTGCCTGATAGATCACCGCCTTGAGAGTGGTTCCGGTTCTTTTAATGATTCGGGATCCACAAGTCACGTGACCACAGTGCCGGCCCTCCAAAAGTCCACTTCCACTCCGTTTTGAAGCTTCCTCCACACATTCTTCTTACTTCTTCGCCGCCCAACACGTTTCTCCCCCTCTTACCCCCTTCTTCGCTCTGATACTGAAAGGCCATGAGCCGCACCGCATCGGCGTCGGCCCGCGATGCGGCGACGGCGGCGTCCCCGGCTCAACAACCGCCGCCGTCGACGACGACGACGTCGCCCATGGGAGCTGTTGTGGGCCCGCACCCGTCCTACATCGAGGTCGCGCGGCCCTACATCTTCGAACACAAGCTACGGCGCTGTATGGTAGCGCGAGCGGGTGCGATGGGAGGCGGAGGGGGCTGCGAGGCACGCGAGGATAGCGCGCGGTTGCAGGGCGTGGGGTGGATCGATAATGTCAGGAAGGCACTGCAATTGTATGGAAAATTTTCTTTTCTCTCTGTGTGTCTTGCTTCATTTCTCTAGCCCAAATCTTCTCCCTTTCCCCTTTTTTTCTGGTACTTATTTTGGGTCCTTTTTTTTTTTGGCGGGGAATGGGTTGCACGATTGTTGGTTGAATTGATGGATAAATGAATGGATGGCTAAGACTCTACCGGACGGCGGCGGAATGCGTCAGACCCGTCAGGACGTACAACACCGCGTGCGTGTACTACCACAAGTTTCGCCTAGCTCATGCGGATACGGAGTATTCTATGGCGGTACGCGTATCTCCCCTCTTGAGTCCGTTTGTGGGATGTTCGGCTTCGATCCTGACTAGCGATTAAAACGCGCACAGGATGCGGCAGCCGCAGCGCTCTTTACGGCCTGCAAGATCGAAGATACGCTTAAGAAGTCGCGGGAGATTCTATGCGCCGCTTTCAACCTGAAGCTCTCACCGGCCGAGCAGCTGAGCCCGGACGACCCTGTACGTGGGACACCTCTTTTGGGGGCATCGTTCGATCTAGGCTTTCTCTCCCACGCCTTGAATGACATACTACATCGAGCTCTCTGTCTGCATATTTTATATACTAATACGGCATTATTCACCTCCATAGCTCTTCGAGGCGCACTCCAAGCAGATCATCGGCCTCGAGCGCCTCATGCTCGAAGGCGCCAGCTTCGACTTCCGCAATCGCTACCCACAGAAGCTCGTCGTCAAGCTTTGCCGTGCCGTGTTGGGCCTCCCCTCGGACGACCCCGCCGCGCGAACCGCATACTACATGGCGCTCGACCTATATCGCACGTGGGCGCCGCTCAAGCAGTCGACGGCGGCCATGGCGCTCGCGTGCGTCGAGCTGGCGCTAAGGCTGCATGCCAAGGACAGCGAGACCGCCGGCGACGGCATCGCGGCCGCACGCTACGACCAGTTGCTGCGGGGCGTGCTCGACAACGACAGCACCAACGGAAGCGATAAGCGCCACGACGACCACAACGATGCCGGTAACGACGCCATGGACGTGGACACCAATGGCAACGGTAACGGCGCCCACGGGCCCCCCCTTAAACCCGGCCTCTCGTATCGCGCCTGGGCCATCACCCGCGCCGAGATCATGGAGACGCTCCTCGACCTGCTCGACCTGTACACGCACCACCGGTCCGCTGCGCTTGTCGGCCCCGCTCATCCGCTCGACACTTACATCGTCGTCCGCATTCCTCTCAACCACGAGGCCGCCCGCGCCGCCTTGGCGCGCCACACCAACGATCCCGAACCCCCGCTGGCCTCGCCCGCCGCCGCACAGAACGACACCTCGCCCAACAGCGCCGGCGGCGCGAACGGTGCCCGTCCCACGACTAACGGCGTGCATGGCACGCCTCGCACGCCCGCCACGCCACAGGACGACATCGTGCCCGGCCGCGCGCATTCGTTGCTGTCGGGCGCATCACCGCTCAGCGGCGGCGGCGGCTCCGCTCTAGCGGCGGCGGCAGGTGGACAGCAGCAACAGCAACAGCGCGGCCAGAGCGGCACGGTGCGCTTCATGCTGGACGCGGCGAGGGCGCGCGAGGAGAGGAACATGGTGGAGAGGTATTTTCGGGCCGAGGAGGAGGAGTACGAGGTCGAGGTTGAGGTCGAGAAAGTGCGAAGGAGATAAGTTGGGGCACGGCGGTGGTGAAATTCGGGGAAGGTGAATGGAGTGTAGAAGGAGCAGTATTTCTTCTGACGGCGGGGAGGTTTTGAGATTTCGGGTTGTGGGGTTCGGATGGATGGGGAGGCGGCATTATCCTGCTGGCGTTGGGTGGTGCCATGTATTTTTACTGGGGATTTTGTAAGTCTATGAACTTTTAGTATGAGATAATTTCGGCTGATGCTGATTTGCCGGAGAACACGTATTCTTATAGCGTGCATACTATACGAAACCCTCCATGGGAAAAAAGAAACCATTCTAGTTCATCGCCTTTAATTCCTATCGCTACTCGCGGCCTATATATACCCATAAGGTATAGTTTCTAAGACCGTAGCTAGGGACCTCAACTTGGGCTAGCGATTCCTACTATCAGTTTATCCAATCCGTCGTCCTTTCTACTCGGTATAAGGATCCAACCCCAATCCAACCTAGATACAGAATCCGGCATGAAGTTGTTTTTATTCGGTTCGGCAGAGGTGCAAGCACCTCCCGGGCGGGGAATCGAACCGTCCCTGGCCACCCCCCGCATACAGAGCTTGTGGCTGTACAGCTCCGGCATGATGTTTCTTTTTTTTTGCGCACCATTGCCTGTGCTATCTTCGTACAATCCAACATCCCTTTAGGTCTGGAGGAGGAAAAAAAAAAAGAAAGAATCAACCTTACTTGGTCTTGAATTGACTGGAACCTATTATTCCCAGCCGGCGATCTCGTCGAATACCCAACAGTAGATCTTTAAATAGCTTCCTCTTAGTAGGTTATATTAAGGGTAATTCTATAAACCTATACTAAGTAGGTCTTCCGGGCACTCGTTCTCTATCTGAAAGCCTAGGAGAGGTACTATTTTTCGGCTATCTTGGAAAGTAAGGTAGCCTATATACCGCTAGGACCACACCTTACACTATAATATCCTAGATAATCTATACTGCTATATGTTTCTTTACTCTAGTATTTCCTATCCCATAGTCTCTTACACATGTCTTACGTCTATCGGTTTCGCCCGTAGAGGTCCGTACATCCAAAAAAGTGGCGGCGGCAAGGACTAGCTTATAGCTATGGGCGGTAGGGGTAGTGGCCCTTATAAGACTAATATCATCAATCTTGTCGAGGATAACTTGCCATTGTACTAGCCGTCGTTAGGTCCTAGCGTCGGTTAGTCCGATATCATGTTAGCAGGATGTTCCTTTACTAGCGTCTACTATCAGTACGTCTAATACTTCCTCCTGCGTTACTATTATATCCATACTAGCGTACAGCGATACTGGTTTTCTTAGGTTTCGTGTTCCTAAGTGTACTGGATTTTGCGGAGTCTAATTAATTACTACTACTGACTTTTTTTCTTGTAGTATATTTAATAGTAGTATAGCCATACGTGAGCTTTCTAGAGGGGGCTGGGCTCGATTACTACTAGGGTTTTGTGACCCCTATTATATAATCCCAAAATCGTATCCTATCGGGATTTTGAAAAAGCTCCTACCCTACCCTTCCCCAATGAGATTACGCTAAACCTAAAGGAGAACCCCCACCCTATTGTAGACGGCACCACCCCTAATACACTTTTTTTTTCCCCCAGCAATTGCACGTGACTTCATTACCTCCTTTTATGTATGTTAGTTTCTCTCTTCGAACACACGCACTTCCCTTTTCTATTCAAGTTGTCTTGCCTGCCATTACAAAAACTCCCTTTGCTCTCTTCTTTCTTGTTCTCTTTTTCTCAAAAGCTAGTTTGCATACAGTAGTTGCTTGCCGAACCTAGGGACGCGATGCCGTGAAGAAGTGAAGACGTGACTACCCCCTTGTTCTTTTGTGCTCTACCCTGCTTCGGTAGGTGAGAGTATCCCATTAACTGTTTCGGCCTGCCTCCGAGATACCCGGTGTCAATCTACGGCCTGTAATATCAGCCTACTCTTAAACTGTATCCGGAAAAGCTTAGTTTATCTCGTAAGCAACTAAATTTGATCTGCTGATTAGTTTCTGTATTTCTCTATAATTTCTATGCAGCATGAAAGTAGCCGCTTTTACAAAGTGAAAACCTACAGAGGAAGCACCTATATACCGTTGTAGGAGGTGCTAGATCAGCCTCTTTGTTTCTTCTATTCTTAAAGAATGTAACTCTCTAGAACACCTCTATACTGTTGACCTAGACGAACAAGTGTAGAGCAGTGTCGAGCTGTCGAGCTGTATTGAGGTATCGAGCTAAGCTATCTGTGTATGGATTACGTAGGCTCACGTTATAGTAGAAATTCGCAAAAGTATAGAAGTCTCTCGGCTATTCGGAAAGGCGGCAGAGTGACATAGGGAGACATTTTTGGCTGTAATTCAGTCGATGTTGAAAGATTTCTCAATATTTCAACTTTATGGATGACGTACATCGGGAGCCCTCGGGAGCGAAAAAGCAGTGAAACCGCCACCGACAGGGAATGGGATGCATACTACGTAGAGCTTGTTTCGTAAGAACACATGGACATAGTTTTGCTCTGCTCGATATTTAAGGCCCTATATGTCAAGTATACCCTCCTTATGGCAGTGTGACGTCTAGCTTGCTCTCCACGCTGCGTCTCTAGTACTATATGTTGCTACGTCGCTGCGCGGTGTTTACATAGAAATGCGCTCCGACCGATGGATTTCACACGACGAATTATTCCGGCTGGTTGAAGAATTAAGAGGGGCGCGTTAGCCCGGCGCTTGGTGCCTTGAGCCATTCTTTGAGCTGCCCGATAGGTCACCGAAGAAACCTGACACTGCGCTTTACCCGATTAGGATACCAATCTCTGATTGGTCACCTCCTAGTACCCGGCACTTATCGTGAACTTCATGGCTGTATCGGCGTTAAGTGCATGCTCCATACGAAGGAGACTTCGGCGTTGACAAACTCCGAGCGGCAAGTCTTCTAGTATGATCTCCTTCCCCTATATAAAGCACGATGCCCAACGCGTCCTCGATGCTGGCTAGGACCACTAGACATCAAACGTTGTTCAATAGCACTCCAAATCCACAAAAACGAACAAGTCCACATTTGCTCGACCTCATCCAGGCAACATGGCCGACCTCTTCGATCTCGTCCGCACTCAACGCACTCAGCTTCCTATTGTACCCACACCGTCCACAGTCGCAGGCGGAACCTACATCGTAACGGGGGCTAACACCGGCCTAGGCTTTGAGTGTGCCAAACATTTCATTAGCCTGGGCGCCTCGCGCGTTATCATAGCGGTCCGGTCAGTGCAGAAAGGCGATGCTGCTCTGGCGATCATAAGGAAGGAGACGGGCCGCTACGATGTGGGCGAGGTCTGGGAGCTTGACCTCGCATCGCTCGATTCCGTTGAGGCGTTCGCCAAAAGACTCGACACACTCGACAGGGTGGATGCGTTGATTGAAAATGCCAGCCTCGCGCTCGTCCAATTTAGCCTGACGGAGGGCATGGAGACATCGCTCATGGTCAACGTCGCCAGTACGATGCTCTTGGCCATTCGAGCGCTCCCCAAGCTTCGGGCGTCAGCTAAGATGTTCAAGATTCAGCCACATCTCGTTGTAGTCACGAGTGGTACCGCATTCAGTCAAAAAGGCGTCCTGGAAGGTACCGAAGGCAATATTTTCGATGCGCTAAGCGCTAAAGGAACGACGAACATTGCTGAACGGTAAGCATTACGTCCGATAACGAAACCAGTCGGCTAACCTTCTTCCAGATACCCCCTAACTAAACTGTTGCAGATCTATGCAGTCCGCCAACTTGCCTCTCTGTTCCCAGTATCTGACACAAATGTCGTTATCAATGCCGTCAACCCTGGGTTGTGCACCACGGAACTCGCGCGCAATGCGGGTTTTATTTTCCGACTCCAACTCGGTCTGATGAAATTGTTACTAGGGCGAACAGCGGAGGAAGGCAGCCGGACCTTGTTGCACGCAGCCGTTGCGGGCGTTGCGAGCCATGGGAAGTACGTATCAGACTGTAGGATCAAAGAGTAAGTTCCAACCCATTGAACTATCTACGGGCCCTAGCCGGAAAAGCTAACCGCAAACGTTGGCAACAGAGATTACATTCCAGAGTGGATTCGGGATGAGAGTGGTTGTCTTACGCAAAGACGCGTCTGGGGAGACCTAGTGAAAACGCTGGAGACGAGGGGTCATACCGTCGATATCCCAGGACACCCAGCAAATAAAGTGTAGCAGATAGACTCAGGTCCTATGAGCCTGAACGCTGAACACTAAACGTTTTCTCGTCTTCGACCAAGCTACATAGAATTAGGTCCGCCGCAATTACGATCTTGTGATGGGTTTGATCTAAGCAATGTAATTGTTTCGCACTCCCCCTCGGTCAAAAGTCGAACATTTCAAGATATGGAAGAATTAGCAATAAATCACAGTTCCCTCGCTTCTCTGTAGGAAGTGGCTAGACTCTCCGGAGCAGACGAATGCATGATCAAATCCCAAAGCTTCTTACCAGGCGCGTCGTGCACAACCCCGATCCAGGGGAATTGGTTAAGGCATTTGTTCGCGTCTTCCCAGGTCTTCGCTTCAAGCTTATTCGCTAGTGCCTGAATACGCGGGACGAGCCACTGGCCTTCGCGCCCCTCCAGTGCCGAAAAGCCGTAGACAAATAAGAGCCAGAAAAGCAGCGGCCGATATTCATCCACTTGTGCAAAGGAGTCGTCATTGAGTCGTGCCTGAAGCAGCTTTAGGGGAAGCTCGGAATAGGCGAGTCGCAGACGGCCGAGACGATACAAAATCGTCGTCATGAATGTGAGAAGGCCCAGCTGCCATGCGTCGTCCAGTGCATCGTGCGGCCGCACACCACCTAAAGGGGAAAAGTCCAAGAGACGTTGGCAGATAGAGATGACAGCGTCTTGGTAATGACACGCTTCAAGCTTCACTCTGCCAGGACAACAGCAGAGAGCTAGGACATCCTGCGTGACGTATTGCAGTGGCACGCATATCTTTGTAAGCAGGTACGCGAGCACTCGACTACCTCCGAACGATGGCGGTAGCGCCGCTGAGCATACCGATGCTCGTTGCAGGCCGAATCTAGTTGACATACCATCCAGCATGGCGAACTCAATGTCGGTCCGGCAGACCTTTTGCATCAGACCCCGGTTGGACTCACGCAGCGTAGCAAGCCCACCGGGGCGGAGCTCGATTATGCGCTGTAGGCCGTCTAGGTGGATGCGGCTTCTGTGCACGGCGCCGCTCAGGTTTCCTTCAATGGCAAGTGAGACGACTACGGCAACGGTTGAGTCCCGCGGAATGTCGCCCGTGGAAAGGTCGCGATTAACTAATCGGAGGGTTTGCGAGTAATGCCGCGCTGCCTCAAGGGTCTCATCGCTGTGACCGTGGAAGAGTGTAATGTAGCTTGCGATCATAGCAAAGAAACAATGGAGGACTAGTGGCCGCGGCTGTTAGTATAACGCCCGCTGGCAAAGCTAACGTGGGGAGTATATCATTCACAGGTTTGGTCCAAAATCATGTACTTAAACCAAGGAGATCCAACTTCTCGGGACGGCCGACAGAACTCATGCGGGTAAATCGTCTCGGAGACGGTGGAGTGGACTACAGACAATCGTCAACCCAATTTGTCAAAATCGTTTGTCGAGAAATAGCGTCTTACATTGGTATATCATGTATCGCATTGGGGGTGTGAGCTGTATGGGGAACGCAAAATATGAATATTCGGTGCCTGCAAAAGGATTGAAAGGTGAAAAGGTTCCCTTGGCCTCTTCCCTTAATTCGCTAGCTCTTATGTCTCCTTGGCGTTGACGGGGCATGTCATGGATACTGGTCTGGACAGGTGCCCTCTTCTGGGCTCTTGCCGGTATTGTTTTCCCTCGGTTCTTTCCTTTCATCACATGGCTGCGGATTACCTTACGCGAGAGGCGATCGAGCGTAGTACGGTTATCAACAAATTGGAACTCCATGCTGCACACGAGGTCGTTGGGAAAAGCTTGGAGTTGAGGACCATGGGGCTGTACTAAGACCTTGGGCTCGGACCTCGGAACATCCCCTTCGCCGTGCCATTGAGTACATAGGCAAATTTAAGGATTCGATCCAACGTTTCTGAGCCTTTGGATCTAAGAAAATGTTAACTCAGCACTCTAGTCCGTATTTTCCAACTGTAGCGGCTCATCCTGCTTCCGATAGGGGCGCAAAGTGTATCGTCCAGCCTTGACAGGCCAATTTTACTGTTGATTTTAGTCACTAGAAATGCAAAAAAAAAAAAAAACTCAATACCAACGCCAACAGATCTTCCCTCTCAAATATTTAATAAGATCCGACCACACATTCCCGCAAATAATGGGCCAAAAATAGGGTGAAACTAGCTGGTTGGCCTCTGCCAAGGCAAGGCTGTCTACAATGAAATGGAATTTGGGATCCTAACCCCCAAATCCTTGGTGGTTTCTTGGGGTGGGTTTCTTAAAAGAGTCTAGTGGTTACCTGGATATGAAACCCACCCCAAAAACCCATCGGGTTGACCCCACCCCATTTGGACCATAGACTATACTATTAATTACTCAAACCATGCCTTCCTGTAATTTATAACCGTCTAGAATTTTCAAGTAACCTAACCTACCCTGCCGAGAAAAAACTCTAAAAGAGCCCTATATTTTGTAAGTAAACTTAAGTCTTCCTTGTTAATTTATATTTAATAAATTTAGATCCTTTTTTCTGATATGCTTTACGAAGCTTTTTTTTTTTTTGAACAAAAAAGGACATGATAAATTATTTCCTGGAAATAGTAATCTTAGACTTACCCTACGGTATAGTTTAGCAGGGTAGAGACCTTTACCTAGGACCAACACTTAAAGAGCAAACAAAGGGTCGCGTCGTTACTACTTTACGACATTACGCGTTCGAGTTTAGAGAAGCACCGTTACTTGCTAACTAACTTTTAGTAATAAAGAGAAAGATAAAGACAAGAAAGGGGGGTAGAGAAAAGCTTGTGTAAGTATATATATATATATATATATAGCAAAGGCAACTTAACTTATATATGTTAAATAAATGAGTGAATATTATGTATTATTATTATTATCTCATACGCCCTTGCAAGCTTGTGCTTATAGGGATCCTCTATCCGTTCTATTTACCGGCGAACCCTCTGGGGAAGAAACCCTGTTTTACTTTATCCTTTAGGATCTTTAGAAACTCGCAGTCTTTTTGGTACTGTCGAGGTCTACTATTAAGGCCGTAGCTAGGGGTATTGTTCTTAGCTAGCTTACGCTCCCTCCCTCCTATAGAGAAGTTTATCTGCTAGTTAGAACTACTATAGGCTATCGTTCCTAATTAGCTACCTCGCGGCCTTTAGTATCTACCTTAGATCTATAAGCATATTCTTGTAATCTATTCCTCCTCTCTAGTCCCTAATTTGCCCTCTCCTCGTACCATATACCGTGTAGTATACTAGTATATATCTAGGTATCTATTTACCTCCTCTATATTAGTATTAACCTATTAGGTATTATAAAACTTTAGCCTTCGTTAGGAATACCGCTAGGCCTATCCTTCCCGTCCTTACTTAGATTAGGATAGCGCTTTCCGTTTTTCTTAGTCCTTTATACTTCCTTAGGTACTTACGGTATAGCGGCTCCTTAATAGCGTCCTAGTATACTTTTGTTCGGTATTTCTCCTCTACTCCTATAGTACCGCATACTCCGCCTTCTTTCCTATAGCCTATCCCTATTAAGGCTGGTTTTAGTTCTATCCCTATTTAGTCTACTAGATTGCCTATTCTATTTTCCTTTCTACCGGGTTTACTTCTTTTTTACGCTTCTTCTACGCGTTAATAGGTTTCGTAGCTACTTATTAGCTATCTCTATTTCTTACCTAACTCTAGTATCTTATAGGCATTAACGGTATTTTATTTATAGTATCTTAAGGTAGATTCTAAGCGGGGGGATATATACCTCTATCTCTAGGCTTCTTATTGGCGTTGCTCTAAAGGCTCCCGTTACCTTCCTTAGGCACCTGTTCTGCGCAGTTTGTATAGCCTGGTATCCTGTTGGGTTGAACATTATATATAGAAGGAGAAAAACCTAACCTACTTAAAGGGAAAAGAAGTCACGTGCAACTGGAAAGAAGAACTGCCAAAAAGGGGTATTAGGGGTGGCGCCGCCCTACTCTACTACAATAGGATACGTGATTCTAGCTCCAAGCATCTAGTAGGACTGCTATCATTTGCTCAAGGGGCGTTAGATTAATGGTATCCTACTACAAGAATTCCCAAACTTGTTCGGAGTATTCTGAAAATACCGTAGCCACCTTGTCAGGGCCCTAGGAAACGGGTAGAGCAAGACTTTCGCATGACCAAGCGTTGATCTTTGTCGAGTTAATGGCTTTTGACTTACCAATCGCCTTCCCGCAGCGAACACCTGAGATATCACGCGCCCCCCAGCAGCCCTCGACGCCCATGAAGTTGCCATCCAGGGAACTGCAAATGCGCTTCGGGCGCAATATAAACATCCTGCCTACGAGAAACCCACGCTTTCTATCCACCCCCTCGCCTCCATGGCACTTGGCAGCCCACTCTTACCATGTAGCACATCACGCGTGGGAGATTGGATGACCACGCCGCGGGACTGCTGGGCACGCCAAGGAAGAAAGGCGCCGGGTTTGTTCCCGTGGTTCTCCGGTGCCCAAGAAGTTGGGACCAGACAAGTGGGGGCTGTGCAGGAAATTATGGGTACCCGAGCAGCGAGACCGGGCAGCAGTCTCTACTACGTAGTACCGTGGTAGGCCCGTCCGCAAAGTGTATGGGAGCACGGTCACCATCAAGATGGTGAGAGATAATGCACTTCGTGCTGTGCCTTGCTTAGGGTTGCTTTTGCCTAGCGGCTTGTTTGGTTGAGTCCCTTGGTAGAGCTTCTTGTGTGTGGCAGATATATCGTTGATGCTCCCGGGTTTTCGGGGCCGTAGCTCGGCTCGGCGGACTTTGGTTTTCCTGTTCAATCCAAGCTTAACTCAACGAAATATGAATGTAGATGTCAAAGAAATCTTTTTGCCCGGTGTTAATCTAAGTTCTACTCCACGAATCTGAAACTAGATCGAATCTGAGCAAGCGTTCAACCCAGCATTATGGCATGAAAAAAAGAAAAAGTCCCTCTAGAGTAATAGGCCCCCGAATGGGTAGGTATCCTTGAAATATATATTATGCAATGCAACGCTATACCCGGCGGAATTATGCATACTAGAAGTCGAAGCATACATTCAAAGAGTTGGACGCTCTTAACAAAACTCAAGGAAAGGGTCGAAAAAGACAGCCACGAGCCATTGGATCAACACACCATCGGGTACCAAGACCCGTCTGACATTCAGCAAGCGGCCAGGCCAGTTGTCACTCGCCTTTCACAGAACCCTGCGGTCGAAGAGATAAGATAAGCTCGAAGAGTATAACCGAACCTTTACGACTATACCGAGCGTCATCACTACCTGCAGTAGCAGGAAGTGGCTGCAACGGGGAAGACAGAGCAGCAATCACGGGAAGCAACAGCACTATGTCGTTAGGTAGATTGCGCGAGGTCTAGACAAGGCGATAAGTCTACGACAGCTCAAATAGAAAGCGACGGCCGAACTTCTAAGGAGTTTGACTGGCCACATACGACCCGGACTAACTGGAGCCGGCGAGCGAATTCGAGAATATCATAAGTACAGCAAGGGCTATCGACGCATGGTCTAGAGCAAGAAAGCCTCTCTAATTTTTGTCATCAAGGCTAGCAGCGAAGTCGGTCTTTATGAGATTAAAAAATACCTCGAGTAACCGGATTTCAGGGAATGTCCCTGTCCCGAAACGCTGAAATAGTCAGATAAAGACTGGTCAAAGTTCAAGAAACTTGAAGAGGTCGCCCTCTTACGATGCAAGACTTATCATCTTTACTTAAACACAGTAAATAAGAATGGCCGAGAAGCATGGTGCGGCATATTATATGGGGAATAGGGGCTCGAAGAAATTACGACGAATTCTGGTCGCAATTAGCTCCGATAATAGACTCAACAAGCTTCGCAAAGCTTACAGCCGTACACTGCTACGGTCTATCCCTCCGGAGACGGAGCGCAAGAAGCCAACAAATGAAGATCGAGAATAAGTGAATGTCTAAAAAGAGGGTTATGACGACTCAGTTGCAAGTGATCCGTTAAACAAGATCTCGAAGAAAACGAAAGAGAGCGCTTCAGAAAGCCTCCAAGCCAAGGTGGATCAGAATATTTAACGTAAAAAGCCGCGTAATCGCTGTTGCCGCGATTCGACGTCTTCCTCTGGCTGACTTTTGGAATAAAATCTCGGCATCGCGTGTCAATTTTGGTTGCTGCTTTAGATTGTCTTTGTTTATGCGCAATTAGAGCTTATGCTTTACTTGACAATACAACCACCAGAACGGGTTTCAGTCGTGATGGGGCCCTTTCACGAGTCCTCTACGGGTTGTGGTCTCGGCACTATAGAGTCCCATGTCGTACTTCTCCGCTGCGACGAAACCTGGTTCATAAGTTTCCTTCAGATAGAATCATGTAGGACAGCTCAGAAAACCACCAAACAAGCAGACTCTGCAAACGCTAATAACAAGGATAGCGGGACGGATGGCGACGCTTACCTGAGAGATAATTTCTTTGAATTTTATACTACTGTCCTGGGAAGGGCTTCCATGAACTTTCGTAACACCTAACGCAACAAACAACAGAGGGGCATGTCTCTGAAAATTCGAATCGGACTTTTTGGTACATGTGGTCACGCCTAGAATCGTAAATAATGCTCTGCGCAGATATTTTTCGTCTCAAACCATGGTCCAACTATGTCAATTGAGTCATTGGTACGGTTTATGGCCAACCTAGTGCAGCGGCTACTAATTCTGCAAACCTTCAAGGTTCGAATACTAGACAAGTGAGCTTGAGGTCTGAAGATTCCCGCGCCGGGAGCGCCTCATATGAGAGGAAACCCGTATCGATAAAAGTGTGGTTGTGGTTGATTTACAGAGCCGACATCTTTTGACGAACGGAAGGTCGTCCCAATCGCAATAAGATGACCTAACTGTAGTCTCAGAGCGTCGTGGTATATACCTGAGATTCCGCCTTGTGATCGGGTTGCGAGAGGTTTCAGTACTGTTATGGCTGGGGATATATAAGGCCCAAACAGGCAGTGACGATTTTCGTCGGTCCGCACCTATAGGATAAATGAAGTTTGGAGTACGCTCATACTGAAAGTGGACTTACCACTAAGAATGAACTTTGGATTGACGACTCTTTGACACAACATACCCACATGGATGTGATCTTGCCGGTGGGATTCATGTGAAAGAAAATAGGACATCCAGACTTCAGACCCGCCAAGTAGCTCTTGAGCCCGGCGGCTGATATGAAATGAGCGCTGATGGCGGAGATACCGCCAGCTCTGGTGCAGTAAACGGTCAGGCCGTAAAGTGACAATATTCCTCGAACGTAGAATATGTCTCATCAGTTTCCAACTTTCGAAT
The DNA here is from genome assembly GCA_010093515.1 of Lineolata rhizophorae. Lineage (NCBI taxonomy): Eukaryota > Fungi > Ascomycota > Dothideomycetes > Lineolatales > Lineolataceae > Lineolata > Lineolata rhizophorae. The sequence continues at coordinate 758,077 of MU001684.1, read as the reverse complement.
CCCGAATGTCATGATATGGCTGGTCGATGGTGAGATGCTCGTAAAATGCGTCAATCCTGAGCATATGTGTTGTAGAAAGAGGTATACTACCTTCCCATATAAAGTTATCGCCGAACAACTCTCTGCGGGTCTGAATATCGAGCGATGATATCTTGAGTTCCTGGTGACGTGCCAACGACCACCGTCTTGCTCGATAGGGCATACTCACGCTCCAGGCCAACTTGATACTTTGAATGATTTCGGAAGAGTTGAGCGTTCAAGTCCAGATTTCTTGGCCGTGACCGCCAACCCATTTTCTTTGTTGATCGCTGCCTACCAACTGGATGCGTTGGATACCGTAGCGAGAAATCGAGGAGTTGATTGCAGCTACGTTAGAAGAAACATGGAAGATTTTGCGAAGTCTCGTCGATGTGACCAACCACCTGCTGAGCGATTTTGAACCCACAGATGTACCTCGACCCGTAGAGACGTCGAAATTGGACAGCAATGGATTGATCCGAGGGCAATGGTCCAGTACGTATCGATGTGAATCGTGGTTTTTTGAGGATCCAGGCTGGGAATAGCTGTATAATCAACGAAACACTTCACCCAGGAACCAGCGGCACAGCCTCTCACTTGCTGATCATCGATTACCGAGGTCAGATATTCATGTACTTATATTTTACAATTACAGTACTCTACACAATATCGATAGTTGCTTTGCTCCGCTCTTCCGACTCGCTGGTATCATCACTCAATTCGACCGACCCAATTCAATCAAGACAAGAAAAAGGAAATCAATGCACGCTAATGCTCAGGCACAAACAGGAAACACAATGGGAGGGCGAAGGGAGCCAAAAGAAAAAAGTAGCCTAGACTTTCTTGAATCGGCCCCATAATACACGTGTAGCGGCCCCGAGCCACAGGCCCAAGAAGAAGAGCAGACTCTTATCTAGCATCTCGCGTGCTCAGTGTAAGTCAATCAAGCAGCAAAGTCCTGGTCCGGCCGGAACCAGCTGCATCACCAGAAGAGCAAAAGCAGCAAGACAAAAGAAAAACTCAGCCAAAAACTTCAGGCCGCTTCCTCGACCCATCAAGTGGTAATGATGATCATGTCTTTCGTAAAGCCATCCGTCATCTTAGCTCTTACCCTTCCCTCTCAACCTCAGAGCTCAATCATATCCACGGGGCTCAGATCCGGCGGCGGGCGCCCAAACACGACCCGGCCCTTCCGATCCAACTTGCTAAACTCGTTGCTCATCCACACGAAGTTGCTGAGACGCCTGACGCGGCGTATCTCGTCGTCCGACACGCCGAGCGAGTCGCGCGGCATCCACACGGCGGGGCGGCGTGCCCGCAGCGCCGCGTGCATGAACGCCCGCCGCACCAGCTTGTCGCGCTCCTCGGGCGTGAAGTCCTCGATCTCGTCCTCCCAGCCCTCGAAGAGGACGTTGGAGCGTGAGATGGGGTCTGAGGGGCGATCGCGCTGCGCCTCGATATCGAGCGTCGACCGCTTGTCCTTCTTGTGCTGGCCCGTCGCTGCGCCCTTGCCCGCCTTGCCCGACTTGTCCGTCGCGTTCTCGTGCGCGTGCCGCGACCGCCGCTGGAGGTGCGGCCACCGCATCACGTCGCCGCGCTCCGTTGTCCCATCCACGTTGTTCGAGGACATGCGTCGCTCCGAGGACGAGGCGCGGGAGCGGGCCGCCCAGTTGTGCGGGTGCTGGTTACCGCGGCCCTGAGCCCACGAGGTGAAAGCGCGGTAGCCGTGACGGCCGCGCTTGCGCTCCTCGATCTGGTGCCGCTCGAGCGCCTCCGCCTGCTTGCCTTCCTCGGCCTCGCGCTGCTCGCGTTCTTCGAGTAGATCCTGGATGTTTTCCTCTTCCGGATCGCTCTCGTTGATGAGGCCGAAGCGCTTGCCTTGCATGCGGGCGAACTCTTCGTCGCGGCGCACCGCGTCATCTTCCATCGTGATGGGGACGTACCGGTACAAGGGAGAAAAGGCATCGTTTAGAAGGAACTGGTAGAGGATGGTGAGCAGCAAGACGACAATCATGACAATGCCGTGCGGTCCCGTGCCGTTGTTTTCGACGTCGACGAAGAACAGGCCGATCAGGCAGAGCTCCATGACGTAGAGGCCGGTAAATAGCTGATTGATAGCTTTCGGAAACATGAGACCGCCTGTGTCGTGGGAGTACTTATTAACGTAGAGCGTCTGGTAGCGGTAGACGATCCAAAAGAGGCTGAAGGTGATGATGTTGAAGATCAGGATAAGCGGCGCGATGACTGAGTAGATCAACCCAATGGCGGCAAGGTTAGTGTAGACCGGGAAGAAGGTGCCCCATTTGATGAGTGGAAGGCTGATCTGCCGTTGGAATTTTTGCCTTCCAGTGCTGTCCAAAATCCTGCCTAAGATAAACCACACGATCAAACCGCCCACCTGCAAGAGCGCACCAGCGCTGACAGTGAGTGCCTGCAGAAGCATGTATGAGAAGAAATAGTTGGATGCCTTGGGCAGGTTCTTTGCCAGGGTTGATGTGATCGAGAGTGGGTCATTGACAATATCCTGAATGACCGTCGTGATACCGGACGAAATCGAGACAACAAGGAACACCTGGACGAATATGAAGCCGAAGTAAAATGTCTGCACGTCCATTTCGACCGCGCTACCTGTCGGCAAGCCCTGGAGACGAGAGAGCAAGCGAAGAATGAGGGGAAGGAGGATAATGAGGAGGGCCAACAGAGCGGGAGGTAAAGCACCTTGGACAATGGAAAGCACGACGGTAGGAAGATCCTCGAGCCATCCAAGCCACGGTACTATACCTGTGAGATACTTGACCTGCGAGATGAGACCGGTAAAGGCCACCGGGAACGCCCACAGAATCGTAAGAGCCGTGATGACAACGACGATGAGGCCACGGCGAATGTACCGCGAGTACCACATGACCGAGAGATTGTCCCAGATAACGTCTTGGGGAGCTATCTCAACATGACGAGGTGCCATATGCTTCGGAATATGGTGGCTCACAGACTGACAAGCCATGTGCGCAGCAACTTGGTGATTGAACTGGATGAAGGCAGAATTCATCAGAGGGTAGTTCTCGGGGTGCTTCTGGTCCTCTTCGATCTCTGCATTCAACCTCGCAAGCTCTTTGCGACACCAATAAATTGTATCAACCTTCTTGCCGATGAGAGGCAGACTTGGCCACCACGACAGGTTGAACAGCGGCAACCTCATCGTCGCCCGGTCCTTTGGCTTGATGTACTTTCGCCACATGGCATCCTCATCGTCTTCTTTGTCAGCAAGCTCCTCATCATAGGCCATCGGGTAATCATTCATCTGCTTTTCATCTTTCTTGTCCTTCTTGTCCTTCTTGTCCTTCTTGTCCTTCTTATCTGCCGTCTCGAGCACGCCCTTCTCGCCGCCAGCGCTGGGCCGCCCAGACAAGTCCTTGAGCGGAAATTCATCATCTTCGAGCCCCTTGGGTTGTGGGCTCGGGAAGTCACCGGTCCGGGCCTTCCAGAACTGCCAACGGGGTGGCGGATTCATCTTCTCAGGCTGAACATGGCGAATCTGCTTCTGGTCGGTCTCGACAGCCCCGCTAGTCCTCGGAAGTGTAGAGTCAGCAGTCGTGACTTGTTGGAGCGGTTCGTTCGTGTGCGGCGCGCCAGAGCTGCCTTGGGTGCGACTCCGAGAGTGAGATCCGTACCTCCTCGCCTGCGGGGACTCGCTGGGATCACGGTGATAAAAGTCATGGGATTGGCGTGGATGCGAGCCGACCGGCGACTCGCGGTTCAGGGTCGCGTCGTCATCTTCTATGTAGCCGGTACCGGTGTTGAGGTCATCAAGTCCGTGATTGACGCCTTTGACAGCCTTGTCAGCACCGCCAACGAGTCCCCCCACCACTTTGTGTCCAAGGTCGCCGAAGCCCTTGCTAATATTCCCTACGCCGCGACCAACAGCTTCCACTCCGTGGCCGACAATCGGAATGGGAACCTTGTGCTTGCGGGGTTTGTCTTCGGTCTCTTCTTCGGCTTCCTCAATGGCTTCCTCAAGAGTGTGCGGGACATTATGAGGATCTCCAGAGCTGACACCCGGTTCGAACACTTCTTCCTCTTGAGCACCGTCGTTGTCGGTCTCGTCTCTCTTCGTCTCCTCTTTGCCTTGCTTCTTCTTCGCCTTTTCCTCCTGCTTTTCGTGGTTCTTGACGCAAAGTTTGACCAGGTCCGTCTCGGCGCCCTCGAGCAGTTTGTGCACCCAGTCGCGCCGCGAAATCTTCTCGCTCAGCTCGTCGAAGTTGCGGTTGATCCAGATATTGCGGATGCCGCCCGGAAACACGTCGTACAAGCCATCGAGGGCCTCGACCGAGAGCCACTTCCTAGGTATGCTCGTAACAAGAACAGTGGTGGCCGAGGCGCGCAGCCGGTGGCGCGGGCTCGTTAGCCAAGCCTGGCGCAGGCGGATGAACTTGCGGAGCTCGTCGAAGAAGGTGTAGCAGACGTAGATGACGACGAAGATGGCGAGGACGAGGTGGGCGGTGAGGCGGTTGCTCTTGGTGACGCTGACGTTCTGCCAGCCGAAGCGGTCCATGCCCGAGACGCCGGGCGAGTCGCCAATGAAGTTGATGGGCAGTAGGATGGGCAGGATGATGCAGGCCAGCGGAACGAATATCTTGAGCAGCATGCGCAGGAAACGTAGGAATAGGTAGGCATCCAAGCCATTGCGCTCGATGAACTCGGAGTTGGACGTCTTGAAGACGGGTTTGATCCACTCGATGAAGCCCGGCGGCGGAGGCTTAATCCGCTGCCTCTCGGGGACCAGGTACGTCTTGGGCTGGTATATGCGGGTGAAGCGGGCGCGGAGCACGTAGAAGAAGAAGAACTGGACGCCGAAGAGTATGAGACCGGTGGAGAGCGAGGCCAGAAAGGTCGCAAACGAGATGCCCTCGCGGTCTTGGGCTCGACCAGTTGTGCCCCCGTTTAGGGCATCGCTTATACTCGTCGGCTGGGAGCTATAGCTAGGCTCGGGGAGGTCTGCCATGGCGACGGTCGACGCGCCGGTAGGCGGGGTGGTAAGGGCGGAGGAGGAAAGGAAGAGGGATAACTAGGAAGAAGAGGCAAAGGGAAAGGAAAAAGCGCGGCCGTCGAAATTAGGTCGGAGCTTTAGCATGCATGAGTGCCGACGGTAGCAGAAGCCGACTCAATGCGGAGCGTGGAGGGTGAATGAATAGAGTTCCCGGGAGGCGAGCAAAAGGCGTGGAGAACAAGGGAATAGCAAGCCGTCGTCATGCGCGAGGCGAGCGAGGTTCGGTTGGGGGACGCGCTCCGGCGACCTCGATGATGACGGGGCCGAGACAGGTCTGGGCGCTGCGGGAAGGAAGAGGCCGCAGGATGCGTGGGAACAAAGGGACGGGGACGGAGAAGAGGAGGAATGCGAGAGAAACGAAGAAAGAACGGCGCCGGGGCTTTAGGTATGTATTGAGCGTGCCTGCCGGTTGCAGGGACCGTGAAGCGCGCGGAGCCGGGGATGGCCAATCACGCGCTCTCCCACCGCTCGCCGGCAGCCGCCCAGCCGCCCACGTCATGGGGGGCTTGAAGACAGAGATACCCACCCGGCCCGAGCGTGGCGCCGGTCCAACCAGCCCGTTTCCCTCCCGTCGCCTCTCCTCCACTCGATCGCGTCTCTCCCCTGGCCAACACCCCCCCTCTCGGCGTTTCGACAACGCTATTGACACTGCGGACAAAGAATGAAACGTTCTCGGCTGGTCTGGCGCTGATACAAAGGGTCCAGAAGCACCGAACGCTTTTGGTATTTTAAGAATTTATCGCCACAGCTCGTTTGATTAAAGTACCTGTCGCGGCTACATTGTTTCGGGAGCAATGTTGTACCGCAGAGCGCTGCGGACTTTGGTACACTCCATGAGAGGAGATATCGCCCTCCGGATATTCACGCCACTGCATATGGGCGGTCGACGAAAGACGCACTAGGTAGAACCCCCAACCGCCACTGATGCAATCCACCTCCAATCGCGCTATTCCGCTCCCACCTAGATCAAAGAACAGGCAAGACGCAACAATGCCCGCCGGCTATGTGCGGTAGGTAGGTAAGGTGCCATCGGCCGTTTCTTGCGCTGATAAGATCGCTCCAAGGCCCTTGCCCTGCAGATTTGTACCGCGTATGTAGGTACTCCGTATGTGCATGGTATGTAGGCGGCCTCGCTAACGTGGCTGTCCGATTTGTTGCTGCGCCACTGCTCTTGTGCCCCTAGGGGTCTCAAAGCCGGTTTTCATACATACCTACATAGGTAGCGCGTGCACTCCACATACTCGCTTGCAGGTTTTCGATGCCGTTTGACGTGACGGTGGCTGCGGAGCGTCCGATGGAGGGAGCCTGAAACTCAATTTTTAAGGGCATTGAGGGAACGACGTTGAAATTTGGTCCTGTGATGTTCCCGTATCTTTGGTTCAGGAACAGGGAAACGGTCCAGGGCTGGTCCAGGGAACGGGGCCGAGGGTAGCCTGCACATCATATACGATGTACACGGTATAGCAAGGGAATCAATCCTTCACAACGTCAAGTTCAAGATTCTTTCCCATGTACGTAGAATAAAGAGGTCTTGTAAGTAGGATGTGCCCGTTACGAGGAACCGAATCGAAAGAGACATCGTATCTATAGGAGACGAATGTAAAAACCATCTCTAATTGTAGTGACCTTAGATGAGCCTCGTATCATCATCTGGTTCATGCACGTAGTAAACAGCACAAAAAGGCCCCCTGCACACAACAAAAATGACTTCACCCCTCACCACTCTCTAGTATTAATAATAATGCCCTGGAAGCAAAGCTACAGACAAATCCTACATGAGAAAGCTGTGCAAATAACGCTGAAATGGGGGCTTCCCCACCGCTCGATCTCACCTTCTCGCTACAGGAGAAGCCGAAAAAAAAAAACAAGACATGCACGCATCCTCTACCGGACTAACGTATGCCGACTGCAAATTACCATGGCGCTCGTTCACCCCGTCCCGTTCGTTCCATTGTGCCTCTCTCCACTGAACTGAATACGGCCGTTTCGCTCTGCTGAGCCTATGACATCTGCCTCCCTTACTCATCTCCTCGACCAAAAATTCCTCACCCTCTCTCCAACGCTAACCCTCTCCCCCCCATTACTCCTCCCCTGCATAAAACTACCCCCGCTCGCCCTCCTACTCCCGCTCGGCCGCCGTCCCTGCCCGCTCCGGCTACCGCTACTCTCGGGGCTATCCGGCATCATGAAAGGGCTGGCGCGCGTGCCCGAGCCCGAGCCCGAGCCCGAGCCCGAGCCCCAGCCGTGCACCGCCGTGTTTCCGCCATCCCCACCACCACCGCCGCCCGAATCGAACGCGCCGGGCATGCTCGGTGTATGCGGCGCCGAGGGGCTACCGCCGAAGCCCGCGGGGCCCAGGCCGGGTCCCGGATTCGCGCTGCTGCCGCTCGCGCCCGCACCGCCCGCACCACCCGGCGTATTGCCGGAGCCGGCGCCACCACCCTCCTTCTTCGCCGGGTCCTCGATGCCCTGCCTGCAGTGCGGACAGGTGTCGTGCTCGCCCAGCCAGGCTTTGATGCACGAGCCATGGAACCAGTGCCTACATGGCAGCTCTGTGACCTGCTCGCCTAGCCCGACCTCGTCCATGCAGATGCTGCACTCGGCCTTGCCGTTGTCGCCCAGCATGCTGGCGTCGACTGGCTTTGTCGGCAGCCGCGCCATGGCCTCGGCCGACGCCGGCCCGGGCGCGCTGCCCGTCGTGTTCTGCTCCATCAGCTGCGAGATGACGCGGTCAAGCGCTTCCTGCGTGTATACGGCATCGCCGTGGGCGGCGGAAGCTGGGTTGAATAGCGAGCTGAGCAGCGCGGTGAGGGGGTTGAACGGGGGTGGACCGGCGCGGGCGGCGCCGGGACCTGTAGCGCCGACGCCGGCAGTTGGGCTGAACGGGTGCGGGTGCGGGTGCGCCTGGTGGCCACCTGCATTGTTGAGGTGCTCGATGAGTTCGTTCATGAGACTATGGTTAGACCGTAAGTATTTCTTCAGTCGCCACAAACGAAGATAAATGCGAGGGGAAGGAGGGATATGTACGTACTTTCCGAGCTCATCTACGGGCTGCATTTGTGGCTGGGGATTGTTCGCATCTCGTGGGTACAAGCGATGTGTCGTGTATGCAAATCTCCCCCCACCGCCGTTCCCGCCGCCACCACCGCCAGCATCAGGGGGAGGGGGCGAACCGCGCTCATCTCCTGCAGCTCCTCCCTGCGGAGGCGGCGACCCCATGTCCGGCGGCCGTTGCTGGTTTGGCGCCCCTCCGAGTATGCTCTGCAGCATGGTGCCAAAGTTATTGGCAATGCCGGCCATTCCCGGAGGCATGTCGTGAGCGGAACCGCCAGGGGAGCGTGCGCGGGGCGGTATGGAGCGTACGAAGGTGCCGCTGAGAGTAAAGTTGCCTGGACCCGTGCGGCGGATCGTAAAGCGGTTTAGGTCGTCCTCCTCCGGGTCGGGCACGTCGTGGAGATGATGGAGATGGGGTGGCGGACTGGGCGAGAAGGGGTGTTGATCGTGCGGGTGATGGTGGTCATGATCGTGCTGACCAAGATCGCCAAGTATGTGTTCGCGGAGAAGGCTCTCAGGGAATTCGTGGTTGTTCTCGTCGTCGTGAAGGTCGCGCGGATCGTTGTCAGGTTCGATCTGGGTTTAGGGCAAGTTAGCTGCTGGCTATTTCTTACTTGGCGGATCCGAGAAGCGTGAGCTGAAACACACAGTCTCGTGGAACGGGCACGTTCTCGCGGACGACGGGTTGCCCATGACGGTTGACTTACAATCTCAGTAAACTCGGACTGGCATTCCGGACACATCAGGCCGTGCTCATCTCGGTACCACTCATTTTCGCACTGATGGCAAAAGACCATCTCCCGCGGTCCTGGTCGATCCATGGCGGGCGAGGTGGTGATATTCTTCGCCGGCGGAGCAAGGCCGCGGACAAAGGCGCTCAGGAGCTCAACCAAACGAGGCTCGGAAACGGCGGAGGACGGGCGCAATGTTTGCGACAGGCAGATGCTGTTGTAACCTGTGTCTGCTTACACCGGTGGGCGACGTGGTAGCGTGGCGGCTCGCATTTGTTAGGGAGCGATAGTGTAGAGGGTGACTCCTCGGCGTGTGGTAGGAGAGAGCTGCGGCCTTGTCATGCGCGCCCGAATGCGGGTCACCGGTTAGGGGAATAGAAGCGGACCGACGCTCAAACACCGGGGTCGCCAGGTGCAAATGCTAGCAGGGAAATAAAGCGAGAAAAATCCAAGGAGGCGCAGTGGCAACCCCACGCAAAAGACTGACGGCGAGGCTCGTAGGAGAATGTGGAAAGCACCTGAGCTCGGGTGGGAACAAGCCGTCGCGGCGCATGGCTGCCAGCGGTGACGCAAGTACCCGACGTGGTCGGTGGCGCGCTTCTCCGTCCGTCTGCGACTTACATAACAGCCCGCAACAACCGCTGATGCTCCGGCTTTTCCAGGCACACGCAACGAAAAGCTCTCCATCCTGTCCCCAGGCATTTGCTATCGTTTTATCACTCTCGCTTACCTTTCCTTACCTTCTGAGTGGGGTCCGCCCACTGGTCGATGGCCACAGGTGTTGGTGGTCGGACAAGAGCCTTGACCAACGACGCGTTGCACGGCAACATGCCACCGGCGAAATCCTCAGCCAGGCCCAACGGCAGACCCAGCCGCAACGGCAAGAGACCCAATTACGTGCGCCTTGCTCTCGGACAGGACACCGATGACGAAATGGAAGACGTGGCCACTATGGATGCAGGCGAGGAGGTGGAGGCACCTAGAGATAATGGGCAGAACCAATGGGCAGCCATGCTTGCGATGCTGGCGGAATTGAAAGCGGAACACCTACGAGAGACCCAGCACCTACACGAGACTATCGCCGACCTAAAGACGACTATGAAGAAGTCAAATGAGCGCATGGAAGAGACGATGAAGAAGTCAAATGAGCGCATGGAAGAGACGATGAAGAAGTCAAATGAGCGCATGGAAGAGACGATCCGAGGCTTGCAAGACACCATCTCACAGCTCAGCGGCACGTCCAATGGAACCTACGCGTCGGTAGCCCGATCAAGTCAGCTCCTTGCCCCCAGCATCGTGATCACTCCGCCGAACTCCTCCCCCCAAATCCGACCGGTCTCCGAC
>MU001684.1:714953-743601 GCA_010093515.1 Lineolata rhizophorae | reverse complement strand
GTCAAGAAGACCATTGAATTCGCTATAGAAACCGGAAGACTCGATTGGCAAGCTCCTGGGTAAACCACCCAGCTAGCATCACCACCTGTCAGCATGATCTCGGACAGACAAGCTAGACCAGCTGGTAGCGGGCCGTTGGCAAGAACGCTACCACATCGCCATGGGGCGGGCCGAGGACTGTAGTCAGGGAGGAGTTGACCATGCTGGTGGTGCTCAGAGCAAGATTCCAACCCAAGTGGGAGTCAGATGCAACATTGGAATGCCTCAAATCTGAGGCCATGTACATTAGTAAGCTTTAGTTAGCGCGGGTCGCGAAAATCGGGCGATTCGCCGAAGATCAGCCGCGGACACCCCCCCTTCGGCCGAAGCGTGCCGGCATGGAAGTAAGAATATACCTACCTACCTACCTTTTCCAGGCACGCCGGGGTCGCCGTGCAAGCCGCGCTGCACGTGACCGTGTGGGCGATTGGGTGGCGTATTGGTGGCGCCGGATGGCAAATGCTGTGGGAATGGGAGTTGTAAAGCCTGCGGCAGAGCAAGTCTACAATTGAGGACTACATACCTACCCACGTAGTAGGTACACGTACTGTGCGCTTAGTTCGATTCGGTATCTCTTTCGGTTTTGACAGAAAAGTCCCGTGAGATATGAAAAGGGCTATACCTAAGGTGTCTTGGAGGGTCCGAGACCTGCGAGGTCCTGCTTGATACAACCGGTCCCGAGACTTCTAAGATCTCCGGAGCTCCATGGCCTCAGTTCGAATACCATGGAAACATCTAGATTCTAGGGGTGTCGAAATTTCAAAGAATACCCCATCCAGTGGCAATAGCATACCGTCATTCATCAGTCGCAAGTGAAGTGTCTGAATATACCTACGACAGAAAATAGGGAGAAGCTAACTAAGTGTTATACAATAGGCAGACCCGAAAACCCGAGCTCCAGCTATCGTGACAATACTACCATGTCGATATCCCCACAAGCTAGACTGCCAACCATCATTGTTATTTCCTCCTCGCCCCCTTAAATAGCATACTACCCACCACCCCCGCCGCCACTGCAATCCCGCCCACAATCGCCACGCCCATCAACCCTTCCTTCGCGACCCTGTCATCAATGAGGCCCTTCAGGCTCGCAGCCTGCAAGTTCGCCGGCTCCAGGTCGAGCAGCAGCTCGTTGTAGCGCCGCGCCTCGGCATAGTTGCCTAGCTTGTAGTTTCCCAGCGCCAGGTAGTAAAGGCACTCGCGCCGGCGCTCGGGTGCGTTGCGGAAGATCTCGGACAGAAGTCTCACGCCTTCCTGCTGGTCGGGGCGCGCGTTCGATTTGATTAGACCCTGTGGAGGCGGCGGCCACAGAGAAGGAGGCCCGAGGTTAGTCTAACTTCAATAATGGTACGATGGACGAGTAGCTGCGTGCGGGCAACGAGGGATAGGCGTATGCCAGGGCAGATGGACCCGTTTGGGGGGGGGGGGGGGTGGAAACGTACCCAGGCGTAGTTGAACTTGGTCTGGACGCCGACAAATTCGCCTTCTTTCTCATACTGTGAGCGGAGGACATTGAGTTCGGCGGGCTTGAGCGGGCTAGGCGTGAGACGAGCTCGTCAGCATGGGATATTTGCAGGACGATTATGGGTGAGAACCGAGTAAATAGGAAGGTGCATAGTACCTCTCCGCATCCGCCGCGTCTGTTGTTGAAGCAATAGTTAGCAAATTAAGCGTTGCATAGTTAACAAAGGCATATGACAAGTGCCCGCATTCCATTTGAGCTGCCTTGGGACCTAGAGGACCAGAGAAAAGGGTTGTACATACAAGGTAGTGACGGCGCCATGCACAACTGTCCTGCAACTTGACAATAAGCGCAGAAAAAGGAAGAGGAAGCCTGATTTGAGAGGTGTAAGGTCGAGGTCTAGGAATCAGATGCCTAGGATCGTGAGGGATTCTCAATGGTAGAAGCGCTGGACATGTGGCTGAGAACTCACGTCGGCCGCGTGGCTGCGTCAGTTGGAGGCCTAGTATAGCGAATTTGTTCGGTAGACGTCATTTGTGCGCGTATTGTTACGGTGGGGTTGCGGAAAAGCTAAGCGCACCATACCTGTTTGGGACTGATTGTTGCTATGGGCCGTCGCGTGGTCTGTGCACAGCAAAACAACAACAGTCAGCCACCGTATAAGCGCCGCCTACTTTACAATATAATCACGAGTCTCGACTAAAAGTGACGCATTCGCAGTTGACCAAATAAGCCGACAAATAGTTCAAACTCCTTTTTTACAGGTACCACATTTTCGTTACTACGATGCTTCTCGACGAAGATCCCGCCGCTGTGAGTCCACATTCATCGCGCCAACGCTACTAATTCCCTCCAAACTTTCCTCTCACCCAAGTCCCTCGAAGTAGTGACCAAAAAACTAACAAGCTACCAAAAACCCCCCAGCTCATCGCCTCCTGCGCCCAAAACTTCAACCTTCACCCCGACAAGTCTGCTCTCGGCCGCGTGCAAACCTCGCTCTCGACGCTCAGCTCCGCGCGCTCCCTGCGGCTGCAGTCGCTGCAGTCGCAGCTCCAGAAGCTGTCGCGGCAGCACGCGACGCTGTCGTCGCAGCACAGCCTGACCGTGTCGGGTCACAACGGGGCCGAGCACGCGGCCGAGATCCTGCGCCTCGACACGGAGAAGTTCCGCGTCGCCAAGGCGGCTTCCGAGGCCGACATCGAGTGCGAGCGGCTGATGGCGGAGCTGGAAGGGCTGCGGAGTACGCTAGCTGGCATTGAGGAAGAAGGCGTCGAGGGCGGACACGGCCACGTGGGGTGGGGAGGCGCGGCCCAGGCAGCGCAGGATGACGAAGTGCTGTAAGTTATCTCCTATTCGTTGATTGATTTGGCTGTCTTCCAGAATATGCTGGGCAGCAAGATTAGGAAGCTTATTCTTTCGCAGACTCAAGCTCAAGGTCTACCGCTCGCTCGGCATCGAGGTCGAGCAGGACGAGGCGACGGGCGAGTACAACAAGGTGATCTTGCGCAATGCGCAAAAAGGGGATGCCCGAGTCGTAAACATCGAACACGGCAAATTTCCGCGGTCCTTCTACGCGAATTACTTCTGGCAAAATTTGTGAAGCGGGATGCAGGGTAGAAGACGTAGTTAGTCTGGCATGGGTTTAAAAGGGGTTTACACGATATCCTATTTTTGCAACAGATGGGCGGCTGAGAGGCGTTTGGAGGTCGTGTTTTCGGGGGCAGTTCTGTACTAGGCTTCCAGATCGGATTTCCTCGGTGAAGATGGGTTTAAAAAGCTCCTAATTCTACATACAAAGCAGGTGCATGGCCACACACGCTGTACTCATCACTTACAGCACGTTTACCACGCGAAGTTTTTCCTCTCTCCTTTTTGAACTTTTGTTGTCACCCTGTCAGTGACAGTCAAACCCACATAACGGTGACCATTAACATACAAAGTCCTCTCACCTAACCCGCTGTGACTAAAAAGGAAAGATCGACCCAATGTGGCTGCACCGGAGCCACGCGCATAGTGATGATGCACCTAACGCTTTCCACCCTTCTTCTTCGATGCCACAACCTTAAAGTTGCCAGGCTCCTCCTTCGAAGCGGGCGGCCCTTTTTTCGCGACCTCGCTCCAGCCACCAGACTTGTTCTCAGCCGCACTGGCGTGCGCCGCAGCTGCCGAGCTTGACGGCGACGGATCCACCATGCCTTTCTCAGCTAGCTTGCGGCGGCGGATGAACTCCTCGGCAAAGTGGCGGGAGTCGATAGTCTGGGACACAGAGTGGACCGCTTCGGTGATGACGTCGAGGTCCGAGGGGAAATTGAGAAGGCCTGACACGAACTCGTCGGCTGTGCGAACGCATGTTAATACCTGCAAAATTAAGGAGAGACACTATGAAGATGACACGCACCGTTGATACCCTTGCTTAGGTCCATCTTGAGCTCGCCAACAGCCCACTTCTTGAATTCATCCTGTGCATTAACAGGACCAGTGGCCACGACAGCCGTCGACGCATTCCTCGACGGTTGCGATGGCTTAGCTTTTGAAGCAGCACTGCCACTGGTAGCGCGCATGCCAACCGCCGGACCAGTCGGAATTGGAGCCGCGGGAGTCTTGACCTTCCCACCAGCACCTACGGTTGTCCAAGCCCCACCGCTAGCATTGCCGCCGGCGCCTGGGGAAGTGGCGGAAGGACCGGTCTTGCTCGCGAGATCTGCATAACGTTTTCCTCCTGGATGGGATGGTGCGGGAGCAATGGCAGCAGTGGTCGCGGCAGAGGCAGCATTGGCAGCCGCAGCCGCAGCGCGCTGTTTGCGGGCTTCTTCTTCCTTCTGTATCTGCTGCAGCGTCTTTTTGGCGGGAGCAGTAGAAGTAACCTTCCCGGCCAGAGGCTTGGTCCATGCCGATTGCGGCGCAGATCCGCCAACAGGAGACTGACCACTAGCCCAAGTTGAGCTCGAGGGAAGACCGGGCGCAGGTTGTTGAGCAGCTTGCGAGGCAGCAATCATCTCCTGCTCGAAGGCTTTCTTGCGAGCCGCAGCGGCGATTTCCTCTTGTTGGGCTGCCTTTCTGGCTTCCGCCTCTTGGATTTCTTTCAACGACGGCCCCTTCGGTGCTTCCGTGGTCTCCTTAGCCCAGGGTGCAATGGAGGCACTAGGAGTTTCCACGGAGGGCGTCTCGGAGCGAGACCTCGACTCAGCGACGAGGGCGTCTGCGACGTTTTGCTTACGCTGCGCGGCAGGGGCCGGGAGAGGTGAACCAGGCTGCGCCGGCGGGAACGGCTGGGGCACACTAGTATCGATCTTCGCCCAAGGTGCCTGCGGAGCCGGAGACTGCTTTGCGGAAGCAGCTTTCTGCACTTGTTCCGTAAGAGTCATAGATTCCTGCTGAACCGAAGGCATATCCTCCATGGGGCCAGTGTGCACCTTCAATTGACTCTCGGTGGACAGCATATCACCTTCGGGACGCTGACCTTCTCTGAACTCCCCGCTAGGATACTGAGGCTCCACGGTCGCCGTTTCTCCCACATGTGCAGCGACTGCAGCATTTTCAGCCTCCAACTGCGCCCTCAACTCGTTAAACTCGCTTAGGCGGTCGGAATGAAGTTGTGCCATTTGCTCTGGGAACTGCTGCTGCGCAACTTCGTGCTGGGCTTGTTCCCGTTGAAGGCGCGCCCGATCACTGAGCATGGCCGCGACTTGCTGCGGATGGCCTTGGTCGCCTTGCTGTCCCTGAGGCTGCTGTTGCGGCTGGGAAAACTGGCCACTAGCGCCACCTATGCCAATCGGCCCTCCGCGACCAAGGTTCAGTTGGTCCATCATGGAAGACAGTCCTTCCGTACTCCGCATGCTTCCTAGAACATCCATTCCTCCACTGACATTACCAACCCCAGCGTTCATCGTACCTCCGCGAAAGGAATTATCGAAGAATCCTGGCACAGACTGGCCACCGGGAGCTGGGCCTTGACTGGGAGACGGCTGGAACCCACCTGGAGAGGTGATGCTACCAAAACTCGGCTGGCTATGGAGACTATGAGCACTGCTATGATGATGCAATTGCTGAGGAAGCATTCCATGCGGTCCCTGTATCTGCATTTGTTTGGCAAGCGCCTGTTGCTGCACTAGGTGTTCCTTCTGGCGAGCCATGAGATATTGCTCTTCTTGCTTGCGACGTTCAAGTGCATTCTGCTGCTCCGCAGTCAATGTAGTCCCAAAGCTGGGAAAACTAGACGCAAGCGGGGGCTGGGCCGTGCCGCCTCCAAGGCCGGCGTTCGCAGCCCATGCATTTCCAGGCTGAGTGCTCGGGGGACCGTGTGGAATGCCAATCTGCGGGACGAGAAAGGGTTCCCGTGAGTTGCCGATACGACGGATAAGTTGAGCAAGCGGCTCGAATTCGGGATCCTCGGCCTTCTTAACCAGAAGTTCTGGAGAGAAAAAGCCGGCCTTGTACCAATCATGCATCTCGAGACCTGACCACGGCCCTTGGGTGTTGCCTTGCGGATCACGGTAGATCCACCTCATTCTATCAGGCATAACCATGGTGCGCTGTTGAGGGGGCGGCGGCTGGTTTGATGCGGAGCTTGAGGCTTGTTGAGGCTGGGACTGAGACTGCTGCGGCATTGCGCGTTGTCCAACGCCGGGCTGGCTAGAAGAAACCGTAGATCCAGGAAGTGGACCAGCAGCAGAAAGCTGGTTGCTAAATGGGCTGTGGATAGGCTCGTTACTTGAAAATGAACCCTGGCGTTGAACGCCCTCGGGATTCGCACCAAGATCATCGAAAATGCCTCTACTAGCGCGGAAAGGACTATCGGTGTCCCGGGACGGCCCATAACCGCTAGTAGCATTGCCACCAAAGGCAGCTCTACTCAAAGCTCCATGGGTCGCAGATTGGCGATCGCTGCCGTCAATGGACCCGTCCTCATGGCTCTGCCTAGGCTGTTCGGCCATCCGCATTTGTTCTTGCATTGCTGTGGGGAAGAGCGAGCCCATTTTGCTGCTAGCCCTGCCAATAGTGCCGCTGCCGATCGCAGAGCCGCTTATGCCGCTGAAGGGAGTACCACCGCCTAGGCCGGCAAGGCTAGGAGATTGCGTTTCGGCCAGAGAACCAAACGAACCATCGCCAAAAGCACTGAATCCACGCTCCCGGCTGGGTGTTCCAATCGTGCCTTGCCCAGACTGCCAGGCCGCCGAAGGGCCTCCACCCAGGCCAGGCAAGCCGGGAAGACCGCCCAAGCCCCCAAACCCCCTATTCGGGCCGGCACTCGAGGTTTGACTGCGATCACTCGCAGCGGCTTCGAAGCCGGGGTGGTTTCGCCCAACCGAGCCGAAGCCAGAAAGACCAGGCAGCACCGACGCTTGGTGGCCGACGTCTGGCACAAAGCCCCCGAGACCAGGAAGATGCGCATGTTGGATATCCGACCCATCGGTGTCGATGTCCTCCGGATCATGCCTCTCATTTTCCGGGCTGTCGTAAGGATTGGTATTTGCTGGACTCATTGCTTCGTGAGCTCCGGCACTAGATTGATGCTGTGGAGTATGGTGGTGCATGGTATCGGCACGATGAAAGCTCTCACGCAAGCTTCCAAAATCGTGAGTCATCCCGAACGCGCCAAATCCATGTTCATCTTTCGACTCTTGCCGGTGCGGCGTCCCCAGGGCGCCAAATCCAGAGCGACGAGGTGGACTCATATCTTGACCACCGCCGAGCGCGCCACTTCCAGCCTGCATACCCTCCTCAGCGCGATATGGGTCAACATAATAGCTGGTTGGCCGATCGGGCCGACTCTCCGCCCTGGAAGGCGTGTCCCGTCCCGAACTTGCATCATTTCCCTTTTCCAAGCTAGCCGTAGATGTCTTTTCCTGAATGCCTTTCCCTTCGCTCTCCACACTATCCTTAGTCATCAAAGTTTTGAACCGACTCTCACCCCGCATGCTACCGAGGCCAGGTCGCTTTTCTACGGGGGTTGCCGACGTGTGGCCGGATGCGTTGCTGATAGAGAAGTTTCCGAATGAGCCCATCGGACCAAACCCGGCACTCTGCGACGTGGAAGACCAAGGCGAGGAAGGCCCATTGATTCCAGCGCTAAGTGGACCAGTTGTGGTTCGTTTGAGTGAACCGAAAGGACTGGCCGTGTCGATCCGAGGCTCACGCCCGCCTTCCTTTTCTTTCTCCTTCTCTTCCGATTCCGCAGCAGGACCCGGCTCTTTGAAATCAGTCCGCCTCCTCAGCAGAGCAGGCGGAGGGGCAGCTGCAGGTTCATCGCGCGAGAACCTTGAGCTGCTACCGGCCAGAGAGGCACCGGAACCGGGTATTGGGAAGGCGTCCCCAGTGTCACGACGACGAGCGCTAGGACGTGTGGATGTCGGTGATGAGAGTCCATATATGCCAGAGCTCGGTTGATTGTGAGATACGGACGTCTTCCGGTTTGCGATACCCTCCTTCGGTGTACCGTCCTTACCGGTCTGAATAGGCGGAGGCTTGAGCGGGGAGTTGACGGATGTGGTGAAGAGCTATTACAGTTAGACTAAGTACGTAGAGACCATATGCTGGTATCAGGCAGTCGTAGGTGGAGAACTTACTTCTTTCTCCGATTCGGTCAAGTCTTCCGTGCACAGAGGGAGCGCGTGACCGTTCCGATCCCAGCACACGTCCGCCCCAGGCTGGGTGTCCTTAACGTTATCGTCACGCTTCCCCCACAGCCCCCCAGAGGCACCATTGGCCATGTTGGGTGCCCAACTGCCCAGACAAAGACTAGCCAGGCCATCCCCAACTTGCTGCGATTCCTTCTGATTTTGGTAAAGCTGTATGAGCTGGTCTCGGGAATAACGGTTGTCCGCTGCGGCGCTCAGCCGCTGTGACACTTGTGGAGGCACGTAAACTCCGGTGTTTGGTGTGGCGGTAGTCTGGCTATTGGCGTCCCGCAGATGCGACGAGCTCGACAGCGAGGTGGCAAGCGACGGGCGCCGGAACGTCTGCGTCGCCCCATTTGTGCGTCGAGGCCTATAGAAATTTGGTCAGCGGCAAAACGGACGCATGGCGAGACATGGTTCGGTTTGGGGAGGCGGAGCGGGGTGCGAATGCCAGTGTTCCGCGTTGTTGGCGGCGCGCCGCCGTGCGCGGGCTCCCAAAATACCCCAGACGCAAAAGGAACTCCGACTTTCGCAGGCGATCCGCGAACAAGAGCAAAAGTTGGGAAGGTGAGAGGGCCAACATACCATTCTCCGCCGCTCTCCCCACGCGGCAAATTGGCATGATTGCCTGCGGCAGCCGATGCGAAGGTGGACGGGGCCATATTGGAGTGCTTGCAGGTGTGGCGCGGTAGGTGAGGAAGAAGAGCACGGCGTTTGCAACACAGCGGGCGACAGGTAGGGGCGCACGGCGGGGTAAAATGCGACCGTGAAAGGATGGATGACGGAGCTATCGCGGCGTTGCAAGTAGTAGAGCGGCGCGTGTCACGATAGACGGGAGGATTGTGGTGGGGGTGCGTTGGAGGGAGTCGCAGGCAGGAGAAGAGAAGCTACTGGTGGCTTTGGAGGTGCAGATGGAGCAAGCGCGGCTCATTCAAATTGAGGTCGTGGCTTAGCGAGTACCACCTGCCCCACGTGACCCTGCCAAGACCCTGCTCCTGGGCGGACTTCCGTCGATGCCGCCGCGCCGTCCGTCTTTCTTCCAACCCCATCGCCGCTAAATTTGTCGATGCTCCGGTTGAGTTGCTACCATTCTATTGCTACCGCTATTATCCCGAAGAGCTAGCGAGACTTACGGAGCTTTTCTATACCTCCATTACACCAGGCACCTGACATCGCATCGTCCGTGATCATCGCATTACACCGAACTGATCAATCAACTTTGCTAAGAGCAGAAGGGAGCCCCTAAACGCAAATTTACCCTATTCTACAGCGGTTGCGCTGCAAGTCTCTTGCAATGCTGCAACTGTACGAGTATGGCCCAAGCCGAAAAGCAGCTGTCGCGTGCACCATTGCTTTCTCCTAGGACACCCGCCGGACTTTGATTCGTACCCATGCAGGACGGCGAGACAGCCGGGGTGACTTGTCACACCACTAAAACTTCTGTAAATGTGATTTCTCCTACCGACAATGTTGCTCTATCTTTCTGCTACATAAATCATCCAGATACGGTATCGTGTAGGTTTGGCTTCTATATTTATCTCAATTGCAACACTCAAGTATACGTTTGATGCCGCAAACCACTCTATACTTCCTATTCTGTGTAGGAAGTACGTTTTGATATCCTTTGTTCTATTCTGGTTCGTATCTTTTGTCGTGATACGCTCGGGCAGAATGGACCTAAATTCCTAACGTTGGTGTGCGACGTGTAACGAGTTGCTCGTTGTATATGGGCAAATCATTCCTATGAATTGGGATCTTGCTCTTTTTCTTTTTTTTTTTTTTTTTAAGTCACTTGAGCCACACGCCACCACTACTGCCTGCTCAGCGTTACACAGCTAAGCGGTCTTGTCCAATTGAATGTGTGGATTTCCGGTATTGGGTTGTCGATTGCGCCCTCAGCGCCATGCATACCTGTGGAACAGTCACACCAAACGACAGCTCGCAAATAAGAATGTATTTGTCTCCACAGCCAAGCCACGGCCTTCTATCCACGATACTCACGATGTTAGTTGCGAGTCGCTCTTCCCATAGCTCTTTGGAGCGTCTATTTCCCTAACAGCAAACTTCTTGGTCTAACTAACACTCACAATGGCGGGAACAAAGAATATGCCTTTGGTCTACCACCAGCGATTGGACATTTGTGCTGTCAATCTAACATGGCGCCGGGCGAAAACACGTTATAAGAGGAATGGCAAGCACGAGCATAGGCACGGCAGTTCAAGAGCGAGGCACGAGGAAGGAGAGGATAATACCACTGGCAACCTTACCATTGCTACTGTTCGCCCTCCTCATGCTCCTCCGGCCTGGTGGGCGTGCAATACCCGACGTCGACTTCCCGCGTCACACTGCCTCCCGCCGCGAACCTCCGCGCGGCAACGAGATGGAAGAGTCCGACGACGTCCACCCTAGATGGTGGGGCCGGCGGCAGCGGCAGCACGGTTACCACGGCGACGACGTCGGTCGCCCGCAGGATCCCTACAACCCTTACTACTACCCACCGCCCTGCGCGCACCCGCAGCGCGTCTACTGCGAGCGGTGTGCGCGGCGGACGCCCGAGCGGGGGCGACGTGGATCGCACCGCGCCCGGCGCGCCCAGCGGCCCGTCTACCCCGACAACGGCGAGCCGCCGGTCGACGTTGATGAGCCCGTCTACACTCGATACGAACGACCTCTCACGTCGCCGGCGCCCGGTCCGTCCATCCAACTAAACCTGAACGTTTACCCGCAGCCGCACGAGCCCACAGCCGGGCCGCCGCTACCCGGTCGCTTCTGGAGCCGTCGCAACGACGACGACGACGACGACTACGACGTTGATGACGACGAGGGCGGTTATGACGGCGGCCGTCGCCACGGCCCCCGATACATCGCCGCGCCGCCGCCCCCAGAGGCCCAAGAAGAAGAACATCTCGACTACATGCCCGAGCCAGACGACTACCCGCCGCAGCCGGCATACCCGGACTGGCGCCCGCGCCGTCGCCGCCGCAACTGGCATAGTAGCGGGTGGGCGCTCCCGGTGCGGGAAACGCCACCGCCGCCAATGCCGTCGCCGGTGCCAGGCTCGCCGCAGCCAAGGCCGCAGCCAAGACCCCATGGCATGCGACGCGAGTCCCGGGTCCAGCACCCGCCGCCGTCGCCGCCGCCGCCTCCGCGTGGGACCCCGCCCCCGCACGGACACGCGTACGACCGATACCCGTATCCTCGGCGCCGGAGCTGGTCCGCACAGCACCAGCAACAGCTGCTGACCGGGTGGTTGCCCACGGCGGACGCGGGGCGCCGGTTCTGGGGGCCGGCCGAGCGCGAGCGCGAGCGCGAGGCGGAGGACCGGCGGTGGCGGCAGCAGTGGTGGCCTCGCCGAGCGTCGCGCCGACTTACGACGGACGGGGCCAGCAGCGACGGAGGCGGAGGCGGGGAGGATGGGGAAGGAGACGGGAGTAGGGCGAGGTTTGAATTTCGGCCGAATGATGGGAACGCGGGGGGTGGGCGGGGGCGAGAGAGGGGGAGGCGAAGAAGGAGGAGGAGGAGGGAGAGTTTCTGAATGGGTGAAGGAAGTCCTAGTGAGTAGATTGAAATTGTGCTGGGGAGGTTGAAGTATGCGAAATTGAGTCTGAAAGCATAAGGTGAGTTTGGATGCTTTGGAGCGGGCGGGGAAGAGTAGAATGATCGATTTGGTTGGTGTGTGCGAGGACGGAGTTGTGGAGTTGGGTATGTGGGTTTGCTTTCGCTTCAAGATAGTACTTTGATAGGTGGGTAGAACGACCTCGAATCAGTTGCCTGACGACTTTATGAGGGGAATAGGGAGCACTTCATAGGCATGATTGTGACTTGTAGTATTGGCTGGAAGGTATATCCATGACCTCATCGTGTCACGTTGTAAGTGCTATATCAGGCCTCCAGAGTGAGTTGTAGATCTGAGAATGAAGTTGGCCACTCGGACTTGTTCTATGAGCCCACCAAAAAAATGACAGGCTACGATGAGGCTCGTAATGTCATCACGCCGACTCCATTCGCAGCGCTCAAAGTGAGGTCGCCACCCGGCCAGAGCCTCCTCCACAAAGTGGCTACCTACATATCTTGCCTATCGACGGCGATATCCGGCATCCGCCCCACCCACCCGTCGACTCACCCATCCGGTCAATTCAGTGATTAGTTCCGTATACAGCCTGTACATGCCTTCTCTCGGTCACACACACCATGCACAACCGGCCAAACAATCACACAACACCAGCCACTCACCAGCCCGCGGCCACGTATGCGGTGCCTGCCTCTCCTCCGTCTGCCGAGGCAGACCAAAGCCTACCTCTTGCTCCTACTGCTCCTCCACCTCCTTGTCGCCGCCGGGCCGGCGCAAAGGTATTAGGGTTAGCCTTTTGCGACAAGCCGGCCAGGGTCGCTATCACGTAGCACCCGCCCACAGAGGACATACATGCACAACGTACCAGCCTTACGACGAGCCCTGCCGAGCTGTACATAAGACACAGGGGGGTGAAGGCGGTGGTGAAGCGACGTAGAGGCCGGTGATAGGCCGACGCGCGATTGGCCCCGGCCCCGGATCCCGGCCGCGTCAGGGCGTGTGGCTTGCTGGACCAGCGCATCGCTCCCGTTCGGGCGGTTTCCCTCATGATTTCGACTGCTCGTCTGTTCTGCCGGACTGGCATATGCGCATGCGCCGAGCACACCCCTACGCGCGGGCGCACGCACGGCTGCTGGAAGGATCCTTAGGCCTGTCGGGGATTTTCGCGAGCAAAAGCCAGGCCCCGGAAATCGACGGCCGTGCAATCATCGCCGGGCCCTCTCCGCCGGAACGAGCATCGTCGGCATGCCCAGGTGCCTCGCCGTCATTGCTCTGCCCGTCCCTTTGCTCGCCTGCCTCCGATCTGTCTGCTTCGTTCTGGCGGCGACAGGTCGGTGCGCCGCGCCTCGTAGACGCTGAATCGCTGACCAAGCCGCCTATAGAGGCTCTAGGGAGCGCCAATCGTGGCACGCACAAACGGCCCGGGCAGGTTGCAGGCCGGTGTACATGCACGAGGTCGAAGATTAAAAGGTGTTTAGACACCCAACATCCCGACGGCCTGTCCACTCAGCGGCCAACAGTTAAACTCTTTTCCTCTCTCCCTTTGCCAGCAGGCCGATTTGCCTAGGCTCCCCCTCCTGGTCGTACTCACCTACTCCTTAGGCAGGGCTGCCTCTCTCGAGCCGGCCATCTCTGCCATTGCACCAACCAGGCCAGGCCAATCCACCAACCAGCATCGTCGCCCTGCCTGCAGCAAAGTCAGTGCAGCACTGCACCCGTTGGTCGGAGGGACCCAGCCCCGCGCTTGCTCCCAAACGCGCGCACACTCACACCCTTTTCTCTCTCTCTTCCACCCAAATTCCTCAATTTTTCCTTTCCTTTCTTCAACCCCATTGCAAAGTGTTCCCGGCCCGGAAAAGCTTTTCTTCTCTTTGCTTTGGGTCCACGCACATGGAAAGCAAACCCCCACCGAGCGTACTACTCCGTGCTCGCACCAGACGAAGACGAAGACGACGAAGACCTACGACAGCAACCACGGGAACGACTCAATCCCAGTTGCCGCCCTGCCTTTCCCCCCAAGTGCTGGTGGCCCGTCGTTTGCGGCCACAGCAACGACGGCGGTGGCGGAACCAGCACCCAGCAACCAGCAACACCAGTGGCTGCGGAAGCCGAAGACTAGAAATTGAAAAGCAGAAGAGCGGAAAATCCAAGGCGACGCACGTACGTACATACGTACATACGTGCCTAGGGTTCTTTCGCCTTACGGCCTCGGGTGCATCCGCACCTGCATAGCGGAGTACCTACATATTTCGACGCCTCCACGCACATACGCGTACGCACGCATACACACCGGCGGTTCTCCACCCACCCTGCATTCTGTCCGCATTCTATCCGCGTCCCGTCCCGCCAAAAGGAGACACCCACCAACCACATCCCCCTTCACCGGATGCAAAGGCAAGCCACCACGCTACGTCGGCATTTCTCTGTGGCGCCGTTGGTACCGAGCTGCATTTTCCGGTCCGCGGGTGCGCGTCATCTTCCATCTTCGGGAGCTAAGCATCTTACAATCGGAGAATCTTGGGGCCTAGCATCTCGCACCGCACACGTCTTATACCCGCCACACTCCACATTCAAAGGGATCGTGCATCACCATCATCACTGCCGGAGTGCCACCATCACCACCACCACCACCATACACACCACTCCATCACACCATACGCACACGTACACCCCAACATGTGCATAATCTTCACCTACACCTACGCTTGCGGCCACCAAGAAACCATCTCCCGCCCCTGCCGCCCCTCTTTCTCCTCCTCAACCACCACCACCACCACCACCACTACCGGCGCCACCACCGGCGCCACATCCACTTCCTCCTTCTCCCCCTCCCCTTCCCCCTCCTCGTCGGATGTCACCGACCCCTCCCGCTGCGCCGCCCTGATAAGGCGCAGCGTGGCGCCTCCGCTGCGGTGTCTGGACGGGGCGTGTGCGGGTGCGGGCGGAGGGCAAGGTGGAGGGCAGGAGGGAGCAGGCGGAGAGGAGGAAGCGGGGAGGAAGAAGAAGGGAGGGAAGAGGAGGAGGAGGAAGAGGGAGGAGGAGAAGTGGGACTGGCATTGGGGGGAGTTTTGGATTTGAGGGGGTGGGGTTAGAAAAGGGGAAGGCGGAGGGGGGGTGAGTTGCCGATGCGGAGAATGTGCGAGCCTTTATTTTCGTCTCTCTCTCCTTTTTTTTTTTTCTTCTTCTTGGGTCTGCGGGTTGCTGAATGAGTTGAATCAAGTTGTGGTGAGTGGAAATGCGAGTGCTAGTGGCATTTGAATCCATGGAGGCGGGTATGCATGGAAAACGACGTTGAATGACTTTACGAATCTTATGACTTGCTGGGATCTTGGAGGTACGGGTTTTCTGTTCTATTTCTTTTTCCTTTTCTCCTTTTTATTTATCTCTTCTGCATCTGGCTGGGCATGGGTACGGGCATTGGCACGGGCACGATTACGACTTGAATGGCCATGCATGCATGTTATGCGATTCACGAACGAGTGATGGTGATAGCACACCAGAGGCACAGAAACATACCGGGTCATCGTCCGCCCGTGGTTTGTGGCCATGAAATAGAGGTACATCAAGAATACGAGGGCGAGAGAGAGAGAGCAAAAGATGACATCATCCCTCAAGGAGACCAAAAAAAACTGGAACAAACAACATAGGGTCATCGTAATCGTAAGCCTTGCCCACCCACCCATCTCACCCAAGAACACCTAGCACCTCGCTATAGACCACTCCCATGGCCTGTAGCTTGTACATAGCGATCTCCTTTCCAACATGCGAGACACGAACTAAGACGACGAAAACAGAGGCCACAGAAGACAGCATCAAGCCGCGAAAACGATGGAACGTAAAAAGCAACCCCAGGAGCTACAACCAACCGACTCCGCTCCACTCCGCCGTTCGCACACCCACCTACGATCTTCACAACCCGCCCTCAGTCCGAGTCACTGCTCGAGCTGCTCGAGCTGCTGCTCTTCCCCCGGCTCCTACTGCGACTATGATGCTTCTTGTGCTTGCGATGCCCGTGCGAAGAGGAGCTGCCCGGATAGAGGCCGGACAAGGCGGCGGCGCTGCTGCCGGCGCCGTAGTAGCTGCCGGCGCTCGAGTAGTGGCCGCCGTGGGAGCTCGAGTGCGACGGCGAGTGCGACGACGAATGCTTGTGGTGCTTCTTCTTCTTTTTCTTCCTGTTTTGAGGAAAGGGGAGGGGGGAGGTTAGTGGGTTTGCGCGCTTGCGAGGGGTGTGATGGGAAGAGAGAAAGAGACGAGGAAGGGAGAAGGGGAGGGAGGGGAGAGGAAAGATGCAGCAGAGGGTGAACAGCTGTTTATTCCGCCATGCCCGCCCGTCCCCTCGCACACCTCCATAGCTCGCACTCCGACTCAAAAAACAAATGAGAAAGAAAAAAAACACGACTCCACTCACTTATCATGCCTATCATCCAACACGTTCGCCGCAATCGCCCCCGCGATGGCCCCACCAATCGTCCCCAGCGGTCCCCCTCCCATCTTATGTCCGACGAACCCGCCCCCCGCGCTCCCTAATAGCGTCGAGCCGAGCCCGCGCTCGCCCTCGGCGGCACCGCCGTGCCCGCCGGCGCCGCCGCTTTCGCGGTACTGATCCTCTCCGCCGTAGCCGGGCGGGTCCTGCGACGGCATGCCCGGGGGAGGGCCGGAGGAGCCGTAAGCGTCGTAGCCGTGCTGCTGTTGGGCAGGCGGGTGGTAGGGGGAGTGGCTGCGGGGGTCGTCGTAGGGGGTGCCGGCTGGGGCGCCGTAGGGGGCGGGGCTGGGCTGGTAGGCGGACTGTGTGTGTAGTTTGAGGGTTAGAAAACTCATTTCACTTTCCCGGTCCTTTTCTCTCTTTCTTCCTTTGAGGTTTAGGACTTGCGGGGCGCTCGTTCTTTGTGTCTGTGTGTTGTTTTGGATTGACGGGTTGTGTTGATGTTTTCTGGGCCGTCCTTGCACCCCGGAGAAGTATTTCCTCTGGCGCATTCACTTTTTCCTTTTATTCTGGCTGCACACTCACCTGGCCTGGAGGATACGGGCTGCCGCCGCCCTGATAATGAGGATCCTGCGGGTAGGATGGCTGCTGGACAGGAGGCTGTCCGCCGCCGTACTGCGGTGCGCCTTGGTCGTAGCCCCCTCCGGTGCCGTAGCCGCCGTCGTAGCCTTGTTGGGGGGGAGGGTAGCCGCCCCCACTACCGCCGCCGCCATAGTAGTCGTGTGCAGACATGTTGTGAGGTTGCTATAGGTGGTTTTGGGGGGGGGGGGGTTGTTTGGAGGTTAAGAGGTTGGTAGGGAGGTTGGTGGTGAGGATTGGGGGGATGGAGGGGTATGGAGAGTTAAGCGCCGGCTGGCGGGGTAGATAGTAGGAGGAAACAGGCGCAAAGAAAAAGGAAAGTGAGCGGCGCAGGGCAGGGTAGGAGGAGGAGCGGGTGACTAGCAACCAGGAAAGGGCTTGCGGTTTACTCGTCCGAATAAATGTTTTCGACTCCGTTATCTTGCAACAAGAGCAGGTGAACCACTTCTTGCCGCGCGTGTCCGCATCCAACAGAGTGCGCGGCGCATCACAAGTCTTTTATAACTCGCGCCCGCGCCCCGTGACGGGAACGGCGGACTTGGACTCGCCGCAGCCGTTCAAGGCACCGCCCACCCAGGGGTGTCTGGATCCGGAATACGGTCTATCTGCGGTTTGCTACCAACCCAGAGCTGCTGGGCCGGGGACGTGAGTCACGTTGGCACGGATGAACTTCTCTCGTGCTTACATACATCGAGTTGGCTGTCCTACGCGGTGGCGGGAGGTCCGGCAGGGCCCGGCACGGTGGCCGCCGGGGCGCAGCTGAACTCCCCGGATGACGCGGGAAGGGCGGACCGAGCTGACTGGCTGCTTGGGGCGTGGTGTGGGTGGTGCTGGCGGAGGGCCGCCGGTGGTGGTTGCGGCCATGTGCGGCTGAGCAGGGCTGCTGCGCTGCGATGCGCCGCGGCATGCCCCTGCCCGTCATTTCGCGGCTGCCTGGCCGCCTTACGGCATCGGGAGCGAGCGCGTGGATGGCGAGGACGCGCCGGTTATTCATGCTGTATACATGGCTGGCCGGCTTGACCGCCTCCGGAGCCGCCTTCTTGCTCAGGCTGAGTCGGGACTGCGGCCTGGAGGAAGGTGAGGGCGAGGACCCCGGCGACGATGACGACGGAGGGACTTGCCCCGCAGTGGCGCAGGCGCGAGAGTGAGGACATTGGGGGGTCTTGTTGATAGGCTTCGGGGAAGTGAGTCGGACGGCTCAAGCTGGATAGCTCCCCTTACGGTAGCTTGATCGCCTGAAATTACTTTCGGTGTGGTGAGTTGAGTTGAGGTTGCTTGCCTGCCATGTTTATTGAACTGTCGGTCGCTTGGCGCACTCAGTTTCAAGACTGAGTTCGCGGTCTTCTCACTACCTCTGGAAGTCATAGAAGTGTCCAAAAGATCAGCAGGTACCTGCTTGGGGGATAAAGAATATAAGATCCCTGGAATTGTTACTAGGACTTAAGAAGTTAAACCCATTTGAGCGCTACGTAGTAGGCACAGTATACCAACCGTGGAGCTGGCCGTCCGGGCCCCCGCCCTCGGCGAGTGAATCCCTGCAAAAAAGCTGGCCGTTCCGTCCGCACTCCACTTAAAAAATTATTCCGACCAACATCAACAGCAGCAATAGCCTCCAGCCGCACCGGCGCATCCGCGCGCTTTCTTCTCCTCCCGTTCGACCACTTCCTCTTCCCCCCTCCCACCATGACCGACCCACTACACACCCTCTATGCCTCAACCCTGCCACCTGCCCTCGCCTCCTCCCCCACGCTCTCCGCCCAGCTCGCCGCCCTCCTAAACGGCGATTACCACGCCCTGCTCTCCTCGCCCTTTGCGCGACAACTCCTGGGCCTCTCTGCCGACACCGACACCTCCACCGATAGCGACAATGTAAAAACTACCGCACCATCGCCGTCCGCCTGGCTCGCGTCCTTGCGCACCCGCGCCCGCGCCCGCGCCGCCAGCACCACCACTCCCACCGACCCGCACTCCGCCCTCCTCGTTGCCCTCGCCGCCCACGCGACGTTCCTACAGTCCAACCTCACCGGGCCCGTCCTCCCTTTCCGCCCCGGCCCGCTGCTGCTCCCGCCGCGCGTCGCGCAGGACGCGCGCCGGCTCGCCGCGTTCCGGCGCGGGCTGGTGCGCGAGCTGTGCGCCGACGGCGTGAGCGCGTACGCGCTGACGCCGGACGTGGAGGCGTTTTGCGCTGCGGAGGCGGTGCTTGGGAGTGTTTGCGAGGGATTGCCGGCGCCGGAGGGGGGCACGGAAGCGGAAGCGGGGGACGAGGGACGGGGAGGATTCGAGACGGCGGCGCGCTGGGCCCGGCTGCGCGCGCTCTTCACCCACCAGAAGCTGCTGGCAGAGGCGGCGCCGGGCTTGCAGCGCGACATCTACGCCGCGCTCGACGGGCTGGACCCGCGCGTCTTGGAGCCGGGAAGCGGTGTGGAGACGGACGGCAGGGTGGCGTACTTGCTGGAGCGCGCGGCGATTCATACGTTTCATGGGCTGGACGCGAGGGCGAGGGAGGACGTGGATGCGGCCGCGAAGCTGCGCAGGTTCGAGTTTGTGCTGACGGGACTGCTGGGGAAGAGGACGCGGTTTCAGGAGAAGGAGACGAGTCAACTTGTTGTGCTGGCGAGGAGCTACGAGAAGGAGGAAGGGGATGATGAGGTGGATGGCGGCGGGAACGAGGCCGAGAGGGCTGCAAATGGCGACGAGAAGGGCAAGGACGAGCGCGCAGAGACGGCACGGCCCGGGACGTTCGACCTGAACGACGACACCCTCCTTGAATCCATATCCTTCACGTCGCAAAATGCCGGCGGCGCGTCCTCCTCGGACCTTCCCGGCGCTTCTTCGTCGACAATCCCGCCCGCCCTCGCATCACTCGACCCGGCCGCGCAGCCGCGGCTGCACCCACTCGACGCGGCCATCCTGCTCGCACACGCGTCGGCCATCACCAACACGAACCCGACGCACGGGCTGACGCGCGAGCAGACGGCGCCGTTCGCGACGCGTGTCATCGAAGGCGGCAGCGCCAACTGGCAGGTGTACACTCAGGCGCTGCTGGTGCGGAGCAGGGTCGAGGGGTACAGCGCGCGCACGGCTGAGAGGGGGCTGCTGCAGCTGCAGGCGCTCGTCGATCAGGTCGTCACGGACACGGCGTCCGCCGCCTCTACGGAGCCTACTGATGCTAATACTACGTCGGAAGCTGACGCGACGAAAGCAGAAGCCTCGCCGCTTGCCATCACAACAATCAACGCCGATGCGTCTTCACCCGACTCCTCCTCAACAGCAGCAGCAGCAACAACATTTCTCCCCCGCCCCAAGTCGGCCACCGAGTCGGCCCCGGCCCAGGCGCGCCTCGCCTACGCGCCCGCGCTCGCGTCGCCGCTCCGCTGGACGCTCGAGGCCGAGCTGGCGGCCCGCTGGGTCGCGCTCGGCGGGCTCCGGTCCGCGCTCGCCATCTACGCCCGCCTGCGGCTGTGGGGCGAGTGCGCGCTGTGCTGGGCGGCCACGGGGCGCGAGGACCGCGCGCGCCGCGTCGTGCGGAGGCTGCTGTTCGTGCCGGGCGGGCCGGAGGAGGCGAAAAGCAGGGCGAACACGGCGGAAGAAGGCGACGTCGACGTCGGCGCGGACTTTAATGTTGACGGCGATGTCGACGCCGAGGCCGAGGCTGAGGCCGAGCCCCTCGCCGACGGGCCCGAGCGCGACCCCCTCCCGCCCGACGCCCCGCGCCTCTTCTGCATCCTCGGCGACCTGGACCGCGCGCCCGCCATGTACGAGCGCGCGTGGGCCGTGTCCGGGGGCCGGTACGCGCGCGCGCAGCGCTCGCTCGGACGCCTGCGCTTCGCGGAGCGCGACTTCGCGGCCGCGGCCGCGGCGTACGCGAAGAGTCTGGCGGTCAACCAGACGAACGGGGCGGCGTGGTTCGCGCTGGGCTGCGCGCTGCTGGAGATGGGTGCTTGGGGCAGGGCCGCGGAAGCGTTCGGACGCTGCGTGCAGTTGGATGATGGGGACGCGGAGGCGTGGAGTAATTTGGGGACGGCGCTGCTGAGGATGGGTATGGAGGATGAGGGAGCAGGTGGCGACGATGACGACGGTGACGAGAAGGAGAGGGCGGAGGCGGCGTCTGGCGCGCCTGCCGTTCGTCTGGCCGACGGCAGCGACGAGGGACAAGGCGGTGAAAATGAAGACGTCGCCGAGGACAACACTA
This sequence comes from Lineolata rhizophorae, assembly GCA_010093515.1. Classification (NCBI taxonomy): domain Eukaryota; kingdom Fungi; phylum Ascomycota; class Dothideomycetes; order Lineolatales; family Lineolataceae; genus Lineolata; species Lineolata rhizophorae. The sequence continues at coordinate 722,658 of MU001684.1, read as the reverse complement.
CTACTATGAAGAAGAAGAAGACCCCCGCCGCGCTCCGCGCTGACGCGCTCCGCGCCCTCCTGCGCGCCGCCCACCTCAAGCACGACGACGCCCGAATCTGGGACAACGTGCTCACGGTGGCGGCGAGCACGACGCCGCCGTCGTACGCGGCCGTCGTGCGCGCACAGACGCGCCTCATCGAGCTGCGGGGCGGGGCCAGCAGCAGCGCCGCCGCCGGCCGGGTAAACGGTGGAAGCGGTGGGGCGGCAATGGCCGCCGGCGAAGCCGTCGTCGACGCAGACATCCTCGATCGCCTCGTTCGGCACGTCATCACGGAGACGGCGGAGCCGGACTCCGGCGGCGGGCGCGCCGCCGTGGCCAGGCCGGGCTTGCCCCGCCTGGTGGACGAGCTGGTCGAGCGCGGCGTGGCGCCGGTCGTGACGGGCAGCAGACGGCTGTGGCGGGCGGTGGCGCGGCTGCGGGTGTGGAAGGGGGAACCGGCGGCGGCGCTGGCGGCGGAGGAGAAGGGGTGGAGGGCGGCGGTGTACGGCGCGGGGGGCGCCAAGTGGGAGGCCGGGCTGGCGGGCGAAGGGGCGTGGGACGAGGTGGTGGAGGCGACGGTGGAGCTGGCGGAGGCGTACGAGAGTCTGGGAGGGAGGACGAGGGAAGGGGGCGAGGCGGAAGGGGAGGGGGCTGCGGGGCCGCTGCTGGTGGCGCCGGATTGGCGGTTCAAGGCCAGGAGCGCGGTCAGGGGTGTCATGGGGAGGGGGAAGGAGTGTTGGGAGGGGAGTGCGGGGTGGGAGAGGTTGAGGGAGTGTTTGGACGGGTTGAAGGGTGGGAGGTGAAAGCGGTGTCTGCTTGGAACAAGGGCGTTGGGGTGGTAGATGCATAGATGCAGTACCTATGGGGGCGGTACGTGATTGCATTGAAAGAAGAGGGTGGAATAGATAGTTTGATGTTGTATGTAAGTAGTTCTACACTAGCGAAAGTGATTTTCACTCGATCAGGGTGATGAGATTGATTCTTATTTTCATTTGACTTAGGATACATGCATGTCACGAGGAAACTGCTTTGGAAGCACGAGCAAATCGAATGATGCCACTGGGAAGTAACGGAAAGGAGCTGTGATCTTTTCCCAAGGAAGAAAAACAAATAAAAAGAGAAAAGAATTGACGATGCATAGGTAAATAAGGGCGCCCACCGAAGGTACCGAAAAGCACCCCGGCAACGCTGGGCTAGAACGGTACGGCCTGGGTGGGTACCGTGGAAGAAGTGATCCAGATGTTGCCACCTGGTCTGGTCCTCCTAGTAGCGCACTGGCTCTTTATAGGTCGGAGGAGAATACAGGTAATCTATCCGCCGAAACGGACCAGACTACTGCACGTGCTACGTAGTGGCCAGCGGGTATGTGGAAACCCTTTTTTTTCCTTTTTTTAAATTTTTTTTTTTAGAGACACCGAAGGCTTGATCGCAGTCGGTTATGCAGGCAGGAAGCAACTAGATGAGGCTACGATCGATCTGCCTCGCACGTGGAGCCCTCAAGATTCGGCAAATCGGGCATAGACAATGTCGGGTGTAGCCACTGCAATCAATGCGTGTGCCCAGAGAGCACGGCAAGCACACACCCACGTCGCCGTCACCGCCTGGGTTCTCGAAGGTTTCGCCGCATGGATCCCGCACGCATGGGTCGCGCGCAGGGTTGAGTCAGACGGCGGGGCTAAAGTTGGAAGAGGCTGCAGCGCTTGGCACGGTCGCGCAGGTGGTGCATAGGTACGGTACAAGAACGTACGTAGAACGTCTTGCAGGAGGAACGCGCGCTGGCCGAGGCGACGATGTACCATCGCGGGGCACTGACCAGGCGCCCCCATTGGCCCAATCACGGCGGCAGACGGGGTGAGGGCTGGGAGTGCATGACTTTCGCCGTGTCCAGTCCATTCTCTCTCTCTGTGGGAGCAGCAGCAGCAACAGCAGCAGCGACAGCAGCAGCGACAACGACGGACGAGACGGCGACGGCGACGACCCGGCCCCCCTGCAATTCGCGGCCTTGTGAAAGTAGAGTGCTGACTAGAAGCACCGCTGCTGCCCATGGAGACCCCGGAGCACGGCGAGCCTATCACGGGCGGCGGCAAATATAGCCTGCGACGCCCGCTTCGTCGGGGGACCCGGGCGCCGCGAGGGCTCGAGGGAAAGAGGCGGTGATGGGCGGCAGGCGCGCTGGTTGGGCCTGCCTGCGCCGTGAAAGCGCCGCCGTCGCGGTTGCCTTCCCGGTCCCCTATCGCCGGGCGGGGCCCCGATAAGGGCTTAGCGCCGTCCGCTTAGCACCACCCTGGCCCCCCCTCGCCTTCCTCCGTCCCCCTGGCGGCGGCAAAACCCTGGGGCCACAAAAAAAAGTTTTGGGCTTGGGTCGCCCACACGGCCGAAATAAATATTCCTGCCCTCCGCTGGCCCCCTTCCGCGCGCCTCTTTCCCTTCTTCCTTTCTTCCTCCAGCTCTCCCCTCACCTTTTTCCTTTTTCCCCTCTTAGACCGAGTGCTTGGTGGCATAGACTTCCTTTGCGTGCTTTTCGCTGCCAGGAGCCTCCCGCCTTTTCCTGGCGCTCGCACCTCTTGTTTGCGCATAGAGCGGAGCCTGGTTCTCAGCCGCTGCGCCCGCATACTTCGATACCCACGCACCCCCCGATAGACCTTCCCTTCCTTTTCTGCTGTCCTCCTTTGCTCTGACGGCTTCTGGGCCAGTCTCGCTTAATCTCACCGCCTCCAGCTTTTTAAAAGGCCTCGCCAACTTCTCCACCTCTTTTTTTCCCCTTCCAACACATTTTCTACGACTTTTTTTTTTTTTGGTCAGATCCTCCATGGCTCCCGGTGTCGACATGGCTCCTCCCGCCTCTTCCGCGGGCGCCTCCAAGTCTGAGAACGCGAAGAGCCTCAAGGTTCTCGAGGAGCTCGTTTCCAAGCTCTCCATCTCGAAGGCCCAGGACGAGATCAACTCGGTTTCGCACGATCTCGCCACCTTCATCAACGGCGACATCGAGGAGCAGGATGCCCCGACCAAGTAAGTTTTGGAAATCGTGTTTGCCACCGTCCGCTTCGTAATCGTGCGCCCGGCTCGCCTAACGCCGCGTTTTTTTTCCCCCCCGCGACCGGCCATCCGCCCGCCGCACGAACTTTTGAAAGTCTTGTTCGATCCAAGACAATCGTGCTAACACAGTTGCTTTTTTTCTCCTTCCTGCAGGATTTTCGACCAGCTGAAGAAGCAGCTCGGCAACAAGAAGGATGCCCTCGCTCGTGAGCGCGCCCTGGACGCCATCCGGGCCATCGCTCAGCACTCGAACGTCTCGGCCGCCGTCGAGCCTTACCTCGTTGCCCTCCTCCCCAATGTCCTGTCCGCGGTGGGTGACAAGATGTCGGCGGTGAAGGTCGCCGCCCAGACGGCCGCCCAGGCCATCGTCGAGGCTTCCAACGCCAACGGCGTCAAGGCCATCATCCCGCACATCGCCCGCTCTCTCCGGACCGCCTCCAAGTGGGCCGAGAAGATGACCGACCTGAAGTGCATCGAGACGTTCTGCGAGTCGGCTCCTGCTCAGACCGCTTTCCGCGTCCCCGACCTGATCCCCATCATTTCCGAGGCCATGTGGGATACCAAGCCCGAGGTCAAAAAGGCCGCCTACGGCACCATGGAGAAGCTCTGCGCTCTGATCGTGAACAAGGATATCGAGCGCTTCATCCCCGAGCTCATCAAGTGTATCGCCAAGCCCGAGAACGTCCCGGAGACGGTGCACTTGCTCGGCGCCACCACTTTCGTCACCGACGTCCACGAGCCCACCCTGGCCATCATGGTGCCGCTGCTTGAGCGTGGCCTCGTCGAGCGCGAGACTGCCATCAAGCGAAAGTCTGCCGTCATCGTTGACAACATGTGCAAGCTCGTCGAGGACCCGCAGATTGTCGCTCCTTTCTTGCCCAAGTTGATGCCATCCCTCACCAAGAACTACGACACGATTGCCGACCCCGAGGCTCGTGAGAAGACCAAGCAGGGTCTCGACACCCTCGTCCGCGTCGGTGACGTCAAGGACGGCAAGATCCCCGAGGTTTCCAAGGCTGGTGACATCGATACCGTGCTCGGTGTTCTGAAGCAGTGCTTCGGCCCCAAGCACAAGGAGGTCCTCACCGGCCGCTTCGACCCGATCCTCAGCTATATCTCGGCCATTGGCGGCCAGCTTATCGATGAGAAGGACACCGAGTCGGTCACCTGGATCACCAATACTCTTCCGTACCTCACCGCGCTCGTTGGCGAGGACGACGCGAGGACCATCGCCGATGTTCTTCGCAAGCGTGCCTCCCCTGGCGTCGAGGAGGACGAAGAGCCCGAGGCTGACGAGGAGGAGGGCGAGGACCTCTGCAACTGCACGTTTAACCTGGCGTACGGTGCCAAGATCTTACTCAACCAGACACATCTCCGTCTCAAGCGTGGTCAACGTTACGGTCTGCTGGGCCCGAACGGTTCCGGCAAGACCACCCTCATGCGTGCCATCAACAACGAGCAGGTCGAGGGCTTCCCCAAGCAGGATGAGGTCAAGACCAGCTACATCGAGCACGACCTCGACTCTGCGGATACCGAGCAGACCGTCATTGAGTGGACCATGAAGAAGCTCGCTCAGAAGAACATCGACACGGCCCAACCCGACGTCGAGGCTAAGCTCCAAGAGTTCGGTTTTGTCAGCGAGCAGCTGAACTCTCCCATCACCTCCCTCTCCGGCGGTTGGAAGATGAAGCTGGCTCTTGCCCGCGCCGTGTTCGAGGAGCCTGATATCCTGCTTCTGGACGAGCCGACCAACCATTTGGATGTCAAGAACGTCGCCTGGTTGGAGGATTACCTCATCAACTCTCCCTGCACCTCCATCATCATCTCTCACGACACCAAGTTTTTGGACGACGTCATCCAACACGTCATCCACTTCGAGCGCTTCAAGCTCAAGCGCTACCGTGGCACTCTCAGCGACTTCGTCAAGCGTGTGCCGTCGGCTAGGTCCTACTACGAGCTTGGCGCTTCCGAAATGGAATTCAAGTTCCCCGAGCCTGGTTTCCTCGAGGGCGTCAAGACCAAGGCCAAGGCCATTGTCCGCGTCAACAACATGTCCTTCCAGTACCCCGGCACCGCGAAGCCGCAGTTGTCGGACATCTCTTTCCAGTGCTCTCTTGGCTCTCGTATTGCCGTCATCGGTCCCAACGGCGCGGGCAAGTCCACACTGGTCAACGTCCTGACTGGTGAGCTGATCCCGACTTCGGGTGACGTCTACCAGCACGAGAACATCCGTATCGCCTACATCAAGCAGCACGCTTTCGCCCACATCGATCATCACTTGGACAAGACTCCTTCCGAGTACATTCAGTGGCGGTTCCAGACGGGTGAGGACCGTGAAACGATGGACCGTGCTAGCAAGGTCATCACCGAGGAAGACGAGAAGGCCATGGACAAGATCTTCAAGATCGATGGTTCACAGCGTCGCATCATCGGTATCCACTCGCGTAGGAAGTTCAAGAACTCGTACGAGTATGAGTGCTCTTTCACCCTCGGTGAGAACGTGGGCCAGAAGGGCGAGCGGTGGACGCCCATGATGACGGCCGACAACGCTTGGCTTCCGCGCACGGAGCTACTCGGTTCCCACGCCAAGATGGTCGCCGAGGTTGACCAGAAGGAGGCGCTCGCCTCCGGTCAGTTCCGCCCGCTAGTGCGCCGCGAAATCGAGTCCCACTGCGCCAATTTCGGCCTCGATGCCGAACTCGTCTCCCACAGCCGCATGCGCGGTCTGTCCGGGGGTCAGCGAGTTAAGGTTGTGCTTGCCGCCTGCTCGTGGCAGCGGCCGCACTTGATCGTCTTGGACGAGCCGACCAACTATCTAGACCGCGACTCGCTGGGCGCGCTATCCAAGGCGCTCAAGGCCTTCGAGGGCGGTGTCATCATCATCACGCACTCGGCAGAGTTCACCAAGGACCTGACGGAGGAGGTGTGGGCCGTCATGGACGGCAAGATGACGCCGTCGGGCCACAACTGGGTCCAGGGCCAGGGCTCGGGTCCGCGGCTGACGGAGAAGGAGGACACCGAGGACAAGGTGGACGCCATGGGCAACAAGTAAGTTTCCAAAATTTGCCCCCAAATACCAAAAAGGGTATTCGGGGAGAGAGAGGGAGAGAGAGACAGGTATATCTAACAAATGTTTCTGTAGGATCGAGACGTCGACTAAGAAGAAGAAGCTCACGTCGTCCGAGGCGCGCAAGAAGAAGAAGGAGCGCATGGCGAAGCGCAAGGCTGGCATCGAGGTCTTCTCGGATGAGGACTAAGATGAAAGAGCGGAAAATCTTTTGACGATCTTGCATGCATGTGACGAAGGACGGGTGGGTGGGTTGGGAAAGGAAAATAAAAAGGAAATGCAACCGGTCAGGGTGGGTGAAAGGGGAGAAACGGACATGCAAACTTCTTGCGTGGCGGAGCTAGAACAGTCTCTTTGCTGCTTCATGCCTTTTTTTCATTGGTCAAATTCTCTTTTTCTCCTTTCTAGAACCATAGAGGTTGGCTAGACTGGATTGGAATGGGAATGATGGGGCGGGATGGAAAGACCAAAGCGAAAAAGTAATGACGGTAGACAACGATTAGACTTTTTTTTTTTTACAATAGCCGTGGAGCGGGACTTGCTTTCCTCGTCCGCTCAGCATTATTAGTAGCTGGGGTAGAGGGGAAGGAGTTCTAGCGGCTATCTTATTTCATCCCGTTAGGTTCAATTTTTTTCCATTTCTTTCTGTATTCACCTTGTCTGGGGCGTTTGCTTGTATGTGCTTCGTGTCTTGCTCTCCCTGCGGCTTAGCTTGCGAAGATAAACGGGAGATGGGGATGTGGATAGAAAGCATAGATTTTCCTTTGCACTTGAAATATTTATGCTTGCAGCCTTTTGATTTCATTTTTGTGATTCAACTTGGTGCTGGTTGCAATTGGGATTGCACTTGCTATGCCTATCTCTGCGTGGCTGTGGCTGGGTTGGGCCGGGGAGGGAAAGGGGCCGGGCCGAGATAGAGAAGGAAATAGACATAGATTTCATTCTATACGACTTGCGGTCCATTTAGTTGTCATGGTGATGCTAACGGATTACTCGTGGTTGGTAATCTGGATTCTGTTCTATGCCTTTGGTGGCGAGCTTTCAAGGCATGAAGGCTTAAAAAGTGTTTATGTAGAAGACAATAAAGTATATCGCTTACCTATATATACAGTAAGAATCGCATCCTATAGACCTCTACCTAGTAAACTAAAAAAACTATCACGACGTCATTTCAACTTGTATACGAGATCTGTTATGCTGAAATCCTATTGAAGTTTTGAGGAGGGTATATACCGTAATCCACAAGCGAGTGGCATTCCCAAGCGAGTGGCACTCCCACCAACCTGACGCGTCCATCCACCCTACACCTCAATTTTCTCAACCACCCATGGCTGGGGAGCTCTCATATGAAGCCAGAGTCAATTTGGCTATTGAAGCCATCAGAAGCAGTCAGTTTCCATCCGAAAAAGCAGCCATTGGCGCGTTTTCAGTCTCCTACAACACCGTCAAGCGCAGAATGGCCGGAACCACTTCTCGACGCGACACCATCCCCAACTCTCGAAAACTCAGCCCAATTGAAGAGGAGGTGATTGAGAAGAGGATACTAGACATGGATGCAAGAGGATACCTGGTGGGAGTCTC
>MU001684.1:672211-713724 GCA_010093515.1 Lineolata rhizophorae | reverse complement strand
CCATTGAGGCTCAATTGCAGCAAGAAATGCTGGTGGATGCTCCCATCGTGGTGGGCGTCACCACCAAAAGAAGGCGATGTGGTCACTGTGGCATTGAAGGACACAACAGTCGGACATGTCAGGCTGGTTCCCAAGCTGCTGGAGCTTCAAATGATGCTTAAAACGCTCGAATCCGATGAGTTTTGGTTGAGATATTGGCATTTTGCTGATGAAGATGCTGGTGGGAGTGCCACTCGCTTGGGAATGCCACTCGCTTGTGGATTACGTTATATGAAATAAATAAAAGGTTCTAGCTCACTTTCGGGGATTATACGTAGTATATACTAGTCATAGTGTTGTACCTATTAGATAAACCATAGTGCGAACTATCCGCTTCACTTAGTCAAATCGACTAATACCACTCCAATGCACATAAATTTAGCCACTCTTACGTTGCGCTCACTTCCATCTTCCGCTCGAAGATCACAACTTCCGGCTGTATCGCCCACAAGTCGACGTCAAAACTTGCACACCCGTTAATCAATGCATGTGCGGATTGTCTAAATCAAAATACGCAACCTCTACAACGGCGGCAGATGCGAGGAAGGTGTCCGCCATGACTGGTAGGAGGAACTTTTGCGATGTCCCCTTCGAGTGGTACGACCAAACTCTTGTTGAAAATATGGGGCAGGGGGGAAGCTGAGCGACGTGAATGCGGAAAGTTGCAGCGGCACTCCGGCAAATGTACTGTAGGCTCGATCCTGATTGGTTTCGTCCTAAAAGCTTTCATGCCACTGCAAACTAATAGTTAGTGTCAAGCATATCCTTTTTGCTTTGACAATCTCCTACAAACCAAATATCAAGCCGGCATCAAGAAGAAGCAAAAAGATAGAGGCTTTGGCTACTGGACCCTCTTGGCTACGAATAGCTCATTAAGTCAGTTATCGTTTATTCAACAGTACCCTTACCACTTAGACAACTGTGGTAATTCTAGAGCTAATACGTGCTGAACGCCCCGACTTACGGAGGCGTATATTTATTAGATTCGAAACCAATGCCCTTCGGGACTCCTTGGTAAATCATAATAACCTCACGAACCGCATGGCCTTGCGCCGGCGATGGTTCGTTCAAATATCCCCCCTATTAACTCTCGATTGTAGTGTAGTGGACTGCAACGGTGTTCACGGGTAACGTCACACACGGTGTCCAAGCAACCGGGAGTTTCTAAATTTCTACATAGCATGATGAGACAAGGTCGCGAGTGCTGTGTCTAAATACAATCAGGAGCACCATTCTTCCAAGAGGAGCACGGGGCTAGGACGGTAGCTTTTTTTTCGGGTAGCCAGCTAGAGCATAGCCCACCCTCCTCGAAATCACCCGATAAAGGTCCTCGCTCTACGAGAGTATGAAGGTATCCCAAGAACACTTGCTATGCATATAACCCAGAAACCGGCGAACGGTGGTCGAAGATGGAACCGATAACTCCACTCCCGAGTCCTTGATTGATGCGCCAAGGAAGAGGAGGCCCATGGCTAACAATGAGCCCCGGCGAGCCGGCGGGCCGGCTGCTCTACTGGGTCCTGACCTCCTGATCCGCCTCCACGGTGATGTGTTCGTTCGTTTTCATCGTATGGACGGCGTCCGGGGGGAATTCGGCGCTTTGTGCAAGCCGATAAGCCAGGGCCAGGCGGGCCGCCAAGACGGAGAGGCGCGGAGCGCGGGCAAGAAAGCGGCCGAGGGGAAGACATACGTGAAGCCCTTGATCAACTTGTACTCATGCACGACCTTGCCGCCCTGATCGGCGACCGCCTTCTTTGCGCTGCAGCCTGGCGGTTAGCTCTGCGAGTCCCGCCGCGCGGCGTTGTAGTTTTCCGCCTGGGGGATCGGACGTACGCATCGAGCTGGTCGGGGCTTGCGCCCTCCTTGAGCGTAACCTAAGGACGGTTCAGCATGGCTGCCGGACGGGCTTGGCCGTGCTGGCCGCCGGGAAAGCAGAAGGACTGACATTGATTGAAGGCATCGTGGTTGGGCTGGGCTACAATGGCGGGAGACGACCGGTTGGGGCCGGGGGGGTGTGGTGTTGGCGGGGTAGAATGGCGCGGGGCGGGTAGGTAAAAAGTTGTGCGGGTACGCGGTAGAGCGATGACGAAGGCGGGGCGCGGAAGGCGGCGGGCAGGAGGTCTGGAAGGCCGGAGCCAAGGGCGAGCGCGACGCGTTATTTATACGGCGCCCGACGAGCAAAAACTACCAACTGCCACTACGTAGCATAACATGCGACCTTGGCAGGCGCTCGCGTCGCAGGCACCAGCGAAAGGGCCCCGGCCAGGAGCGATGACGTCGCCCGCCGGCGTCGCCCCGTCTGCCCTACCGCGGGTCCGCTCTGCGGCGCCCAAGGCCGTGGCCGCCGCCGCCTTGGCCCTCGCCCACCGCGCGTTCTCCCCATCCGGCCAGCCATCCGTTGCCTCCGGCCTCCCGCGCCCAACGGAGGCGCTGCACGGCGGCCCGAAACCCAGCTGGCTGGCCCCTTCCCCTCCCCTCCGGGACGGCCAAGAGGCCCGCCTGGCCACCGGCCATGCTCGTGTTACGCTGTTTTCCTTCGCCCGGTCCCATTCCAGGGGGCCCCTCGTCTTGTCGTTGGCGCCCCGGGAATGTGGACGAGGGAAAAGCCCCGCTGCAGAGCGCAAAGGCAAAAACGCCCTACCCTGCATACGAGACGTGTCATCCGTGTGGCGGACTGTCAATGGGGATGGCCAAGCTCGTAGTAAGCTCCGAAGTCGCCCATCCCACATGCTAGGCGCCCGGGAGTTGTTTTCATCCGGCTTTTGCTTTGATGTCGAAGTCGTGCTTCCTACATACATGGCTCGGTTGTGGCGCCACCGCTGCAACCACGTGCCGCCCCACCTCTGTGGCGCATTTAGCGGTCTGTGGCGCATCATTACCGTTCCCCGCCAAGAGCGCGCCGCACAAAATTTCTTAAGCTGCTGTACCGAGCCCTTCAGTTCCGAGCATACACGGGATACCAACGGCCGCGCAAAGTCACCAACGAGAGCGTAGTCGCCAGCCATGGCGGACCAGGCGAACCGCCCGCACCGGAAGTCCAAGGAGAAACCCAAGGGACACTCCGGAGGTTAGTTGTCGTCGCTGCGAACCTCTTGCTGCTCGTCGCAGGCGCTAACCTCCGATTTCTTCGCCAGGGCCCAACCCCAAAGCTTTCGCCTTCGCTGCGCCAGGGCGGGCGCAGAAGCAGGCGGTGCGATCTCACGATGTAAGGTTTTGCGGCGATGCCTGCACTGTTGCGGTGTGCTTACGGCGGACCAGGTCAAGGAAAGACGGCTGCATGTCCCCATGGTGGACCGCTTGCCGGAGGAAGCGCCACCCATTGTCGTCGGCGTCGTGGGGCCCCCAGGAGTGCGTATTCAACGCGGGCCGTGCAAAAATTGGCCTCGAGGGTTAACGGTTGTCTAGGTCGGCAAAACCACGCTGATCAAGTCCCTGATACGCCGCTACGCCAAGCAAACTCTTAGTTCGCCCACGGGTCCCCTGACGGTAGTGACTTCGAAACGGCGACGCCTCACTTTCGTCGAGTGCCCTTCCGACTCTCTAGCATCCATGATGGACGTTGCAAAAATCGTTGACATAGTCCTCCTCATGATCGATGGCAACTACGGGTTTGAGATGGAGACCATGGAGTTCTTGAACGTCTTGGCGGCGTCCGGTATGCCGGGCAACGTGTTCGGCATTCTCACCCACCTGGACTTGTTTCGGAAACAGGAGACTCTGCGCCAGCAAAAAAAGCGACTAAAGCATAGATTTTGGAGCGAGCTGTATCAAGGCGCTAAACTGTTCTATCTATCAGGCGTGGTCAACGGCCGTTATCCGGATCGGGAGATTCTAAACCTCAGCAGGTTTCTAAGTGTCATGAAAAATACGCGACCCCTAGTGTGGCGCAATTCGCATCCGTACTGCCTTGCCGACCGTTTCCTGGACATAACACCTCCGACTAATATCGAGGAGGATCCAAAGTGTGACCGCACCATCGCACTTTATGGATACTTGCGAGGTACAAACTTCCCTGCTCAGGGTGCCCGCGTTCACGTCCCTGGCGTTGGTGATCTGAACGTGGCAAATATCGAGTCGCTGCCCGACCCTTGTCCTACGCCATTCATGCACCAAGCAATGACAAAAGCGACCGGCAAAGCAGTACGACGGCGGCTAGGAGAGAAGCAACGAGTGTTGTTCGCGCCAATGTCGGATGTGGGTGGCGTTTTGGTTGACAAAGACGCAGTGTATATCGATGTAAAGACGGCGAATTTCAATGGAGAAGGTAGCGGGGAGGAAAAGGGGCTGGGAGAGCAGATGGTAATTGGGCTGCAGGGCGAGAGGAGGCTGCTTGGGCAGGCAGATAAGGGGGTGAGGCTCTTTAAAGGGAGTGAAGCTCTCGAGAAAGAAGACGAGCTAGACGACACCGTGCGGAACCGAGGCAGGTCAACACAACGACAAGCGAGAGTTGTCGAACGAGAGGGAGACGAAGACGCTGGCGAAGACGAAGGATTCGAGAGCGGTGACGACAGCGACGAAATCGAACTTGAGGGGGATGAGGTCACAAGCGAGAATTATCACATTGGGCGAGAGAATGGCAATGGACAGAGACATGCTCTTGGTGACTCAATGGACAAAATGGCCATTCGGGAAGATTTTACCTTTGCCGACAGCGATTCCGATCTTGGATCCTTGTCTTCGGCTGAAGACCAGGACCTGGAAGAGGATGACGATGAGGATGAAGATGGGGCATTGCGCTGGAAAGAGGACCTCGCAGAGAATGCCATGCTTTTGCATGGCCGTAACCGGGCTCACAGAACCACAGAGTTGGCTCGGCTCATGTATAATGACACCTTGACACCTCAAGAGGTTATCAGAAAATGGAAAGGGATTGCGAGCGAAGAGGAGGAAGATGCCGAGGAAGCAGAGGCCTTTTTCAAGCGCGCAGAGCACGAAGACGCTGCCTCGGATGAGGATGAAGATCATGCAATTCCTAATTTCGACTATGACAAACTTGAGCGAAAATGGGCTGACAAGCATAATCTGGAGGCTCTTCAACAGAGGTTTGCGTCTGCAAATTTGCTTGGAGAGGGCGGCGATGGCGAAGGAAGTGATGAAGATCAATCAGCTTTTGCGGACGAGGATGAAGGTGACGGTGAATTCGAAGACCTTGAACTGAGAAATGAAGAAGACCAAGAGGATGCGTTGTCATTGAGTGAAGCGGAAGAAGCCAAGGGTATCGAAGTGGAGCGCGAGAAGAACGCCCGCAAAAAAGAGGAGCTCAAGCTACGATTTGAGGAAGAAGATAGAGAAGGCCTTGCAAACGATAAGGGAGCTGAACGGCGTGATGGTGGCCATGCGGAGAGCGAGCCGTTTGGGGAAGATGACTGGTACGACGCGCAAAAGGCTGCAATCCAAAAGCAGCTTGACATCAACAGAACCGAATTTGACCAGATGGACGAAACTTCGCGAGTTCACGTCGAGGGATATAGGGCGGGGACGTACGCTCGCATCGTACTAGAGCGGGTGCCGTACGAATTTTCTGTCAACTTCAATCCCCGGTTTCCCATCATAATCGGCGGCCTGACGCCGACAGAAGATCGCTTCGGATTTGTCCAAGTCAGAATCAAGCGCCACCGATGGCACAAGAAGATACTGAAAACGAATGATCCGCTCATATTCTCGCTCGGTTGGCGACGTTTTCAGACGATGCCGCTTTACAGCCTGTCCGATTCGCGAACTCGAAACAGAATGCTGAAGTACACCCCTGAGCACATGCACTGCTTCGGCGTCTTCTACGGTCCGCTGATCGCGCCGAACACGGGATTTTGCTGCGTCCAGTCCTTTTCGAACAAGAACCCAGGCTTCCGCATCGCGGCTACAGGAGTCGTTTTGAACGTGGACGAGAGCTCCGAGATCGTCAAGAAGCTGAAGCTTACGGGGCATCCTTACAAGATCTTCAAGAACACAGCTTTCATCAAAGACATGTTTAGCTCGTCACTGGAGGTTGCTAAGTTCGAGGGCGCTAGCATCCGGACGGTGTCTGGAATTAGAGGGCAGATCAAGAAGGCGCTGGTCCGGCCAGACGGGTGCTTCCGCGCCACGTTCGAAGACAAGGTCCTCATGAGCGACATCGTCTTCCTCCGAGCGTGGTACCCGGTCAAGCCGCACCGGTTCTACAACCCCGTGACCAATCTGCTCGACTGGGCGGCATCGAAGAGCGGGGAGGGCGCGGAGGGCGAGGAGGGCGGCTCGGGAGGCGGGTGGCAGGCGATGCGGCTCACGGGCGAGGTGCGGCAGGCCGAAGGAATCCCGACGCCCAAGGACAAGAACTCGGCCTACCGACGGATCGAACGGCCGGAGCGACACTTCAACCCGCTCCGGGTGCCGCGCAAGCTGCAGAGGGAGCTGCCGTTCAAGTCGCAGCCGGCGGTGAGGCGGCCGCAGCGCAAGGAGACGTACCTGCAGAAACGGGCGGTGGTGGTGGGCGGGCGCGAGGAGCGGCAGGCGCGGGCGCTAATGCAGCGGCTGGCGGCGCTGCGCAAGGACAAGGCGGACAAACGGCGGGCGAAGCAGGAGGAGCGGAGGGAGCCGCACCGCAAGAAGGCGAAGGAGGACGAGGACAAGCGGCGGCAGCGGGAAAAGCGAGAGCGGGACGAGTTCTGGGAGCGCGAGGGGAAGAAGAGGGCGCACTGGAATCAAGCGGAAGGAGGCCGGGGAGGGAAGAGGAGGAAGTAGGAGACGGTACCACGGCCCTCGTGTCTAGGTGGTGGGTAGTAGGTAGACGGCGTGCCTTCTCTGTACATAGCTCAGGTAGAGGTGCTCGCACGCACCTTCCCATTCGATGGATACGCGTACATGAACAAGCTGCCGAGTCGGGCAATTTCGCGCGTCACGAGCCACGACGGGAGCCGGAGACGCGTCGCGAAATGACGCGGCCGCGCGTGACGCGGGGCGATGCGTGTCGCCAGGCACGTGCCAGGGCCCGGTACATACGTAGTAGGCAGGTACACGCTCTCTGGGCAGGTGCTTGCCCCGAGGAAGAAGGGCCGCCGGCGTGTCGCCAGGCAAGTGCCCGCGAGTCGCCTTGGTCGCGCCCTCCCCGCCGCCGTTGCTCGTCGCTCCACGTCCGCCGTCGTCCGTCCCCGCCGCCCGCCCTGCGCAGCTGCCCGTCACGGCTCCCGGCCGCGCGCCGCCTTCCGCTTTCGCCGTCCCCGCCCGTGCCGTGCGCGCGCCGCGCTCGGGTCCGCACGCGTCTCGAACCGCCCGGCGCGCGCCCTGCGCCCGCGGCGCGCCGTCCTGTGGGTGTGCGCCGCGTCGGCTCCGGGCGTCCTCGCCCGTCCGCGCCCATCCATCTCGCGCCTCGCCCGTGGTTCCGCGACCGGACGGCTGCCAATTGTGTCATCGCACAGCCTCCAGCCCGGCCTCTCACCACTCTTCCGCCTCCGCCCCGGCTCGCCCTCGTCCTGCCACCGCTGCCGCCCGCCCCGCGCGCGCCTTCGTCCGAGTCGCCGCCCCGCCGCGCATGGCCCAGGTCCATCCGCCGCTCCTCCGCCTGCGGCACGACGTTGATCTGCTCCCGCCCGACCCCACAATGCCCGCAGGCGAGGCGCGTCCCCAACGCGACCACGACCATCTCGCCCCCGCCAACCCTCCCAGCATGAGTACCGCCGCGTCTGCCATCACCACCTCCACCACCACCACCACCACCAGACCACCGAAGCCGTCCGCTCCCGACCCTTCTGCCCCGGAGTCCCAGGGGTCGAATGAATCTGCCGCCAGCGCCGCCCACGCGCGCTTGCCCCGGCTCCTGTCTACCAGCAGCAACCTGTCCAACTCGACCGGTCCCGACACGGCCGTGACCTCTCCAAGCTCTTCAAACGGAGCAGCGCAGCTGCCGCTGCCGTCGCAAGACCTGGATCCTCACCGCCAAAATTTCGCGCGGCACCCGCGGCGGCCCGTCACTCCGAGCATCCAGACGGATCTCGGAGAAGCCGGCCGCAGCGGCGATGCGAGCGCCCTCACCAGTCCCATGGCCCTCGACACGCCCTCTCTGGTACCGGCCTCAAAACGTACGGCGAGTGGCACCGTCAAGCAGACCATGTTGAGCTCGGCTCCTTCGAGGAGTCCGGCTGTCGGCCATTCCCGCACCACGAGCCTGGATTCCAGTACGAGCAAGATCGGCGAGGTATGTCTTCCGGCCAATTTCGTTCCGTCTCGAAGTCTACGTCGATTTGTCTTCTAACGTTCAGTCTAGCTCTCCGCGAACCTAAAGACGCGTCTGTCGTACGCCATGGTCAAGGTTCAGAATGGATGGGAGAATCACAGCCTCCACGAACTTGAAGACGCCGCGGCATCCAGCCCCGCTCGCGCCAGCGGATCGACTGCACTTGCGGCCTCGACGCCACTTTCTCGTATGTCACGCGGTCCCAATATCTCTCCCTCGTCTTCCTGCCCTGGAACGGGCGAACGACCGGCCGTCGACGGCGTCGGCACGGCTACCCGTCGCCGGCTAAGCGCTTACTGCGAGGCTTCAGATCGCTACATCATTTCGCCCTCCACCCAGAGCAGTCCGACGCGGCACTCATATCATGCAGGCATTTCAACCCCTAACGTGGGCGGTCGAGACTCTCCTTCTAGCGATGGCCTCAGCAATACGACTTATCCGCCTTTCTGGAGCTTTCAGCCCGCCCCGAGCACCGTCGCCGAATCCGGCGCTTCGTCCGGTCCTTCGCTGGCTCCTGCACCTGAAATTGTACCGCGCCCGCACGCCAGAGACCGTAGGACGCCAGCCAACCGAGTGCCGCCTCTGTTGTCGGGATCTAGGCTCCCGCCAAGTGGTTCGGTGCCTTCCTCGTTGGCTCAGCATTCTCCCATGACGCCGACGGCGTCTTCGCCGTCGGGCTCGGGCTCCGCTTTCGCCGGAGGAGCACCGCAGAGAGCCGGCATTCTACGCATGCCGAGCCAACAGGCCGAGAAGGATGCCGTTGACACGTTGCTCTTCATGAGCAGCCCGAATAATTCTGGAAGGATGGGAAATCCTCACGTGGGAGTCGGAAATGTTGTTGGAGCGAGCCCGACTACGTTAGGTAAGAGAGTCGTTTTCGAAGGGGAAGGTATGGGCCTTGGTGGAGAGTCTAGATGACATTGTGGATTGACTGGGCGATTTCTGGGCGGGGTGATTGGTTATTTCAAAGCTTATTCGTTTGGGACGAGGTAACGGATTGTGCGATAGCTTTGGATCTATGAATGTCGTACTGTCCACTCGGAATTGTGCGAGAATTGGTTCGGCAAAGGGCGGTAACTGGGGTCTAGAAAGCCTGGCCTGGCGGTTAAGGCTGTGGCAATATTGTGCCTCTTAGACTCGCATGGCAGCGAGCTTGGCAGGACGGATTTCAAAGTAGTTATTTACACGGAGGTTGGTGTGGAGATTTCGTTTCAAGAATCGTTGTCCTTGCTTTCTTGAATGCCCTAATAAGGCATTTTTATTTTCCTCTGCTTGTTGAGGCGCTAGAAGCTGGCATTTTCTCTTCTGTTCGGCGGCCATGTCCCACTTGGGTCCTTACTCAGGGACCAGAGCGGTTTGCCGATCGAATTACATTTGGTATGTTGAACTGAGTTTCTCGTCAATTGCCGCATATTGGGGAGGGGGTCGTGTTCGTCAGCATTCAAAATGCATATATCCTGGTGTATTTTGCCTTCTCATTTCCTGAATGATATTTTTATAATGCATGGGGGAGAGTGGGGGGGGCCGACAAGGGTTGGTGGCTTTTCTCTTCAGACTTGAAGTGAGCAGTGTGCATCCAAGCTAGCTCGGACAATACCCGCGATGCATGTTAGGATGCGCAGGAAATGCAGTTACGACCATCTCATGACGATTGCCTATTTTGTGTACTTTATATCCCTTGTTGGGCAGTTGAGAACTAAAATCTTCCATTGTCCAACCGCTACGAAAGTATCTGATGAGCACATTGAGCTGACTTCAGCTTATGCGGATATAACTCGGTCCAAGACTTTGATCAGTCCATTGATTTCCTCTTCTGGATTTTTATGTACCCGTTGTTAGTGTAGCCCCCACATACATATTTCTAAGGGACACCCTTACCTGTATTGTAGTGAACCATGCTCACTCTTACCACGCCCTCTTCTCCCAGCCCCAAAATCTCATCGCAGAGCCTCTTGGAGTAAAAGTGGCCCCACCGCAACCCGTAGTCCGAGCAATTGTCAATCGACTCCACGATACCCCTCGAGCTCTTTTCTTTCACCACGAAGCTGATGGTCGGCACCCTGATGGCCGGGTCCGGGTCCGTCTCCCCAAAGACGGTGATGTCCCGCCGCGAGTTGAGGTACTCGAGGAGGATGGTTTGCAGCTTCGCCTCGTGGGCCGCAATCGCGGCGAAGACGGGGTCGGGATCCGATCCGCCCAAGTAGTCCCGGATGATGGGGATGGTTTGGGTCAGCTCGTAATTGGAAGCTGCGAGGCCGAGCTTGTTCTCGAGAGTAGCTGTCGGGTTGAAGAAGTGACCGAGGGAGCGGAGTGACTCCTGGGCTGTGCGACTGGCGTAGAGCATGGCCATGTGGGGCCCGTATACCTGTGGAAGGAAAGTCAAGGGTTAGCCTGGAATATGCAAGGCTTTTCGTAACCTAGTCCTCTGTTTTAAGCTGGTACCGTGGTTGAAGGGTCTAATTCTGAATCGGCTACTACGGAACGTGTAGAGGAAATCTCGAATAATGTATGATCGCAAGTATTTCCAACATTTTCCCAAATTACCCGAGTTTGTGGCAGTACTAGAAGAGCGGAGGAACAAGTCTTGCACTATAATTCCAGTAGAGATGGGAGTATAACTAAGAAGTTCACTCACCTTGTACCACGATAGGCAATAGAAGTCGACGCCCAAATCCTTCACATCCACCCGCCGATGAGGTGCATACGACACCCCGTCCACGCAGAGTAGCGCCCCAGGCACTTCGTGCACCATGGCTGCAATTGTCTTGATGTCGTTCAAAGTCCCAAGAATGTTCGACACGTGCGTGCAAGCGACGAGCTTGGTCTTGGGCGAGAGCAGCTTCTTCAACTCGGCGGGGTCAAGCTGAGGGTTCGTCGACTGCGGCGCGGTCCACCACTTGACCGTCAGGCCGAGTTGCGCGGCAGTGTCGACCCACGAGGCGATGTTGGCTTCGTGCTCGAACTTGGATAGAACGAGCTCGTCGCCGGGCGAGAAAGTTATTGCTGAGGAGAGATTGCGGAACAGTTGCGTGGTGGAAGGACCAATGACTACAAGCGAGAATATGGGTTGGTATTGGACTCCACTCAAACGAAAGGTGGACACTAGGAAAACAATAACGAAACAGAAACTTGGGCTAGGAGCTCCATACCAACTTCGTCTGGTTCTGCGTTGATATATGCAGCCCCGGATAGATAGCCTAGCTTATACCGGTCGCTGGACTGGCAGCCGACGGCGTACGTCGCGCCCATTTGAACATTGTTGTTGGAAAGGTAGTCTGAGATTCTAGGTTCAGTAGTTAAGTGAGCGTGAATCATCCAGCATTCAATGCAATTGCGGTCCGCATTCGTTCATCAAATGTCTTACGATTGAATCACAGGCCCAAGCACCTGACTGCCGCCGGCGTTATCAAAGTAGACCTGTTTCTTCCCTAGCGCGGGGAAGTTGGACCGCGCACCTGCGATGTTGAATGTTGATGCCATTGTTGTCATCGTTATAGAAAAGTTGTCAATTGTCTAGCCGAATGCAAAATTTAAGCATGCGTTATCTGCATGGCTCTAATCAAGTGCTCATGGTATGTATCCACTCTTGCTAGAGTTAACCTGTCATCCAACCGATCCCCGCCTTGTCACTGGGCCCTTACACAGATACCCCACCCCACTATAAAGAACCTCACGACTGCATCGAATTACAGACCTACAGCGTTGGTAATGAGATGCCTTTTATGCTTCTTGCAAACATTGACCAAGACTGACTTGATAATTGCAGTCGGTCAATAAGGATTAACAAGCTGTCAGCTTTAAAGTCTCGAATCAAATTGGTAGTCGTGCCCTCTACCCACCTTACTTACACAAGCCTATGCTTACATACAAAGCGTACGACGGTCTACGTAGATCAACAAGGGGCAACACCCGCTAGTGTACAAGAAAATAACCGCTCTGGTATTTCCAACAACACGAGGTACCGCTCTCTTCCACTCCGCTATGGAAAATCAGCACGCTTCGTAACCCAGAATAATGTAGTCTACACCACCGTCTTTCTCGCCATTCAACCAGCATGCTCCACGATTTCGCTGACCATCTGTCCATCGCGCACGTAAGACCGAATCTGCTCCGGGAGAGGCGTCTCGCGGTAATCGCCGTCCTCATCATCTTCCGGTGGGGGTAAATTAACATTGATGCTGGTAGTCTTTGATGTGAAAAGCTCGGTTCCAAGGCTCTCTCTGCTCAAATAAATCGTGGCACTATCGACTTGATCGAGCATGATGGTAGGCACTGCGCCGAGAATTTGTAGGGCAAAGTTGGGGCATTTGATGACGTCGACAGCCGAGACGAGTGAGTCAAGAATAAGCGACGTCTTGGAACAGTTGTCGAGCGAGATCGCGTTGGCCTTTCCAATGACGCGAATGGTGGTCGCCTTGCATTTTGAGATGAGGATCGAATGCGTTAGGGAGGCTTGGATTTCGATGGGCCGATCAGGAGACTCGAAATTTTCCTAAGAGATAGCCCCGTTAATATGCCGTTTACGCATTCAAGGCGGGCTTAGTGTAGTACATACCACCGTCCATTTATTACCGTCCAATTCTTTCCGCGGCGGCTTCTTGGTACGCATGCTCTCCGGTTTCGGTTTCTTACCGGGCGGTGCGGGGCTCTTGCCTCTGGAACTCACGCTGCCACTACTTCCCTTACGCTCTAGAACCTGGGAGCTTGCCCGTAACGAGGGGTTTTTGTGTGTCATCTCACTAGCGTCCACTTTACGCAGACCCGCTGTGACGGCTTCACCACGATTTAGTTGTTCAAACACAGCCCCCATGTCAGCTGTTGAATTGGAGCTGCGAGCCCCTCCCGGGGGCGGAGGAGGCGCAGGAGGAGCGTTATCAAAGTTCGGGAGTGGCGGCGGTGGTGGAGGAGGCGGGGGACCACCAGCAGAGGGAGCAGGAGGAACGGGCGGAGCAGGAGCGGAAGATGAACCGCTTCGGACTTCCCTGACAATGGCCATCGCATCCTCGCCTGATGGATTCCAGGTCACGCCCGTCGGGTATTGCTGCTTAACGTATGACTGGAGGCTCTTAAACAAGCCGTAAAAGCTCTGGACCCACTCGACTTGCGGCTTGCCTTCCTCCTCATCCTTGTTGGCCTTGAGGACTTTGTTTCCGTACATCTGAGCGCCACCGAAAAGCTCGCCGACATAGTCTGCGGGTTTGGGCCCTCCCGAGCCTTTCGGGTCTAGAGTGATCCAGCCTAGGGCCGCGATGCCGTCCGCGACCATTGCAAGATGGTCCCTGTAAGGGGACGAACGATTGGACTCGCGTAAATTGTCGAGCGCACCCATCTCTGTCTGCAAGTCTTTGAGAAGTTCCACAAATGCGCCCATCTCAGGTTTCTTTGCCTTGGTACTGATGAGGAGGACGAAGCGCTGGGAATCGAAAGCGCGGGAGACGGGGCCGGCCTAGGCAGCTCCGGTTAGATGCATTAGTCGATGTTCATGGGTGCGAAGGCGAGCATTCAAAGAGAGTCCCCGAACTCCAATGGCTTCCGTACCGTTTCCTTGACCACATCCCCGACTTTGTCGCTCTTGTCAATGAAAGTCTTGAGGTCGCCATTGACGAGCGCATCGAATGCCGCTATGCTGGGAGGCAGCTCTTGAGGCGCAGGTTTTGCTTGCGGGGCAGCGGCGGATCCTGACGGCTGGGATGTGCTACCAGCGGTACCAGGTTGCTGATCGAAACCGTTCGTAGAGGATGAAGCAATGTCTTCCAGGCGAGATGTTGCGGCTTCGAGCCTAGAGCGTTGGTGGATAAGCGTCAAGGAAATGGGGCACCACGGCTCGCAGCGGCTAGCTGCACAGGCCGGCGGCTTCATAGGCGGGATTTGCCGAAAGAAGCATACCGCTTGATTAGCGTTGTCAAATTGTTCATGTTGTTGGTCGCCATAGCCGGAGTCGAAGGAGAGATCTGACCCCCTTGGCAGCAGGAATGAACGTGAGGGAAATCTGGGGTTGTGTTAAGAATGGCGGTGCAGCCTGCAGGATGGCAAATGCAAGGGCCGGATAGGGGAAACGAAAAGGAGAATCCGAGGTGGACGACGCGGCGTCTGCGACAGCGCACGCACAACGAATTCTGCGTTTGGCGGCTGACGCCGGGGGGAGCAGAAGCGTCTGAGACGAGGCGCAGGAGCTCAAGCTCTCGGCTGCCGGCTAAACAGCTCCGCCGGCGTCGAGCGTATGCCCACTGCGCAATCGGCGAAACGGCATCCCCAGCATTGGGGCGAGACTTCTCTACCGGCACGTCTGTAGTAGGCACTAGTGTCTGGACGCTATGTACGTACGCGGTGAGAGTAACAGCGGTTGTGTAACTGCGTGCTGAGCTCTTGACTAAGCACGAGACTAGGCGGGTAGCAACGCGGACCTTTCCAGCTCCCAAGTCGTCTTCTAGGGAACTTCGTCATTGAAGTTTCATGCCTACGGCCCTAATTTAGCGGCTCTGATTCTAAGAAGCTCGGGCTGGCATGTGCGTCTTGCCTTCTAAACTCATCCGTCTAAGGTTTACACTCTCCCTGCTAAGGTGTAGTTGAAGAGCCTGGAGACCAGAGCATTTCCAATGCTCCCACATCGAGATTTCCCAGCTATTCCGGCCCCCAAATCGTATCGCTGGAGTGCGTAAACCATGGCCCGGAGATTAGAAACGAAGTGCTTACGAGTATTTGGAATGTGTGGAGGGCGTCTACGGAATATGGCTTACATTGCTAGCCGTGGCCTTAACCTTACCTTATTCTCCACATTGGGGTTGGGACAGTTCTGCTGCCTAATAGACTCCTGTCTGAAACTGAAAGGTCAGTCTGCAATCGGAGGATCAAGTCGCGCCGACTGTCAGCCGTGCAGCCATGCTGTGTATAAATTCGGCTAACCCGCCCCGCTTTGAGGTCCGTAGCTCTCCTCCAAGTTTCCAAGCTCCGCAGCTCGATCACTTCGAGATCCACTACCCCCCTTCTCGTCCAGAACAGTTCAGAATGTCTTCCGCACAAGCGACCATGAATATTACCCCTGCAATCCCACCCGGATCCCGCGTGTTAGTCACGGGAGCGAATGGATACATTGGCAGTGAGATCGTGGATTGCTTTCTTAAGTACGGCTACAAGGTACGCGGCAGCGTGCGCGACGCCGACAGGAGCAAGTGGCTACAGGAATTCTTTGACAACCGCTACGGGAAAGGCAACTTCACCTTGGTCCAGGTGCCTAGCTTCGACAGCCCTGAGGATTTCGCCGACGCTGTCAAGGGCATGGATATCGTTGTACACACTACGGGAGTTATTGAGACCACAAGCACCGACATCAAGAAGACAATGGCCGCGTACACGAGAAGCATGCTGAGCGGCCTCGAGGCGGCGTCACGCGAGATTACGGTCAAGCGCTTCGTGCTCACGTCGTCGGCATGGGCGGCGGCATCGCCGCGGCCGGGCGTCGAATTCTCCTTTGGGGAATGGACCTTTAACGAGGAGGCAATCGAGCGCGTCGCGGACCCCAGTACCTGGGACAATTTCATGCTCGTGTATCCTGCGTGTAAAGCGGTTGGCGAGAAGGCCTGCTGGGACTTCGTGCGAGCCAAAAAGCCCCACTTCGTCTTCAACACGGTGAACCCGGACTCGAACTTCGGCCCAGCCGTCTGCCCCGAACGCTTGGGTGTTGCGAGCACGTCCGCCTTCGTCAAGATGCTCTTCGACAATCAAAAGGAGTCCAAGGGCATTGTCCTCTCGCTCGACCCGCAGTGGTTCGTCGACGTGCGGGACGCGGCGCTAGTGCATCTGGCGGCCGCTGTGGACCCGAGCATCGAAGGAAGAAGGCTGTTTGCATATGCTGGCCGCTTCAACTGGGATGACGTTATTGCCATCTTCAGAAAAGCGTATCCAGACCGTCAGTGGGAGGACATGAACCACGGGGAAGACAAGCAGACGCCGCCAAGAGAGCGCGCCACGCAAGCCCTTAAGGACGTGTTCGGCGTTTCGTGGACGTCATTGGAGCAGTCGGTCTTGGATACCATAAAGGCCGGTGAAGGAATGCAAGTGAGGCCCTTCGGTTCTCCGGGCGTCTAGGTTTAGAGCGGTGTAAACCTTACCCAGTAAGGGTTGGTCTTAAAAACGAATGTTAGCTAGAGTACCCCATGTGGTACGGAGTGCACACCGACGTGGTAGGCCGAGTGCTGCTCGGTCTTCGTCAACTCAACTAGTTTACGCTGTAGCTTTCCGGCAGCAACGCTCCTTTGATAGAAATGTCAAAATTCCGATTAGGCACGTGCCATCTAGCCGCGGGAACGAGATAGATATAAAGGCTTTGAGAGAAGGACGGCAAACACAGCCTCTCGATTTGGCGCACACAGCCGATGGCAAAGTCGATGCGACCGAAGGGCCGATAAGATAGAATCCGCCGGCAACCCCCTCCCCGCACAACTTTGCGCGAACTCACCAGATCTGCTCCCGCAACCCAGAGAGTCTAGAGCAATTCCAAAAATGGCATCGAACGACGAAGATGCGCCGGCGGTACGAGTCGACTTCGTTACGCTGGGCATGTTCATCATCGGTAGGTTCTGATCGTGTTGCTGGATCCGGGCTCGGCTGAGCCGGTCCATGGACTTTTCCGTTTTTTACCTCTGTCGAGCTCGGGTATAAATGCATACTTACGGCTGACCTGCAGATGAAATCCATTTCCTGCCGCCCCGTCCCCCGGTGCGAGACATCGTCGGTGGCGCTGGCACTTACGCCGCGCTCGGAGCCCGCGTGCTTTCGCCGCCGCCGCTGTCGCGAACGGTAGGCTGGATCGTGGACTGCGGCTCCGACTTCCCGGCCCCGCTGCGCTCGCTGATCCAGTCCTGGGATACCGCTTGTTTGATGCGAGAAACACCCGAGCGATACACTACGCGTGGATGGAACGGGTACAGCGATCATGACCACAGAGGTACGCGCATTTTCCGACCGTTTGTTTACACCCCGTGTGATGTGCGTCATTGAATTCCCTTGTCCCATCGCTCGATATTGTTTGGCCTCCGGTGTCGCAAGTCGAATACACCCTTGGACATGTGTCACGTGCAAAATTGTAATATCAGTACCTCAAAAAGCGTTCACGTACACGACGCCCAAGCTGCGTCTCGATCAGAACTCCCTCACGCCCACCTTACTCCGCTCGCGCTCCTTCCACATCATCTGCTCGCCCGAGCGCTGCATCGACATGTCCACGGGCATCAGGAACCGCCTGGATGAGCTGCCGGCACCTGTTGAGCACCAGCCGCTGTTCGTCTGGGAGCCGGTTCCCGACCTGTGCGAGGCCGACGAGCTAGACAACTGCTTGCGCGCTCTACGGTACGTCGACGTCGTGAGCGCCAACCACGAGGAGCTGTGCGCTTTTTTTGGGCGTAAGGCCATCCGCGAAGAGGACGGAAGCCTCGACCGTCCGATAGTAGAATGGTGCTGCAGCGTATTGCTGGGTTCTGGCGTCGGCGCCGACAAGAAAGGCGCCGTGGTCATCAGGGCTGGGAAGGAAGGGTGCTACGTGGCGACGAGAGAGAAGAACTACTGGCTGCCGGCGTTTCATAAGGATGGGAGCGAGAAGGTGGTGGATCCCACAGGTGGAGGCAATGCGTTTTTAGGAGGGCTATGCGTAGGGCTGGTGCGGTATGGGGAGGGGAGCGGCAAGGCGCGGCCCGTCTTGAGCATCCATGATGCTTCCGTTTTGGCCAATGTGGCGGCCAGCTTTGCCATCGAACAGGTGGGCCCTCCGACGCTAGGTAAGGCCGAGGACGGGACAGAAACATGGAACGGGGTCGTAGTGGAAGAACGAGTGAAGGAGTACCGACAAGGGTTGGCAGGCCTTGGATATGTACAGTAGATGCGCGCGAGCGCCAATTGCTGCCATTGCACATATTGAAACAGTGAAACGTTCATGCCATGATACACAGCTTGAGGAAATCTCCTAACGTTTTATAGCTTTGCCGTCTATTCTTCAGTCTGCTCCTTCATTTTCCGCTCGTGGTCGATTATTTCCCGACTCCAGCTATGGCGAGCCAGTGGTATTAGCGCTAGTGGTTCGCTCATGTCTGATACCAGAGACAAGCGGGTACACATGGCCGGAAAGGACGGGGGCAGACATACTATCTACTCGGGTAGAATCTGCCCGGATCGGGCATCCTTGTCCGGGTTTCTCGCTCGGCGGAGATGGACCACGTAATAGCAGAGACGGCGACGATGAGACTGGTGAAGATGGCCGTGTTGGCTTTCCAATTGGCAGGCTGCGAGTACCAGCCACCCGTGGGCGACCAGACGTGCTTGGGGTACCTGCCGAGGGGTGAGCGCGGGAGCTTCGCAACACGAGCGGGGCGGCAATCGCAATTGGAGACGAAGGGGCCGGCAGTCAAGCTGCGAGGATGGCGAACAAAACTTACGGGATCTTTCCGCCGCCCCCCATGATGGCCGAGTGAGAAGTCGTAGGTGGTGCGGGAGTGCCTTTGGGATCGATCGAGACGGAGACTATGGGAGTGGTGAGGCCGGCGGGCGGACCCGGGCGATTACATAATGAGGCAACTTTCCCCGAATGGGGACTTTTATTACGGGCACCACGCGACTCTGGGCCCGAAATTTTTGGCGAGTCGCCGACAGCTCACAGGGGACGCTCCACGCCCCATCCTCTCTCCAGCCGCAGTCCAGCCAACGTCCCATCGGCTTCTCTCCCTCTTCCTCCTCTGGCCGCCCGCCTCCATCCTCTCCTTCGTCCCTCCCTTCATGCCAGGTCATCGATGAAGCGCTTACTGGTAGAGCGATGGAGTGGCCAATTGCTCTCCTCCGCGCGCATACACTCCTCCGCCTCCGCCGTCGCCTCCATCGCCTCGACCCGCTCCAGCAGCTACTGCGGTCGTCTTCCTAATGGCTGCAGTCCCAATGGCAGCGCCCTGACAAGACCGCGATGCGGTGGTATCCGCCGCGTGTCGACCGCGGCCTCAAGCATACGGCATGAACACACAGTCTCGCCTATGTACAGGCCGGACGACTTCGCCCATCTGCCCTCACCACCGTACAACGTGGCGCGTGACTCCCCTCGACTAGCCGCTCTCCACGCCCGCCTCTCTCTCCCGACGCGCTTCCCCGTCGAGACGCTGCAGCGCTGCCTCGTCGACGCGTCTGCGGACCCGTCCCCGGACTTCAACAACGCCTCGCTGGCCCTCCTGGGCGGCGACCTGCTGGCCTACCACGTGGCCGAGCACGTCCTCTGCCGCTACCCGCGGCTGCCTATGGCGGTGCTGTTCGCGGCGCAGTACGCCTACGTGGGGCCCGCGGTGTTGAGCCAGCTGCGCCAGGAATGGGGTGTCGAGCTGGCGGCGGCGCCGGGCGGCGAGGTCGACCCGGGCCTGCTCGTGGCCTTGCGGGTCGAGCCAGGCACGGATCTGAGCCGCCGCGTGGGGACGGGTCGGCCCAACGAGGAGAAGCACAACTGGCGGCGCGGCATGCCCAGCCGCATCGTGTATGACGACGAGTTTGGCGACTTGAAAGGGCGGGCGGCGTCGCTTGTCAAAAGCCCTCCTCCCGGCGGTAGTGACGGCGCGTCCACACTGCCAGTCTCAGAGCCAACGCCTGTCACGGTTGAAGAGGCCAGCACCTCCTTCGTCCGCGCCGTGGTCGGCGCCATGTACCTCCACTGCGGCCGCATCAGCACCCTCCGTTTCATTTACAACCACGTTCTCTCTCGCGCTCTCGACTTCTCCTCGCTCTTCTCCTTCACCTCGCCTCGCCGCGACCTGGTGCGACTGTGCGATCGCGAGGACTTTGATCCACCCGTCGCGCGTCTCATTTCCGAGACGGGGCGGCACAGCCGTCATCCCGTCTTTGTCGTCGGCATCTACTCGGGCCGAGATAAGCTGGGCGAGGGAGCTGGAGGGAGCTTGAACGAAGCTAGGACACGGGCGGCTGTTGCGGCGCTGAAGGGGTGGTATTTGTACTCACCTATGGAAGTCACGGTGCCGAGTAGTGTCGAAGGATCCGATAAAGACAAGAAGTGGATACCAAATTATGTTGACCCGGGAGAAGTCATAGTGTAAGAGACGGGTGAGGGGGAGGCGGGGTGGTGTAATTCGCATCAAACCTAATGGGAGTGGGATGTCTCAAATACACACAAGCAAAAAATGAGAGAGAGAGAGGACGCGGAACGGTGCGGTATGGGTTTCGGACTGACGTAGGGGAGGAATGATCTGTTCAGTCGTATCGTGGAGACCATGTAAGATGGTGGGATACGTTCGAGCCGTGTATTTACATCGTGCTTCAACCTCACTCTTCAAAAATGGCGAGCCGGGAGGGACGAATGGCGGTAGCCTCCGTATGCGGAGCTTGCCTCTTTTTTTCTTTGTATGTATGTATCATACTTTGGGGCAAGGCCTTGATGTGAAGTGCAAGAGGGGGTTTGCCGGGTGGCAGGCTGTATTGAATGGATGGCGATATAGGCCTGCCTCCTTTCGGCACTTTGTACTTAAATATAGAGATCCCGTTGTACAGTCAGTCTAGTTCAATTGTGCGTATGTAAGCGTACGACTGTGCTTTTGTGGTACACGTCCTATGTGAGGTCAAGTGTATGGAACGTTTGGGTGGGTATGGTAGAAGTCCGGACGTATTAGCAAACAGTTGAGATTGACTTTGTAGACAAATATATGGTTTGAGTAATCACCTGTACAGCCATCAATGCAATTATGGATAAAGGACCCTGGTTGGTCTACGAATTTTAGATCACCATGCGGGACGCAGTTGTTTTCGTAGTGACCCAAACAAACCTAACGAAAGAGTCAATTCTATAAATCTTGGTGGAGCATAGCAAAACCGCATGAGCTACGCATTGTGGCCCACGATTGGCAACTCCACCAGCCTACTTCTCCTGATGACAGAAGGACAGACAGACAGACGACGCTGAAAACAAACTCCGTGCCAACCAACCGAGCAACCAAGTCCCGAAGCGAAGTTTCAACCAGTCGCCAACTTTCTCAATTTCGATACGCCGATGCACTCAATCTTCTTCTGCTCTGGTCCGCACCGATTACTTTGGTAGTCTCGCGATTCCTTATCTATCGGACTTTCGATATGCTCACATCCGCAAGTCAATCTAGCACACATTGCCAGGCAAGAACTAACGAGATGCGGGGGGAAATTCCCAGGAGGGGAAAAAGTACTGCGCAAAAAAGAAGGGGAGGAGAGGTAAGGATATGTAAACGGGCGCAAATATGCTGAGAAATGAAGTATAGGTATGATTGACGTGTGGCCCAGAAGTGTTACTGTAGGAAAGATAAGGGCTTATTGATGTTGAGTGACGAGAAATCAAACGGTGAAAATGTGAACTGCACAGCTTTGTCGTTCAAGTATGGAAGTAACAGCTTATTCGATGGAAAACCCGGACAAAACGCGCTTGACGCTTGCTGACAATGTACGGGGGTATCAGATGGGCCGACCCAAACCACTTGCTCAACAGGAAGTGAAAAGGGGGGCGAAAAACAGCAAAATATACCGGAGGAAACGTGGGAGAATCGGAAAGCAAAAAGGAAACCTTAAGGAGAATTTTACTAATAGACAAGAACGCGTAGAAAAACGGTCCTCCTAAAGAGAATCCAACGCCAGCCCCCAAATACCTGCCTACTCTTGTACTCCGACCTATCTGTGTGCGTGTACTCTGGGCCCAGACAAAGAAAAAAAAAAACTCCGTACTATAAGCGCCGCATTCGTGATCCAACTTGATTCGTTTCACCTCGTGCACTCCAGATCCGTCAAACCAACAGATGGGGGCCAAAGAAAAAAAAGAAAAAAAGGAAAAATGAGAAGCGAACGGATCGACCGGATCCCTCCTTCCCCGGGACGCGACTGAACGCCCCTCTTCTTCAGCGCGAGCTATAATACCCGTCCAACAGGCCCAGATCCGCCCACCTCAGCTGCGCATCCGCCGCACCACCCCTCCCCAATCCGCCCCCTACACCAGCACCACCATACGTCACCCCTCCGACCGTCGCCCCCCTGTTCATCATCGTGTGTCCGACGACGCCCACCGCGCCGGCGCCACCGCCAGCACCGGCTACGGCGCCACCGCCGCCCCCCGCCGCCCCGCGCATCCCCAGCGGGACCCCGTTGTCGAAGCTGCGCCGCCGGAGCGACCCGCCGGCGCGCATCTTACGCCACTCGTCCACCACCGGCGCCAGCCGGCGCATCTTGACCCGCTCCCCGGGCATGTAGCGCAGCATGTCCTCGACGAAGTCGAGCGCGCGGTTCTCCTCGGCGAGGGCCCGGGTGGCTGCCGCGGCGCCGGCGTCCCCGCGACGGTGGTGGTGCTGGTGGTGGGGGTTCAGGCCCGCGCCGATTTCGCCGGCGCCGCTGCCGGCGCCGGCGCCGGCGCCACCGTTGTTGGCCGCGGCCGCGGCTGCGGTCAGAGGCGACGGCGCGCGCCGCAGCTGCGTCATCCAGGCGGCGACGCACTCGAGGTTGGCGTGGAAGGAGGCGTCGCCGCCGACGCCGGACGCGCCGGCCCGGTAGCGGGCGAAGTTCTGCGAGGGGCAGCCTTTCGCGGCGGAGAGCATCGTCAGGAAGACGCAGCCGAGGGAGAAGACGTCGCCGGAGCGGCCGTACTTGCGGCGCGCGATGAGCTCGGGCGAAGCGAAGATGTAGGCTTCTCCGGATGTGAGGAGGGGAGAGGGCGAGGACGAAGAAGGCGAAGAAGATGCGGAGGACGGGGAAATCGACGAGGAAGGAGGGGAAGCGTATGGAGGGACGAGGTTGGTTGCGGTCGACCGGGGTGACCCGCTGTCGGTGGAAGGTGCGATACCAAACGGGGCGAGCATCACCTTGCCCCTTTCGATGAGGATCTTGGAGGGCCGGATGGAGCGATGCTGGACATCACGAGAGTGGAGGAAGGCCACGGCTTGGGTGAGGTCGGCGATCCAGTCTAGCAGGAGGCGGGACCGGGAGGGGCTGGGCTGGCGCATGAGGTAGTCGGCGAGGCTGCACTGCGCAACCGGGGTAATGTAAGCGACCATATTGCCGCGGGAGTAGGAGCAGATGATGCGAGAGATGTGGGGGTGCTCAAGCTTCTTAAACTCCTGGATCTGAGCTAGCGTGGTAATCTTTTGCGGCTGCTGGGAGTAGGCGAGCGTTTTGCGCACGAAGACGCGGCCGTCTTCGCCGACGTCACCCTTCCATCTGACCTTTTCCACCTTTGTAAAGTCCGAATGGGTTAGCTTGGCCGATTCGATCACATCCAAAGGTACGATCTCACGGGTGGAGAATTCGACGTGCTGGCCGTTTTGCGGCAGCTCCTTGCTTACTACCATCCACTGCATGGCTGCCGCCCGCTGGGGATCGGAAAAGATGCCCGCAAAATCACGCGCATCGTAGGGCAGACCCCTGTCCCCAAGGCCGTAGAGTTGAGCTCGAGGACACAAGGACAACTCGTTGCACATGCAGAGCAACAAAGCAGTGCGCGGGTTGACGACGGCCCACTGGTAGGCTCTCTGGGCTTTGTGGGAATCCCAGTGCTGGCGCTGCAGCACCTTCGGCAATTCCAACTGGAACTGGGAGATCTCGGCCGGAGTAACTATTCGGTTGACGGCCTGTGGTTCTCGAAGTTCTCTAAATGGATTATGGGCGGGAGACATTGGCAAGTCAATGGAGACGGTCAGCGGAGTGGGCGTAGCAGAGGCGAAGGACGGCCTGCTGCTGAGGAGAGCCCTCTCGGGCGTACTGCCAATGTTGTCCGTGGAAAAGCCAAAGGGCAGGGCATAAATCGGCTTCACCGGCCGAGGAGCGACGGGCGTGGTGCTGCGGCTGGTGGAGGGCGGAGTCAGCGACTTCGGGCTGCCGTCCTTTGGCGGGGTGTTGGGAGCACTGGAGGACGAAGTGGCCCATGGGTTCGTGGAATTATTATTAGTCGGAGTAACCGATCGGCTGGCGGAGGAGATGGAGGAGGTGGTCGGAGACGGGGGAGAACGCGTCCAATGGCCCCAGCCGGGCTCTTCATGGAGATTCGTCATGGACATGGCGTGCGGGAGGTTGTGGGGGATCCTCGTGGAGGAGGGGGCAGCGGTGGACCAGCGCCAGGGAGAGTTGGCCTGCATAGCCGCCATGGCCTTTTGCAGAGAGGCCGAGTACGGGCCCGAGGTTCTCAACGGCGGAGGGGAGGAAGTAGGTCAACGGAGGACGTATGGACGCCGAAGATGGTGGAACGGATAACGAGCCGCTTGGGGCGATGCAGGGAGGTCTATCGGGAAGACGCAAAATAGAATTGGGATAAAAGGTCGGAAAAGGAAAACCCAGAGAGAGAAAAAAAAGAAAGGAAAGGAAAGACCGGGGAATCAGACCAGAGCGAGGGCGCAGAACAGCAAAAAGGACTCGCTGCTAAGGTATGCTATTGGACCGGCGCCAACGGCATACATGTAAGGGCAACCTAGGAAAATAAGCGGTCTAGGTGAGGCGGACCAAGCGAGACACGCAGGACGTATGTACGCTGGCGGGCGAGAAGCGTCGGCGGCAGCGGCAGCGGCAGCAGCAGCAGCAGCAGCAGCAAGCAGGAGGAGAGGGGGAAGAGGAGCAGGAGAAGGAGAGGGAGCAGAGCTCCGAGGTGCCTGGCGCAGCGGTAGATGTAGTCGGGCGGGCAAGGATGGGCCATGGGCGAGGCGGGCGGCGCGCATCTGTGATTTCCCAGGCCGACGAGATGATGGCGATGTGTTGGCACTCTCGGGCTGCATCGTCGTAGCCTCTGCACCCAACCCCCTCCCCCCACCCCTCGCCGTTAGTGCGCCTCCCCCGTTCGCGGGACGCGGCGGAGGGGGAGGGGGAGGGAGGAGAGGGGCTAGTGCCGGCGGCGCACGCGCGCCCGGCGGCGAGGCTAACCAGCTGCGAGGCCATGTGTACACGCAGGACTCGCGGCCGGGCCGCGATTTCTGGTGGAGCGCCTGCGTTGTCGACACCACTCGCAGCCCGCTCACCGTCGCACAAGCCGGCCGGCCCTGCGCTGCTGTTGCTGCTGCTGCTGCTTCTTGCTCCTTGCTGCCGCCGCCGCCGCCGCTGCTGCTGCTGCTGCTGCCGCCGCGATAGCTCCTGGTCCTGCTCGCTTCCGCCGCCGCTCCCGCGGCTGTGGCGGCGCCGCGCCGCGATGCGCCGTCCTGCTGGTCACGGTGCTGGCGGTTTTCGGCTCGTCCAGCCGTCCATCCAGCCCACCACCACCACCACCACCACCCTCCAGCGCAAACTCACGCCAGATGCCCGTGTCCCGGGACAGACGCGGCAGGCCTGCTTACCTGAGTGGCCCTAGGCGTTGTCTCCGGGCTACCTTGCCTTGCCTTGCCTCGCCTTGCCTCCGCCATTCTGTTGTGCGTGCATCGTGCACGAAAAAAAAAGCACCCCACCGCGCGCGTGCGTCCGCGCCGCCGCCGCCGCCGTGGACCACAACAAGGGGCAGAAGGGAGGGGACAAGGGGGCCGCGGGCGCGGCGGCGCGATCTCGCTCCCTTCCTGCATGCAGGTCGGACACGGTCGGGCGGCCCAGAACGATGCGAGCGGGCCAAAAAGACGCAGCGTCGGGGGGCCCTGGACGCGCCGCGGCCGCGAGACGGGCATGAGAGACAAGCGACAAGCGACAAGAGAGAGGGAGGAAGCGTGTGTGTGCGTGTGTGTATGTGCGCGAGAGAGGAGCAAGCGGGCGGCAGTAGTGGGGAGAAAGGCGCGTATGTGCGGGCCCTGCCTGGGCGTTGTAGGTTGTACGTATATATGGGCGAGTGCATGTGCCATGTATATGTACCGTACCTACCGGCCCGGCAGGACGCAAGGCGAGGGCGGATCGGGCCACTCGCGGGCGTCCCGCGCCGGCCTCCGGGGGCGCTCGAGGGGCCCGCCGCGGCCGCCGGGGGCCGCCTCGCGGCCAGGCCCCGGGCAAACGGCGCGTGGGTGCCCACGAGGCGGGGCCAGATTGGAAGCCGCCGGCGAGATCGGGGCCCGCGACGCGTTGCGCTGCGCTCGGACGGCGTTGGGTGGCGCTCCCCGCTGCCTCCGCCGGCCCCCGCCGGCCAACCCCGTCCAGCCCCGGCCGTGCCCTGTTCTCTCCCTCCCTCTCCAGCAAATCATGGCGCCATGCGTGCGCCCGTCGCCGCCCGCCCGCCCATCCGGATCGGCAAACGCATTGCCCAAGCTTGTCGCCCGCGCTTATATGTAATCGCCCGCCGTCCTGTCCCGCGTAGACATGTGTAGCGGCGCCGCTGGAGGCGTGACCACCTTCCTGGTTTGTCCCACTTTATTCTCCGGGGCTCGCCCGCCGCGCGACGGGTGCGAGTAGATAGCATGCCAGACGTGTATTGGGCGCTCTTCATTACATTTCTCCTGACCGGTTGGCTCCGCCGGCACGAGAGAGGAAAACAAGTCATCCTCACCTCATCCGGCCCGACCGCAACAAGCTAGAGATAAGTGTGTGCTTTGGAGGGAGAGATGACATGACAGGAAGGAAGGCAAACAACAAAAAGAAAAGGGGCAACCTCTCGGGGCCGCCAAAGCAGTCTTTAGCCGCAAGCCAACCAGCTAGCTACGCCCATTGTCCCTCGCGCTTTGTCACCGCTCCCAAGCCCCTGGATAGATAGGTACTCCACTCCTGCCTCTGCACCCCGCCCCGCTCACCTTTGCCGCAGGCATGGCGTGCCTTTATTTTGGGGCCAGCGGCTCCACGTTCCAGATCATCTCCGCATATTCGTCGATGCATCGGTCGCTGCTGAAGAATCCCATACGCGCCACGCTAGTGACACACTTGGTGATCCACTCGTCCTGCTTCGCGTACGCCTCGTCGATAAGCTCCTGCGTCTTGCAGTACGACGCGAAGTCGTCCGACACCAGGTAGTAGTCGCCGTGATCGACGATGCCGTTGACAAGAGCCGAGAAGGACCCCGCGTCTCCGAACATGCCCGAGCGGATCGCGTCGAAAACGGACGCAAGAGCAGGGTCGACCTGATAGTTGCCGTACAAATGCGCGTGCCTCAGCTCCTCCACGTCTTCAGCGATGTTTCCGAACAGGAATATGTTTTCCTCGCCGATCTCGCGAGTAATTTCAATCTGCCCTCGATTAGCTTTCCGTCCTCGCAGACTAGCGTCGAAACAACTCACGTTTGCGCCGTCGCATGTTCCAATGATGAGCCCGCCATTGATGACGAATTTCATGTTGCTGGTGCCCGAGGCTTCGGTGCCCGCCGTGGAGATGTGCTCGCTGATGTCGGAAGCCGGGCAAATGATCTCGGCCTTGCTGACGTTGTAATCCTCGACGAAGATGACCTTGAGCAAGTCGCCGACGTCGGGGTCGCTGTTGACAACTCGGCCCACTTCGCAGATCAAGTGGATCACCGTCTTGGCCATCCAGTAACCCGGGGCCGCTTTACCGCCAAAGATGGAGACGCGCGGCACAAGCTTCTTCTTCTCCTCGGGAGTCATCTTTTTTATCGCGAGATACCGATGGATGACGCCGAAGATGTTGAGTTGCTGGCGCTTGTATTCGTGCATACGCTTCACCTGCACGTCGAAGAGCGACGACGGATTCACACTAACTCCAGTCGTGTCCTTGATATGTTTTGCAAGGCGAACCTTGTTGGCGTACTTGATTTCCTGGAACTCCTTGCGGAAGTCCTTGTCGTCAAGGAAGCCCTCGAGCTTGTGAAGCATGGTCAAGTCTTTGAGAAAATCATACCCTCCAAGTTTCGAGGCAATCAGTTCCGACAGTCGAGGGTTGGCTTGGTGCAGCCAGCGGCGAGGCGTAATGCCATTGGTCACGTTTGTGAACTTATCCGGTCCGTAGATCTTGACGAAGTCCTTGAAAATGGTCGTCTTGATCAAGTCGGAGTGTAGTTCCGCAACACCGTTAACCTTGTGTGAACCAATGATGGCAAGATAAGCCATGCGGACCATCTTCGGGTTCGATTCCTCAATGATTGAAACCCTCCCCAGCAAGTCGCGCTCCTTCGGGAAAGTCCGCTCGACATATTGAAGGAAGCCGAGGTTGATGTCGTAGATAATCTGGAGGTGACGGGGCAAAAGGTGTTGCATGAGCGGCACAGACCACTTTTCAAGTGCCTCCGGGAGGACAGTGTGGTTGGAATAACCGAACGTCTTCGACACGACTAGTAAACATTAGTTTCGCAGAACATTCATGTGGACTTCCAGCGAAAAACTTACGTTCCCAAGCCTCGTCCCATTCCAAACCTTCCTGATCAACAAGAATCCGCTGTAATTCAGGAATCGCCAATGTCGGGTGGGTATCGTTGAGCTGAATGGCGACTTGGGTCGGGAACTCCTTCCAGGCACGCTTCGTCTTCTTAAAGCGGCGGACAATGTCATGCAAGGACGCAGCACACCAGAAGTATTGCTGCTTTAGGCGCAGTTCCTTGCCTCGATCGAGACTTTGGACGAAGGCATCAGTGCAACTTCAATCAATCGCGGGGTCCAATGGCAACTCACTTGTCATTCGGATACAGCACGGCGGAAATCGTCTCGGCACGCTGTTGATCGGCTACAGAGCTCTCGTAGTCACCCGAATTAAACTTTTGGAAGTCGAACTCCCCACTTGCAGCTTTGCTACCCCAAAGGCGCAAGTTGTTCGTAGTGCTGGTACCGTACCCAGGAACTTTGATAGATCAGCTTGCAGAGCTCTCACTCTGGTTCATTGGGGCCTCCATTACTTACTCGGCACATCGAACGCGACAGCTTGTACGGTCTCACCGCCCTCCCAGACATTGACAGTCTTGCCGTCATCGTCCCTAACACAACGGTTAATACCCGCGAGCCTCTGCTTCTCTAGTAGTCGCACGTACTGGTACTTCCTAACCCAGCCAAAGAACTGTATGTCCACAGTGACGTCGTGCCGAGCGAACTCCCACGGATTGAAATCAAGCCAGTAGTCCGGAACCTCGACTTGGTAGCCGTCGACGATCTCCTGCTTGAAGATACCATACCGGTACCTCAACCCATAGCCCCAAGCCGGATAGTTGAGCGAGGCCATGCTGTCGAGGAAGCAAGCCGCAAGGCGGCCAAGACCGCCATTTCCAAGAGCGGCATCGTGCTCCTGGCTGATCACATCTTCAACGCGAAATCCCAGA
Source organism: Lineolata rhizophorae (assembly GCA_010093515.1). Classification (NCBI taxonomy): domain Eukaryota; kingdom Fungi; phylum Ascomycota; class Dothideomycetes; order Lineolatales; family Lineolataceae; genus Lineolata; species Lineolata rhizophorae. The sequence goes on along the minus strand of MU001684.1, from coordinate 684,364 downwards.
CTTGAAAGACCGTCTGGGCGGTGTTAGATGCGTGATTAAGGCGGTTTGGAATCTCACTTGCCTCTCGCGACTTCCTTCTGGCCCACGTTCAACATGGCGTTATCCAAAGCTCGCCCCATTAGGAACTCCAGCGAAAGATCTGGATATCAATTAGTTTATGTTGTTGGGGGTTTGGTGTGCAGCTTATAATGTGGGCCTGTGACATACAGTAAACGCGCTTCGGGTCGGAGAAGGTCTGGTTCTGCTGGGTCTTGTTCCAGTCCATGACCAGGCGGTCCCGGAAAGCGAGCGCGGTACCGGCGTAGGTAGCGCTAGAGGGACTTGTGAGTGACGATCTCAGACGGCCAGATCTGGTAGGGGGGACCAAACTCACAAGTCATCGCAGTTGTAGAGGGACCGCGCCAGTGTAGTTTCGACATGACGGATGGTGTCGCGCTAGTTGTCCGGTCAATTGCAATGCCTAAGACCGAGAGCTAATTCGCAGACCCTCGCTCACCTGGAACTCTTCGACGGTGGAGAATGGCTTCGGGGTCTGCCGGGGGGTTAGCAATTGACCACGTCTGAAGGAAGCTGCGGGGTAGAGCTTACGTATTTGCTCCAGCTAAAAGGCGGCGGACGTCAACAAAAGTCCAGCAGCGAAGCGGATCATCGTGAACCGTTACTTACGCCTCGCGCGCGGGCTCAGGAATTGACGCCTCGACGCTCTTGATCTCCTGCGGGCCGAAGCCAGTGAAGGTTCTCTTGTGCTTTGGCCTGCTGAAAGCGGGCCCAACAGGACCTTGGAGGTCCGAAAGCGGGGCACTGGTCGAGGGTCTGCGCTCGCGGCCGGACATGATTGCAACGAACTGGCAGCGGACAGGCCGGAAGTCGAGGAACAAGTGAGGAAGAAGGACTAGCAGAGGGAGGAAGTAAAAGAGAAAGAATTGGGTGTGAGAGCGGAAGAAGGCCAGTAGATAACGGTCGGGCAGGTGCGAAGGAAGGGCCGGAGAGCGCGCGTTAGGTTGACGCGGGGCGGGGTCTAGCTCGACCAATGTGATTTGGCTCGGCCCCAACAGATCTAGCAAGGGCCGTATTATTTACGCCGGCTTCTGCTCCACCATCGACTATCAAAGCTGCCAGTCATCAATCCCCAGAGCCCCTTTTTGCTGTTTCTGGGAAAGTCGCTGCCATTGTCTTCCAGCAAAGTTGCTGTGCTTACGAGCACCCTCACCGATGACTGCTCGCCAAACGAGCTTACCGCTCTGCAACGCCTGAACAGGGCATTTCAACAGGGAGGGACATATTTTCCTCGAAGCTATTGGGAAGCTTCAATGGGCCCTCCGTCAGTCTGTTGCGGGGTTCCAGCGCGGCAATGAGGATTTGCATCCCACTCAAACTACCCTATAACTATGGCGTATTTGGAATACGCGTATTTTCCTACGTGCTACTCGTGTTGCACGAGTTCAAAATTCCTACCTCAGTAATGCGAATTCCCGCTTCATGCCCCTTCGTAGTCCCCGTGACGAATGTTCGAGTCCCAGGGTTCCTAGAAACCACTGCACAACTTGACACCATCAATTGCAGCGGTCGAAGCTGTCCAAACCGCGTTGCATTTGCCTGTGGATAGGACAGTTGGGGAAAAGCACCTGTGCCCGAGGCTGGAAGCTGGCTTGATCGCCGTGCCGGTCTAACCAGCAAGGTATGTATGAGTGTTGTGAGGCACACATGCCTATCTTACGAAATCAGAAGCTTTACTACATTGCGTCGTAATATAGTATCGGTAATGCTCTACTTGTAACCTATCGAGCAGTATTCGAAAGCCTAGATACCTAATAGACATGTTCCCTCTCATTGCTTCCCTAACGTTCTCGGTGGCATGACACAAAAGCACACCGCCGCACGCTATGACGCCTAGTCTCCAAACCCACATACCCGAACCCTCTCAGATAGCAATACGAACCAAACAGACCGCCAAATGTCGCCATGACTAGGTGAGAATTGATGAAAAGCACCGCGCTGAGACGATAACCGCGCAATTCCGAAGGGTATCAATGCCAAGACCCATGCAGAGTCACACCACCCACAAAAACAAACATGCAGCCAAATCGAGCCGCCCCGGGATGCCAGAAATGGCTAAAATACTCCGCAGTCAAAACAAAAAGGATAGAAACCCAGTTCAAAGCCATAAACAAGACGCCAAGAATCCTCAAAAATGCTCTCACGAACACAGACTCCGCTGCAGTTGCGACAACGGAGGGCTCGGCTCAGGCGTAAGCAAGCCATGAACCAACGTCGCCGAGCAATCAAGCGACAGCGAAGTCACAGCCAGCTTGTCCGACCTCAACGAGTTATCCGTTGTGGCCCCTGTCTTTTCGAGCATCCGCTCCGCCCGCCTCATGTCCCATAGCATCTCGTCAATCATCTCGGCGGTAAAGTCGTGTAGCCCGTAATCGATGTCGACGAGGATACAGCGATTCGTGGTATTGATTTGCTTGGCTGAGAATGACAGCGATGACACCTCCCGCGACCACCACCTGCTCGAGCGAGGCTCGTCGCTCAGGTACGTCTCCGCCAGGGCCAGCGCGGACAGAACGATGACCTCCGCTCCGACCGCGCCCGTTCCACCAGGCCCGCCGTTGTGCCATGTCTCGGCGCTCGACGACGATTGCGAGCACGCTTGGCGCCATTCTCGCACGAATCTCCAGCTCAGGGAGTCCAAAACGCACGCTGCCAGTCCAATGACCTCATCGGGTACCTGGGCCCTGGCGAGAAACTCCTGGATTAGGGCGATTGATGGCCCGTGCAGGGATGCTTTCGAAGGCACGAGACTCGCCATGTAGATGGCAGGACCTGTGTCGCGGGTGGTTGAATTAGCCAAAACCGATGACATTAGAACGCCTGATTTCGATGGGGAGCAATGCTAGTCTGCGTGGATGACCAGTGATCTCGTACCTCCGAAGTCTTGCGCTTGACTGGTCACAGCATCCTCGGCTACCGCTGCCCGCAATGGCGGAAATGAAGACGTCGCCGGCGGTGGGGTAGGAAAGTTGGATAGAGGTACATAATTCGCCAAGTACGAGTCGAGCTCGAAGGAATCGACGGAGGCTCGCCGATCGACCGCGGCGTGCTGGGGGGTATCCATGTAGCGTCTATTGAGAGAGCGGAAGAAGAGAGGTCGTGGAGGAGAGCGGAGCGCGAAGCAGGCACACGCTGGCAGAGGAGGGCACGAACAGGCCGACGTTTAGACACTTCACGGAACCGTGGAGAGGTGGAGGCAGGCGCCGGTAGCTCTTGATATATGTCATGGCTTTTTCTCAGCTGACTCGGGGCGGCGCAGGTTGCGGTAAAGGAGGCTTTCCCGATTCAGCGGGCGCTGGGGCGGGGCTGGCACCAGCTCAAGAGTCGGGGGGTTGGCATGGGGGAGGGTGCGCGGAGCGGCGCGCGCACGAGAGCTTGTGCGCGCCAAACACCGCCAGTGGATCGGCCAGGGGCCGCGAGGTTGACGTGCCGGCGCGCTCGTTATTGGCAGATGGCGCGAGCCGTTACTGCCGCTCAGCCCTGGCTCGCCCTTGCCGGCCCAAAGTGTGGAGGTGAGCCGCTGCCCCTTGGCCCGCCCTCGCCGAGGGCCTTCCTCCCGCGAGTTCTGGCCAAGCCACGAGCCGCCTGCAGGTGGAGCTCGCCGCCCGCTGAGGCCACTCAACACACCGTCCGGGCGCCCGCTCCCAAGACCCCCAGGCGGTAAAGTCGTGCGCGGCCAAGCCTCCGGCCTCCGTGCCGGCCCACGTTTTCCTCGAAAGCGCGCCATTACATACGTAGAACTGCTCGATGGGAATTATCGAGCGCGCAAACTAGGCAACGAGACAGGTGAAGAGTTTACACTTTCAGTGCAATATCTGCAAAACAGTCCCATCCACCAGCAATTGGGACCAGCAATATTGTTCTGGTCCGAGTTGGGCACACCGATCGATCGACTGACTCTTCGGGAGCTGCTGCAGGGGCTTGAAGGACAGCAAACAAACGACATCCCGTCGGTGCTTGCGTGGTCAATGTGGAGGCTGCGAGGCATCCTGCATTGTTCACACCATCATCACCAGGTTTAGTTACGCGGACAGCGGCGGGCCTCGACGCAGCGTCGCCGCCGCGCTCTCGTGCTCCCTCCCGGGCCGCGCATCTGCCGGCGAAGCTTCTTTGCCGTACGTGATGGACGTTTCGACGCCGGCTGAGTGCTCCAATTAAGCACATATTGGACTCCCACCGTCCCCATTACAAACGAAACAATATAAGCTAGGCCGTCCGCCATGATTGGCCGCCGAGGTAAGCCCCCGCGTCCAGGCCAAGGGGCACCCCGTCGCACCTCACGTTTTCTCGCCGGCGGCGGTGCACCGCTCACCGCTTCCTCCGCCAGATCCCGCTATCCTGCGGGCCACGCTAGCGCCGCTTGGCCAGCAGTCGACGGCCCCTGTGCGTCGCCTACCGTGACAAGGAATAGCTTGCGAATGTGGGGATGGACTAACAAATTTGATGCATGTATTGTGTGCAGGGCGACAATGTGTGGGTAAGCTCGGGGCCGACCAGAGGCACACTCACCCTGACTTTCCACTCCCGTTGCCGATCACTGTTTGGAGTATCGGTCCGGATCGCTGGTCTGCCTCTCGAGGTAGCAATATGTAAGACATCTGCTCTCTTGCGTTAAAAGGCCCTTGGGGTCCAGTGTTAGACCTACATACGTCAACAACAATCAATCCCCTGGAGCCAACTCCGGTGTCACAAACCTGCTCAAGGCCTCGACCAAGCCCGAGTTCCCGCGGCGCAGCTGGAAACTGACTATTTCCAAACTAAAAGCCTTTGGATTACCTCCTTTTCCATCCTCAGCCGCACGTGGGCGCCAAAGAAAGCGCCTCAAGCGGCCACTCCGAGGAAAAACAAACAATTTTTCCCGATACTTTTTTTTTCTTTTAATAATAAGGGTGCATTTCAATAACGTCTAGCATGAGTGACGGAGGCGTTGGGACCTTGCATGCGCGCTAATGTCGTGTCTCGAAAATTCTACGAGAGGAAAAAATCTTCCAGCCTCCTCTAGACCCGGCCGGTTTGGTGATGTGGCCGCTGCATTGGGAAGGATCGGGAGCTTTTCCAAACTCCGCTGCCGCCCCGAACCAGACTTCGTGGATGAGCTTTCCGTTTCGAGTACATTAAAGAGCGACCTTCTGATCGAAAGAGGACTTTATCATTTCAATATGCCTTCCCCTAGCCCATATAGGGAGTAGCTAACATGAGACCAGGGCGCATTTCTGTTGGTTACGTTGCCTCTTACGCCACTCTGCGCGAGGTACACTGAGAGGGGATCTCCCATGAGCGTGACATAGTTTTTCGGACCGAGTACACCTTCATGGTTCTCCAGACCAGACATCACGGCCACTGATCCGAACAGATACTGTTAGGGGAGCAGACTGGGACCTCAAGCGACGACGGTACCGCGGTTCCAATCCTGCCTCCAAGCAACACATTAATATCGGCGGAGCAGGCCTCTAGTGTCCGCATGTGATCTTAGACTGACTGTAGGCGGAGTACAGTGCTCAACTCCTTCGACCCGCTCGTGGATGTTTTGGTCGTTGGAGTCTCATCTCTCGAACGCTTGCCAAACTTGCTTGTGCTAACATTATGGCGTGCCAACCAGACTTCAGATATATAGTGTTTACCGTAGAGAACAAATTGCAATTATAGAACTAACTGGCAGAGTCGGTATCGGCTGGCTCCAACCTCGTCTAGGCGATATCAAGCCAATAAAGACGTTACAAAATAACTTTAATGAAAGAACTGAAGATGAGCTAGGGTGCGAGGCAATTGATATACTCCAGATTGTCCGAAGCCACTGCAGAGTTGGTTTGGGGAGGGACAAACACCAAGAGTGGGCTACGAATGAACGAAAGCGCGGACAGAAATCACGCAAATACTACGGAGTATTTTTGACGAATAACAGCATGAAATGCTCTTCAAAATGGACCTCCCATTTACTCCTGTGCCTCTGTTATTTCAGCAGAAATCTGTTCCCGAGTGCCCGGGAACAGAACCGTACTATTCGACGTGGTCGTCCGAGTAGGGCATACTGAACTATGCTTCACAGCGTACCGCTATAGGTCAGGAGGAGAAAGGAAGTATTTAGTAATCGATCTATGCTCAAGAGCTGCAACCCCATGAAAATCCCGCGTATGGTCAAACAGAGAAAAGGCTTCTCCGCAAGTCGATGGAGGACCGCAAGAGATTTTCGATGACTATGCCTCGTAGTGAGAGTTTTGCTCCAACGCCAAGTCCGGTTTTTTTATGGATTATAGCTAATGATACATAGAAGCAGTGCGAAGATCGTAAGGCTAAACGTTGTGATCGTCAGTCACCATCAGCTCTGGTGAGCTGGCGCTGGGAAAAGTGTCAGGTACGTTGCGGGCGGTCAGGGGGAAGGCGCGAGCCACATCGTGGCGCAACCGCGACGCGCGCGCCTACTATATAGGGCGGCGTGGCTTGATCGGCGGCAAGTTCCGTGTTCTGGGGCGAGAAGTCAGCCGCGAGTTCAGTTCGCGACAGGAAGCTAGCCGACGCTCACCTCCCGACGCGCCGTCCACACGCTCCACTCAAACCGCCCGCGCGCATCGAGAGACCGTGCCCCGCTGTCGTTTCCGGCCGCGCCTCTGCCTGCACACTCTGCACACTCTGTCGTACGACGCAGCGGCCTTTGTTTGCCGTCTGCGCATCGGCTTTAGTCGTTCGTGGTTGCTGGCGATTGCCCCTGTGGGTTGTCACTCCTGCCCTCCGCGTACGTCGCGACGCGACCTATCATCATGGCCGACCCAACCCTTGGCGAGGATGCGCCTACCGATACTCTTGCTCAGGATGTGAGCGCGACTGGAGTAGATGAAGGTGTTGCCGATGCGCCAGCTGTGGATGCCCCGACGGATCAGCCTTCTCAAGGTATGTACCGAACGTTTCCGCTTTGCTTCACGTCATATCCTTCCCAATTTTGTGCCCCGCCGTTCTTGGTCGGTCTTGGACGCGATTTTACGGCTTTCATACAGACTACCGTCTGCCGGATACTGTGTCGAGCTCGCCTCTGTCATCAATACTAAGCCACCAACTCGATGCAGACCAGGACACACCCATGGTTGAAGACGCCGACGACGCCGACGCGAAGAAGTCATCACGACAGGGTTCCACCGCTACTCCTGCTGTCGTCTCGGATAACCCCCTGGATGCACCTGAAGGTCCAAGACCCGAGGCAGAAGATGCGGATGCCCCCGAAGACGAGGAGATGGGCGGCATCGACGATGATGCCAAGAAAGAGGCGGCTGCAACCAAGGATGGCGAAGCGGCCGATGGGTCTGGGGACGCACAGCAATCGAAGGCCTCCATCGAGAACTCGGCGCGCTCCCATCTTATTGCGCAAACACACGCTATTGTTTTGCCGAGCTACTCGACCTGGTTTGATATGCAGCAGATCCACGATCTCGAGAAGAAGGCCCTGCCAGAGTTCTTCTGCAACCGCAATCGGAGCAAGACTCCCGCAGTTTACAAAGACTATCGGGATTTCATGATCAACACCTATAGGCTGAATCCTGCGGAGTACCTCACCGTTACTGCTTGCAGGAGAAACTTAGCAGGTGATGTTTGCGCCATAATGCGCGTCCATGCTTTTCTCGAGCAGTGGGGTCTGATCAACTACCAGGTAAGCTAGAACCGACTTTTCTTGGTATAGTACGTTGCTGATTCGTAAACACCCCAGGTCGATCCGGACACTCGGCCGTCGAATATCGGACCCCCTTTCACTGGCCATTTCCGTGTTACCGCGGACACGCCTCGTGGTCTTCAGCCTCTTCAACCCGCTCCTGGCGCAACAGTCACTGCCGGTAAGGGTTTGCCTGCCACGGACCGCCTTGCCTCGGCGGCCACCCTATCTAAGGCAGACCTTAACCTCGAAATTCGGCGAAACATCTATGAATCCAACGGACAAGAGGCGGTTGGCCAAGATAACAAAGATAAGGACAAGACCGCAAACGGGGAGGCTTCAGCCGCCAATGGCGCTGCCGGCGAAGGAGCTGTCAAACACCTAGAAGAGGGCCTAAGGCTTCCCACTCGAACCTACAAGTGCAACAATTGCGCTCGCGATTGCACCAGGGTTCGCTACCGCAACACAAAATCGCCACCACAGTCCCTGCAAGGAAAGGCCGCTTCTCAGACGTGGATCGACCTCTGCGCAGCGTGCTATGAGGAAGGTAGCTTCCCACAATCGTACAAGAGCGAGGACTTCACAAAGATCGAGAACGACAAATATGGAGCCATTCCGGATCGGGACGCTTCATGGACGGATGAGGAGGTCCTTCTCCTTCTCGAAGGCCTGGAAACGTTCGATGATGACTGGAACCAGATTTCCGACCACGTAGGAACACGTACGCGTGAGGAGTGCGTGTTGAAGTTCTTGCAGCTCGAGATTGAAGACCCGTACCTCGAAGGCGAGTTTGACAAGTCTCAAGCCGCTAACGGTGCCACGACCGGCGGGCTGGCCTATCTTAGTAATAGCAAAATTCCCGTTACGCGAGCTGACAACCCTGTCCTTTCGGTTGTAAGTTTCTTGGCCAGTCTCACGCCGCCGGAGGTGACCGCTGCGGCTGCTGGACGTGGCGTTGCGGAGATGAAGCGCACTATGAAGGAGAAGCTGGAGAAGTCGGGCTCCGGCAAAGGCAAAGAAAAAGCTTCCGCTACCCCGGCCGAGGCCGGCTCGAAGGAAGCGTCAGCTCAGCCCGCCGATCTCAAGAACGAGGATTCAATGGATGTCGATATCCCAGTGTTCGGAGCAAAAGATGGCGCTAACGCTGACTCGGCGGATCCAAATATTTCAGTCACGTCCCTCCCCTTTGTGCTTGCTGGTACACGTGCGGCCGCGCTAGCGTCCCATACGGAACGACAGATCTCATCGCTTGTCAATGCCGCTACCAATATCACACTTCAGAAGCTGCAGATCAAGCTGTCGCAGTTCTCTGAGTTGGAGAACTTCATCCAAGCCGAACGTCGCGACCTCGAACGCCGCCGCCAGCAGCTCTTCCTAGAGCGTCTTGCCTTCGAAAAGCGCGTCAAAAGTGTCGAAGAACAGTTTCGCGAGGCGCTCAAGCTGGGCCCTACCGATGGCGCCAGGATGTTGGAGGGCGTGTTTCAGAATGCGGGACGTGGCCAGCGTTTGGGGGCGGTGAAGGCTGGTACGGGAAACGCTGACGAGATCCAGCCTCTTGGACAGGATGAGCCAGGTTATCGGAGTCACGAGATTTGAGGGCACTGGTTTAAGGCGCTGATGTGGGGAGAATGCCGGAGGTGAAGGTGTGATCAAAGGGGGTGTTACATGGCGTTAGATCGGATATGTTGACTGCTTTGGCCGGACCGGATACTCTGGCTTGCTGGTTACAAAATCGCCTACCTCCTAAGCCCGTATGAATAGCCTTCGGCGCGAAGACCGGTTCTATACCTCCGAGGGCGAGCTTACGCGCCATTTTCAGGCAGCCTGATTCCTATTCTCCGGGCCGTTGTACTGGGGCGCGTTTCTTGCAACAAGTAGTCCATCAAATTTCATTGTTCTCAAGTGATTCCTTCTCTCGGTTTTAAAGACTCTTTGTAGTCTATGGTAGTATTCTATCCGGAACTAGTCTATCCGGAACTAGTTAGGTCTCGATAGCTAGGCGACAAAGCTAAAAATTAAGCAGATTAATGCCCATTACATGATCCTTGTAGCTCCGCATTGTCCGCTTGGTATTTCTGCAATGTCTAATGGTTTGGCTGAAAAGTCTCAATAATTTCCAGGCACGGCACCATGGGCTTATTGAGGCAATTCATCAATTAATATTTATTTTCTACCTCTAAGTCCTAGTGGGCTGGCAGGTTTCACGCTGTACATTGGCGGGACCAGTACCGGTTCAGTGTGCACGCAAGCAAGCTTCTTCATCCACAATTTCGAGCAGCCTCTACTGGCCCGTGTTCTTCTTCAAGAGCGCGTGCATTTTCTGAACAGAAGGCCGCGCCATCAATCTCTCCGCCCAGGCGGCGAAGTGCGGGAAATCGGGCGTCGGGTCCGGCAACTCGCCAAAGAGCCGCTCGCGATACCACAACCAAGGGACAAAGGCGAGGTCCGCATAGGTAGCCTTGTCCCCCAAGAGATATGGAGTCTTATTGCGACCGAGATGCAGGTCAAGCACGCCGAAAATACGCTTAGCCTCATTCTGGTAGCGTTCGATAGCCGATGGAAGGTTCTCCTTGTGGACTGAAGATATCTATTAACAGGGAAAAAGAGCTGGAACTCAGGGCGAGCTGAGAATGCCTACAATGCTTGAACCACACGCCCTGGCCGAAGTACGGGCCCTGGCCAGACATCTGGAAGTGCAGCCACGACTTGAGCTGGTACTTCTCTGGGAAAGAGTCGTAGGTCAACTTCTTTTCATTGTCGTAGGTGTCGATGAGGTACTCGATTATGGCGCCAGACTAGGATCGTAAGCTAAAGAGCCGATACGACGAAGGATCTTGAATCAGGCCTACCTCAAAGAGAACGATCCCGGTGTTTGGGTCCTCGATGGCAGGAACACGGCCGTTCGGGTTCAGCTTGAGGAACGCCTCAGACTTCATGGACGAGAAATCATGTAATTTGTATTCATAAGGGACCTGTAGACATCCAATGAGAACCATACGCTTCGTTAATCTCTCTCCTACGACAGGAAACTTACGCCGAGCTCCTCCATGATAATTGCAACCTTGTACGGATTTGGGCCGCCTGCGTGCTGCATTCCCAAGTTTGTTAGACGTTCTCGACATTCTTTAACGAGTTGTTGTTCCAAGCTAGGCTAGGGCCTTACGCCATGAAGAATGATTGGCTTCGTCATTTCGAAGGCTTAGGTAAGGGAGGCACTTGATACTATTGCTCAGAAATTTGGACTGATACGCCTTTTTGGGTTGCGCGACTTTGAGGACGCCGGTTGCTGCATTTCAAGAACAACTCAAGTAAGGGTGGGGGGGCAAGCCCTTATACCTCCAGGCACGGCGGATTAGGTATTTTCAGATTGCATAAACATGCTAGTACGCACGTATTATCTGCAGCGTGTTTGGAGCCGCGAGGGATCCTCCACCAAGTATGCGGTGACTTTCGGCTTTGATCCCGAGCACACTAAGCTGGCCCCACATCCCCCCATACTACCTCACTCGGGGCAATTTCGCCCAACGACGAGCTACATAAGTACTAGGTAGCTATACGGGTTGCCAGTCTATCGTAGTCAAGGATTTCCGTTTCCTGACTGTCCGCAGGCACTTGAGACTAGTTATGCATCAGTCATGGCCCTGGGTCCAAGAGGCTCGGCAGTACGTACGTATGTACTCCGTAAATCCGAATCGCATTAGAAATCCGTAGGCGGTGACCAAATAAAGGAGGCCGTTTCTGATAGGCTGACAGGGGCTCCGGACGACCTTCTCGGAGAGCAGGCCGAACCGAAAAGGCGTCTCACAAGGCGGGGTAATCATGCGTCTCGCAGGGGCGATTTCAAACCAAACTGCCATTCTGGGAACTCTGCGGTCCCAAGCTTCATGATTACTACTACGTACGTATGAGCGAGTTTCGCTCGCCATTTGGGGTCGGAGCCCCCCGTTTGGGTTAATACAATGGACACCCAAATACAATAGATGGAAAGGGCACGTAAGATAGCGTACAAGAGCGAATGCAGCAAAAGGATCGCACCCGGCACACGTATGAAGTATAGAGGGCACTGGCGATGGTGAGCCTTAACGGGGATAGATAGACCTGCTGGGCATTTCTAAGCTAGCTGACCGGGTTCCGAGTCACCCGGGGTTCCAACTCACTGACCCGAAACCACCCATCCTCATGAAAAATCGTGTTTATTCTCTCAACGTAGTTACAATTGCCACTCTGTACACATAGACTGAAGTGTTTGAGCTGCTGTTTCAGCTGCTACTCTTTCTGCTGCCCGTTCCTCAGCGTCGGCATCCCGTTGTGCCTCAAGAAGTTGTGAGGCCTGTACAGCAACCATGATTGTATCTATATCTGCAAATCGTTGATTTGGATTAACACGAACTTTCTTTCGTGGCTGTTGAGGCTTAAGAGCCTCAAGTTGACTATTTAATCTTTTATTTTGTGTTTCAAAC
>MU001684.1:613463-671131 GCA_010093515.1 Lineolata rhizophorae | reverse complement strand
AAAGCTCGTGCGTCCTCTTCAAGTATCCATTGTACAAGGAAGTCCTCTTGCTCTGGTGTCAATCGTTGTTGGTATACGTGGCTGGTTTGGCTGTTCTGTGTGCCTCGTACACGGGCAGAGAAGGTAGCTTGAGGGATGTTGTACGCCTTTGCAGCAGCTCTTTGACTAGTAAAAACACCAGCATTAAGATCGCGGATAGCTGCTTGAATAGATTCTTCACGGTTGTCCATTTTGGCAGTGTGGGTGGTGAGAAAACACGTGTTTTGTTGAGGGTGTTGAGTTCTGGGCAGTGAGTTGGAACCCCGGGTGACTCGGAACCCGGTCAGCTAGCTTAAGTCTGTACTCGAGCCAGCGCGTATCGAGTACCGACTACTGTAGTGTAGCCAGGGCGTAATCGAGGGAGCGACACTCTGTACGTAGTACAGGCATCCGCACAGTCTATAACAGCCACATCAGCGTATAGGAAAGGTCAGACGTCATTTATAGTATTTTTCTGGAATCTTCGGGACAAGAGTAGATCCAGACAAAGAAAAAGAGATGCTCACCGCCTGGGGCGTACGCACGTTGGTACGGCGCAGCTGGGGGCGGTGGGTACATAGGAAGTTTCAGGCCTGGTAAGAAGAATATCTTTTCTTTTCACGTACGGCACTTGGAATAAGCTAAACAACTTCCCTTAAGGTATCTAAGTCACGAAATGGCGGAGGCAACTGGGCGCCAAGAAGCACCTGAGGCTCACGCTGCCCGGGCACACCCACACGGGAGATTGTCGTGCGCTAGACCAGGAATGGCAACTTCCTGGACCTTTGGTGTTCGCGTATCTTGTCGACATACCACGGTACTCCCACTTTGCTCAGGGTTCTTTTTTGGACTTCACGGGGTCAAACGTCTAATACAAACCGATACACCTGTAGCCGGATCTATACTGTTGACTTTCGCTCAGGTCCTAACTGCAGGGGCGTCAATATCCCCTTGTCCAAATTTGTACGGCTCTAAGCGCAGAAAGTGCGATGGAGAGACAGCTCGACGCTATCGTGGGCTTACATAGCCATGTTCGGAGGCATGTTCGAGGGCATATAGTGCTAGTCATTAGAATCGGAAGCCAGTTAAATTCCGGATTGCAGCATGTGTATTAATTATACTTATTTGGCCAGGTATTCAAACCTTAAATCTATTCGATATCTGAAAACCTATAGCCATGTATATCATCCTATTGCGTTTGAGATACTAATCAACGTATCAGGACGAATGGCTTCAGCACCAAGTTCATCCCTTTAGGACGTGTACTTCATAGATTAGGCATAATAGATCAGGTATAATTGCAAAAAAATTAAGTAGATTACGAGTTCAAGCTTTCTTTTAATGAATTTTTTGCTCGCCTAGACCGCGCCTTACCGAATCCAAACGTCACTTGATTGCCATTGTTGGTACTAACCAGGTGCCTGAATGCCTTATTTTTCCCCGTGGCATTTTCATCGAGCATGTTGAAGTATGTGTGTCGAATATCTTCGCGAGCTAGTAGTTGTGGAAGGACGTGGTTGTGGTTGGCCTCTAGCTTCAAGAGCTGGCGGATATCAAGTTGGGACTGAAGAATCATGTGAAAAGGACATATATTGAATGCCTAGCTTCACCTTTCCTAGGATCATAGCAGAAGGCTGCAGCGGCCTGCTCTATGTTCAAGTTCCCACCTATCGTGTGGAGTGCCGGGCGATTGCGAGCTTTTCGCTCATAGATCATACGACTGATCTATGAATTGCCACGGCGTCCTTGCTCTGTTACTTGGCTGCAAGGTAGCACAGCGGTAACTGACAAGGTAGGACCGCTTAGGCTAGAAGGAACTTTGGGGCTCCTTCTAGTCGTCTTTGTTTTAGCCGGCCAGCTGAGTGTGAATATTGCTCCTGTCACCTGTGTAAATACTACGGTCAACAAACAAACAATTCATTCACCATTTATTTTCGCTAAGTGTGCCTTCCTTTTCACCAGACCGTCGCTTAGAGCAACCTGTCCCGGGCTGTCGGTTCCGCCTATTCTTCCATGGCCTTCCACAGCTTGCCTGGCCGCTCTTTTCAAGTTCTTCTTTGCTTCCTCGACCCTCCACCTCTTCCTCTTCTTCTTCCATCCTACACCTTCTCGCCTCACCACCTCGCTGCCTCACCATCTCTTCATCTCTGAGCTCATGCACCTTGCCTATTCAACGCTTCTTCTACACATTTTCCATCGCTTTGCTCCTCTGCCTCTCATTCCTTTCTTCTTTTTCCGTCGCACACTTCTCTTTCGCGTCGCGACGCGGTCGCGTTTCGTCTGGGGTAAAAACTTGTGCACGCGTTAAACGCGCGTCGTGGCACCGCTTGCGGTGGCGAACTTGTTCTTCCCTCTCTCAGTCGCATTTTCTTCTTCCTTTATCGCTTTCTTCCATCATCGCCTTCCACCACCACCACCACCACCAGCATCATCATCATCATCGCCTTCACCATCATCGCCTTCATCTTCGTCGCCTTGCTCATCGCCTTGTTCATAGCCCTCTCTGCTTTCGTCGCCCTCTGCGTCGCATTTTCCATTAGTCACATTTCCTTATCGTCACCTCTCGTATAGTCACCCGTTTTGTTTCCTTCTCTTCCCTCGGCAGGCAGTCATGGCTCTTTGGTTCGTAAGAAGTGGTTGGCAGCCTTGGTTGTCAGTCATGGATGCGGGCCACCGTGTCCTGCTGCTTAAGAACGGGTACTTGGGCGGAGTTGGAACGGGTGCGTTGCTTCGGCGGCGCATCTCTGACCACTTTCGTCTGAGGGACACTGCTGAAAGTCGGATGACGCGCGTCGTCTGGTGGAACCAGGTGGATGGCTCCGTGATGCGGGGAGGATGACATTCTGCTGTCATGGCAGATTAGAGTGTCTGACTGAGAACCGTGGGGCCTGAAGCATTATAATGGGTACTCATGCGTATTCGTGACAGAGGTGCGGCCACGGTGGCAGGCTAGCCTTGTCGCTGAGCGTTGAGGGACACTGGTAAGAACCGGATGCGCAATTCTGTGGTGATCGCTGTGGCTGCCTTTCCAACAAGGAAAGTACAGTGTGATCTTTGCCCGCTGTGTCGTTATCCATCGACAGAGCTCAACGTCTGATGATTCAACATCTGGTGGCAATGATGGCGCTAGCGGGTTGGGGTGTGGTCCGCCTATGGATTCCACCCCGCCACCAAACTAAAGTCGTGCGATCAAAACCGAGTGCCCGATGCTGGGCGGTCAGAGGTTAAGGGACGCCTGTACAGCTGCCACAAGAGGGTTCCCCGCGGACATGGATTTCTGGAGAAGGGTTTCTCGACCGGACCTCAGGGGGTTAGCTCGTTTGGGCCCTTTGGCCCCGGGTGGACCATGTTGTGAAAGGGATAGTAGGCACATTGGCCATGACCGTGTGCCGAATGAGAACCGCCCATCGACCCCATTCGGCTCCGGGCCACTAGTAGGGACGGCCACGGTCGTTTACTGAACGTCCCCCGGTTGCACTAATGCATCTCGTTGGGTGGCCTCTAATCTGCACGGGAATAAATGAAAGGGATGTCTCGGGCCCTGGCATTCACGAGTACTTTATCGCCCGTAGTCGGTGGCGTCTGGAGAACGGATTTCCCCTGAGGAGGACCGGAGGACCACTGTCACCTGCAGATTGGAATGGCCGATGCACCCGTGGGATTTGCGCTTGTGGTGCGTCCTTTTGGATTATGATGGGGGTCCCTGACTATTCGGCCGTTCGGTTGTGAGGGTTCTGGGGGCTGATGTTTTTGTGCTTTTGTGCAAGAACATCAAAAAAGCATGACTGAGATCAAAAACTTCGCGCTTGGGTTAGGAGGTTACGCTGTCTGTAGCTCTCCCCCTTCCCAAGGTTGAAGGACACATGGACAGGGCAAACCATGTAAAAAACCCACCTCAACGTTCTTTGCCTCACCTTTACGCGGTGTTGGGGATAAGTACTGCGTCTGGGCAGGAAACTAAGAAGGCAAAACCATCGTGTAGTCGCGGATAGACATCTGACAATTTCATCGAAGAATATCAGTTTCAAGGTGCTTGGCTGCCTCACGGAAAACTCCCACTAGAACCTGGTATAAAATAAAACTTTTTATAAATTCCTACGTTCAAAAAGAGATCGGTATGGCTATGTGATGGTGAAGTATCAAGGCAAAACACCAGCTCGTCGTTACCTTGACGTCGCGATGGTCGTTCGGTCGTCAAGGTAAGTAAGCCGGGAGCTAAGCCGTAGCCGTCCTAGCTCCGAGCTGTGGCCGCCCTCAATCCCCTTAATATGTATTGGTCGTGACCAAGCCCGTGCTAACCCTACAAAAGGACCGCCAATGTGCCAACACCATTTCTTTTGTCTTGTCTAACTCGCCGAAGAATCGGCGGTGCTGCGTCGCGATGCCTCGCATCCGGTATCTGTTCCGGCTGCCGTCGAAGTTGCGCAGGCGGGCGCGGCGCTCGCGCATCGCAACGATGCTCGCGCTAGCCGGCATCGCGTGCTTGCTGCTGGCGCCTTTCTATGCGGTGTACAAGCCGCCGGCGGTGCTGATGCGCTACTTCGCGTACAGATGGCCGGACGTGCTGTGGAGCGTGACGACGGAGGAGAAGGTGGTGGCGCTGACCATCGACGACGGGCCGTCCGAGTACACGCGCGACATCCTGCGCGTGCTCGAGGCCAACGACGCGGCGGCGACCTTCTTCGTCATCGGCGCGCAGGTGGCCGGCCGCGAGGAGACGCTGCGGGAGCTGGTGCGCAACGGCCACGAGCTGGGCAACCACGCGATGCACGACGAGCCGTCGAGGGCGCTCAGCGACGTCGTGCTGGCCGACCAGATCCAAGCCATCGAGGGCATGATCGCGAGCATCTACGCCACCGCCAACACCGACGCGGCGCCGCCCAGATACTTTCGGCCGGGCTCGGGCTTCTTCAACGAGCGCATGCGCCGGCTGCTGGCTGGCCTAGGCTACCGCCTCGTCCTGGGCAGCATCTACCCGCACGACGCGCAGATATCCCTCTGGCGCCTCAACGCAAGGCACGTCCTGAGCATGCTCCGGCCGGGCGGCATCATCATCTGTCACGACCGCCGGAGCTGGACGGTGCCGATGCTGGAGCGAGTGCTGCCCGAGATTCGGCGCCGGGGCTATCGCATAGTCACCGTGACACAGTTGCTGGAGGAATCGAAAAGAGCGTAATGCGCTGATGTTTTTACCAGGGGAGAGCTTCTCTCGACGCATTTGGTCTTCTCGAATGCTGTCTGCACCGTTCGAATTCAACACCTCGGAGCACATGCATCGTTACGTGGGCCACGGCAGGGGTCAGCGTCCGCTATAGCCTCGGCGACAATAAGGGTTTAGCGCCAGAGTTGCTCGCTACGGCGGACCGGAAGCGCCACAAGGCCCCGGTTTTATCGACCGCCGCCAACCACCCCGCCGCGCTCGCCACGACCTCTGTCGAGACGCACAAAGTCCGCCCCGCCGCCGGCCGTCCACACCCACCGTCCTCTTTCCTCCTGAATCGAGGCCGCTTCTTATAGCGACCTTCTTTCTCGCCCTCTCTCGGTCTTCTTCAGTCCCCTTCCCCGTCCTTCACTCCTGCGGACTCCCCGCGCCGCTCTAGCCTCGCGGGTGCCTCTCATACACGTCATCTTACTAGCCGGGACCACGAACTTCCGCTTGCAAAAACAGAAACCTAAACGCGATCCCGACGAAATCTCCCTATCGCTCCGGAGCTACTTACAATGCCTCCCAAGAAGAAAGGCGGTCGCAAGGCGGCCAACGACGACTGGGAGAACGAGCTCGGTGAGACGGTCGATCCCATCGCCGCCGCCACCCAGCAGGCCAAGGACGATGAGGCGGCCAAGGACGCCGAGGGGGGCGAGGAAGGCGGTGGCGGGGGCCTCATGGCCGCGCTCCGCAAGAACAAGAGCAAGAAGGCAAAGAAGGGAAGGCCGGCCAACGACTTCGTCGAAGGCGAGGACGCGGGTGCGGCCGATGGCGAACCTCCCGAGGACGGTGACATGGCTTCCAAGGCGCCGCAGGAGGCGAACATGGACGACGAGGATGTCTTTGCGCAGCCAGCGAAGAAAGGCAAGGGTGGCAAGGCAGCCCAACAGCAGAAGCCTGCCGATGAAGAGGCCGAGGACGAGGAGGGAGCCGGCAGGATGAAATCAAAGAAGGAGAAAGAAAAGGAGAAGAAGGAGCGCGAAAAACAACGGAAAAAGGAACAAGCGGCCAAGAAGAAGGGCTCCGCTCCGGCTGCGGTGCCCAAGGAAGAGGCTTCGAAGCCAGAAGCTAAGCCCGAGGTTGCCGCCCCCGTTGCCGAGGCTTCCGCCGGTGGGAAGAAGAAGAAGCTTCCGGCCCACCTTGCGGCCATTCAGAAACAACAGGAGGAGCGCCGGAAGCGTGAGGAGGAGGCGGCGCGACTCGCGGCCGAGGAGAGGGCTCGGGTCGAAGAGGAAGAGCGCCAGGCAGCCGAGGAAGCGAAGCGCCGAGAGGAAGCGAAGGCGGCTAAGAAGCTCAAGGAGAAACAGAAGATCGAGCAGTTGAAGAAGGAGGGCAAGTTCCTGACGAAGGCTCAGAAAGAAGCGCAGCAACGCAACGAAATGCGTATGAAGCAAATGCTGCAGAGTGGTGCCGTCGTGGCTGGCCTTGGAGAAGGCGCCGAAAAGAAGAAGCCAGTTTATGACAACCGCAAAAAGAAGGGTGGCAAGAAGGTTGATGAACCGAGGAAAGACGAGACTGCGGAGGAAGAAGCCCAACGCAAGATGGAGGAGCTTAAGCTTGAACGAGAGGAAGAAGAAGCCGCCAAAGCAGAGGAAGAGGTAGCCAAGCCTGAACCGGAAGCCGATAAGGTCGACGGCGAGTCGAAGAAGGAGGAGGAGAGCGATGCGCTGGAGGACTGGGAAGCTCAGGCTGATGCCATGGAGGGCGTAAAGGACAGCTGGGATGCTCCTTCAGAGGACGAGGAAAAGCCAAAACAAGCAGCGAATGGCAAGCCTGCTGCTCCCGGTGCCAGAACACAAGCCAAGCCTGCTGCAAAGAAGTTGCCTGCAGAGTCCGAGTCCGAAGAAGAATCATCGTCAGAGGATGAAGCGGCTACTGCGGCTGCGCGCGCAGCAGCACAGCGAAAAGCCGAGGCTGCTGAACGTCGCAAGAGGCAGCATGAAGAGGCTCTGGCTGCTCGTTCGAAGGATAATCTCCGCTCCCCCATTTGCTGCATTCTAGGCCACGTCGATACGGGGAAGACCAAACTTCTTGACAAGATCAGGTCAACCAATGTACAGGAAGGCGAAGCTGGAGGTATCACTCAGCAAATTGGTGCCACCTACTTCCCCGTTGAGGCTCTGCAAAAGAAGACTGAGGTGGTGAACAAGGATGGCAAGTTCGAGTTTAAGGTTCCAGGTCTTCTTGTTATCGATACACCTGGTCACGAATCTTTCACGAACTTGCGCTCTCGTGGCTCGTCTCTCTGCAATATTGCCATCCTAGTTGTCGACATCATGCACGGCCTCGAACCCCAAACACTGGAGTCCATGAAGCTGCTAAGGGATCGTAAGACGCCTTTCATTGTTGCTCTGAACAAGATCGATCGACTCTTCGAGTGGAAATCGATTCCGAACAACGGCTTCAGGGACAGCCTGTCGCGGCAGAGGAGTGGCGTTCAGAACGAATTCCGGGATAGGTTGGAGAGGACCAAGCTCGCGTTTGCCGAGCAAGGCTTCAACTCCGAGCTCTTCTGGGAAAACAAGTCGATGGCCAAGAACGTTTCGCTGGTTCCGACCTCTGCACACACCGGGGAGGGTATCCCTGACATGCTGAAGCTTCTCGTGAATCTGACGCAGGAGCGCATGACCTCTAGTCTCATGTACCTCTCTGAAGTTGAGGCCACCGTGCTCGAAGTCAAGGTTGTTGAGGGCTTGGGCACTACCATTGACGTCATCCTTTCGAACGGTGTTCTTCGCGAAGGTGACCGCATAGTGCTGTGTGGTACAAACGGTGCGATAACGACAAACATTCGCGCGCTCCTCACGCCCGCCGAAATGAAAGAGCTTCGAATCAAATCTGCCTATGTGCACAATAAAGAAGTCAAGGCTGCAATGGGTGTCAAGATTGCCGCCGAAGGCTTAGATGGAGCCATTGCGGGTTCTCGCCTCCTGATTGTTGGCGACAAAGACGACGAGTCGGACCTCGAGGAAGAAGTCATGGCGGACCTGCAGCATCTTTTGACCAAGATCTCGAAGACTGGGCGTGGGGTTAGTGTGACTGCGTCGACGCTCGGCTCTCTCGAAGCCCTCTTGGAATTTTTGCGCGTGTCCAAGATTCCCGTTGCCCACATCTCTATCGGCCCGATATACAAGCGGGATGTTATGCAAGCGGGAATTATGCTTGAGCGCGCTCCGGAATACGCCGTCATGCTTTGCTTTGATGTTAAAGTTGACAAAGAAGCTCGTGCGTATGCGGACGAAGTGGGCGTCAAAATCTTCGAGGCCGAAATTATCTATCATCTGTTCGACAAGTTCACAGCGCACCTCAAAGCTCTCGCGGACAAGAAAAAGGAGGATGCGAAGATGCTTGCCGTGTTCCCTTGCGTCCTTAAGCCTCTGGCGGTTTTCAACAAGACTAATCCGATTGTCGTGGGTGTAGACGTCGTCGATGGCAACCTCAAGCCGCTCACACCAATCGCCGCTATCCGGAACAATCCAGTCACCGGCGTCAAAGATATCGTGTCTCTCGGCCGCGTGTCAAGTATCCAACGCGAGCACAAGAGTATTCCAATTTGCAAGAAGGGTCAGCCTAGTGTGGCCGTGAAGATTGAGGGCCCTAACCAGCCCATGTACGGAAGGCAGCTGGAGGAAAAGGACACTCTTTACAGCTTGATCAGCCGCGAGAGCATCGACACGCTAAAAGAGTTCTATCGCTCCGAAGTTACCACTGACGAGTGGATGCTAATCAAGAAGCTGAAGCCGCTGTTCGATATTCCTTAACTTTTCTGTTCTTCCGAATGGTTATGTGTTGGAAGCGTTGGAACGTGTGTATGATTCAGGTCGTTCGGGACAATTCATAGAAGTGGGATTTTGGTAGATGACGGTATCCATGAGTGGCTTATTGTCAGCCAGATCTGCCCATGGCAGGTTCTACGAACGGCAGATTGCGAAACACGAAAAATGCATGTCTAGAGTGTTTTGGTGGCGGACAAGTACAGGCGCCGTGCTTTCATCTGTTGTTTTCTTTGCATAAGCTATGTTCTTACAGCACTGTTGGACCAAAAGCGAAGGAAGATTTGTGTCGTTTGCTCTATTAATTGTACGTAGGTGTAGATCCCATGCTCAGCCAACCTGACTAACAAAATCGGCGTCTTGTCAATAATGTGACGCATATGTTACAAATCCTTTCCAAACGCCTTTGCCTTTATCGGTATAGGAGTTTCTCCACCAGTTCCGCTATTGCAAAGCAACTCGTTAGCCCTGGACTTTCGATGCCGAGTAGGTTGACGAAACCCTCAAAACCCTCCTCTTTCTTAATGTAGAAATCACTGAACGGCTGGCCTTTCTTTGCTACGGAGCCTGCTCTGCTCAGTTTCGGGCGGATTCCGGAGTAATCGAGATCAACGGCGCTTCGGTCTATCCCGGGAAGGTACGTCTCTATATCGTCCAGGGCGAGGCTCAAACGTTCCGGGTTCGGCGCGTAGTCGAACTCCGAGGGCGGCATGCCCTCAGGAAGCCACTCGACATCGGGGCCGAACCGGATCCGACCGGTCATGTCCAAGGTCAGATGGGTGCCGAGACCGGCGTGGCCAGGGATAGGTGCCGGATAGATGAGCGTTTGGGGCTTGGGATGCGACGAAGCGTACGAGAAGTACGAGCCCTTGGCGAACTGGGGCGTGATGTGTCTGTCGGGGGGCAAAATAGTGTTCGAGAGCGAGATGGCCCAGAGGCCGGCCGAATTGACGAGCGCTTCCACCGTCACCGGTTCCGCCTCGTCGCCTCCTTCCGCCTTGTCCCCCGCCCCCGGATCCGTGGTGTAGATCCTCCAGCCACTTCGTCCGGCGTCCGCGGGCTCGACCCGCGACACCTGCGTCCTCATGGCCGTGGCGCCGCCGGCCTCCTCGAAGTCGGCGTGGAGGGCCTGCATGAGCGAGTGGCTGTCGATTATGCCGGTCGTGGGGCTCTCGAGGACGGCGGCCTCGGCGCGCACGTCGGGCTCGCGGCGCTTGGCCTCGTCTTTCGAGAGGAAGTGCGTCGGCACGCCGATCGAGGACGCGTGCTCGTGCAGCTGCTGCAGAGCCTCGGTTTGCCCGGAGTCTTGCGCCACGATCCACTTGCCGCAGTTGCGGTGGGGAATCTCGCGTGTGGCGCAGAAGTCGTAGAGCATGGGCTTGCCTTTTAGACAGAGAGACGTCTTTAGCGAGTCCGCGGGATAGTAGAGGCCGGCATGGATGACCTGGATGAAATATTAGCTTGGTACTGGAATGGCCGGAGGGCTATCATATGTATGGACATATTGAGCTAACGACGCTATAATTTACATTGCGGCTGCCAGGACAAAAATGTTTCCTCATCACGACCATGGTCACAAAAATCTCACCCAGCTTGATGTCTCAGGGATTCTGAATTTTGGAAGCGTTACTGACACCACGGGACATTCGATGTCTAAAAGCGTCGTGTAGCACCAAGAGAAAGCATTAAGCCCAACGAAACATATTCTCCTACCTCTGAGTTCCTGCTACTTGTTTCCATCCCCACGAGCTCATTCCGCTCAATCAACACTGTGCTAACCCCTTCCCGCTGCTGCAATTGGCGAGCTATCGCCAGACCAACCACTCCTCCCCCGATAACAGCATGCGTGAAATCGGCATCGCGTCTCGCTGCCGAGACCGAAAATGCACGCGCACCTCGAACCCTAGCAGACCGAAAAATACCAGCAGTAAACAACATTGCAAACACCGGGCATATCTGTCGAGACGGTTGGTGATGAACGCTGCGCTTTTGATGTCGGAGAAGCGATGACGTTAGAAATGCGCCAAGTCGCGTGGTGATCGGACCAATCAGAGCTCTCTAACACTGACAGGGATCTGCAAACCACCGGTGAGACAACTCTCAGCACAGTTTATGCCCGTGGCTAGATACCGGCACTCAATGGATTGATTTTTTGCTGTCGGCTGTGGGCTGTTGAACCTCAATATCTATCTTGATATTTGTTTTGTTCTGGATTGCGTTTCCTGCAAAATTATTTATATTGGTTGCTAGGCACTAGTAAACTTATCGAAGTTATATTGTGGTGAATGTGAAAACAGCCGTCAAGCTAGCTCTGTCACATTGTTTAGATGATAAGCTCAACTAAAACTTTTTTTTTTCTAGAATCTACGTTGAGGCGACATGCGATAGGTAGCCCACAAACCATCACTGTGGGATAAATCTGTTGAATAAACTGATAATTGAAATCTTCAAGGTATATGCATATTATTCCTTGGTGTAGTGTTGAACAATGTGCCCTCTATTTGGAAGTATTTGATGTAATATAGCAGGTGAATTGCAGATTTGGATTAACTGCTGGAAATGCATTAAACTGTATCTTTGGATCTGCTCGTTTTCTTGACATATGATATGGCAACCAAATTTTCTTTCAATGATTATTTCTCATGATACATTCTCATATATTTTAGTTCTTTTCCATTGACGAAATCCAGAATAAACGTCACATATTGATAGGTCATGTGTTGCGCGATTAAGTCTCGGCACGTTACCTATCCCTCACTATGATTATACTATCGACGTCTAGGGTATTGAATTCAGGTTTGTGCTAGCATCTCTTTTTTTTTTATAGCCTTGAATAACTTGGTAGACTAAACCTTCTATAATGTTAGCTACGTCGAGCGCATAGTAAGGGAGTGTGCATTAGACAGCGGAACTTTGGTCAGGGAAGCGCAATTTCTATTAATGCTTTCAAATTCAAGTAAGAATATAAATGCGTGAGGAAGCTATAGAAATACTTTGCGAACATGAAAACTCAATGCATGCATAGTAAGCTATTAGAACGTAGTAGAGGACTTAAAACTCTCCACCACCTAGGTCGAGTGTCGTTGAATACGCAGTTGTATTAGATTAGTCGTGAGTTTCTTTATGTAAGTGTGTTGCCCCAATTAATTAAAGATCTTATGTTCGCGTTGGGATCAAGATTATAGCTTCTAGTTACTTGAGTCTATTGTCTCCTTAACCTTGGAAAATATCTATCGACAGCTTTTCTCCTGAACGAGCGTTATATTGCCCATACAGGCATAGGATTCCTTGAAAATATGAATTAGAAGGATACTTTGGCAAGGAGACCAAATATTCTAGCTAAAGTGGCAAAAAATAATCGACTAGGCTTGGAATATTGGGCTTGATGATTGAAGAACCTAGACGCAGAGCTTCCTAAATCGCAACATTAGAGATATCAATCGTGGTATGCTGTGATACATCTAAAGGAGCCATTCAAGTCTTAGTTCAATTGTCTCTTCAGGAGAAATCATTCTATATATTCCGCATGGCTTATCGAACTAACGCCTGCCATATCGTTATTAAAGAATACGCCACGGCCGTCGAAGTCATTCCACCTGATCCACGTTCACGACGACATCCCCGCCAAACGTCTCGTCCGTTAACTCCTCGGGCACGCTCGGACCAATCCTCCCATCCCGACTTGGCACGGATGCTCGTTGCAGGAGCTTGTGCAACGTCGTCCAGCGCTCTCCGCCTTAGATATCTCGCCTGCCTGGGCCGTAAACACGAAAGAGCCTACATAACGCCACGCACGATATTACCACGACACCGACACGCGAAGCAATACCCGCCAATATCGAGCCGTCGCGTCCCTGCAACACAAAGGAAGACGAGACTAGAAGGATGATGGCGAAACCAGTCAATACGGCGGACAATCCCGTTCCGGCCGCCGCGGCCGAAGCACAACGATCCGCCCTCGAACGCCTACTCACGCCGAGTGTAGCGCCCGCTCGTGCGCCGCCAAAAAGAAACCGCCTTGTAAGACCGAGCTCCCCGGCCGCCGGCGGCGTTGTTGCGGGCGCACCGGAACGCCTTCTCTTTCCAACCACACCCCCGATACGCCCTCCTGCTCCCGCTTCCGCGGGAGCCACGGCACCGGATTCGCAGGACGGTTTTGCCCCGTCGCGTCTGCTGCCGCGCTGCTGTCCGGTAAGCCGGCTTGGCCGCGTGCGACAGAGCCGGGGATGGAAGGTCGTCCGGCGCGCGTGCGCTGGTTAGTGGTTACTGGACCTGTCTGCATTCACCGTCTTTTTTTTTTTCCCTGAGACAGTTTCGCGTCTCGGAGGTAAGTGCGGCTGCGTCTACTACGTCTGTATGCACGTTCTGTGGATACTTGGATGTCTAGGCTGAGTTACGCTGGTGGGTGTATGGAAGTGAGAGGCCAGTCCGGCGCCATGGGACGGCATGTTGGCTGGCCTCTCGGGAAGAGAAGATCCATGTGTTGCCTAGTTGCTACGTTTGGGCAATGGTGACAACTAGTCTGTGTGGTACCCAGGTACCTCAATACCTGTAGAGGACCTCTACGTATCGAGTACGAAGACTCGTGTCTAGAAGAAGGTCCAGGTCTTCCCGCGATTCCATACTAAGCGTAGATGTTCATAGGCCGGAGGAAACGAGAGGGCATCCAACGCAGGAACGCTTCGGAAATCACCTGTATGACCTTCGGGACCTGAAAAAGGGTTAAGGTGTGCAAAGGCGGCCGCGGCCTTGCGCGCGGAGGAAACAGGTTCGCTTTGACGCGCCGAACGTACGCGTCCCGAGCAAAGCCACGATTCGGACTTCCCACCGGTGCCTACAAACGTCCACACAGCCCAAATTAAATCCCACGAGACGGCCGTGGGGACAGGAAATGGACGGGTCGTGATTTGGTAGGTGGAGGGATTCCCTCCTGTTAAACCCCCTTGATCCCGCGACAAAACGTCCAACCCGCAGTAAAGGCCAGCTACCGGGAAGAAAGGGGGGGCCAGTTTGCGAAAAAACGAGTTGGCCCCGAGATACAGGGCTTGTATCGCGCTTGCGGGAGCGGAAAGGCGTCGCACAAAGAGTGAGCAGAGAGCAGGCTTGGCCGGGTACGGGAGCTGTGGTTTGGCAGGCAAGGTAAGGCCAGGCGTATTTGAGAAAACCGCCATGCACGCACGGGAAAGACGCGCCGTCGGGAGGTCGAAGATGCGGCCAGACCGTTACGCCGCCCTGCGCCGCGGCAACGGCGCGCCCACCGGGTGCTGCCCCGCCGACATGGGTGTTAACGTGCGGAGGGGGGGTGTGCGTGGACCCGAGCTATTTTTGGGGGATCTTCCAACTGCTGCGAATGGGGGACTTTTCTGGCGTGTGTGCGTGCGTGCGTGCGGAATGGCAGCAGGGATGTAAAACAACCATCCCCCCTCCTCCGCCGATACGTATGCATGTGCACATGCACATGGAACCATTGGCAAGGATGATGGCCGGGGCGGCGCTGGAGAGGGGGCGGGGGGTCGTGAAGGCTTCGAGCGAGCGGGGAACGCGGAAACTTGCAGCAGCAGAGCTGGAAGAGGTAAAGGGTCCGACGGCAAAGCACAGCCAACACGACGGCGTCGCGAAGCACGCGCCGATGAGAGAGGTCGGGAGATGGGGGCCAGAGCTCACTCAACTGCGCAGCTGCACGAAACGGCGGTCTCATGCGCTCGACACTGCTGCTGGCACGCAAGGGCAGCTCGTCTCTCGTCCAGCTTCTGCCGTCGACTGCGCACTCCGGAGCGCCGGAAATTGAAGCCAAAGCACCCCCCACATTCTGAGGTGCAGGGACGATAAATACCCGTTCGTATCGCTGACGCCCTATGTACCGGGGGGGGAGGGCGCAAAGCGTGGCCCGTCCCAACAGACGCACGATCTCGTCGGTTATCCGACCGGGAGGAGCAGAGCTGCCGCTGCCGTCTTGGCCGTCGCCGCCGGCGGTCCCGGGCGCTCTCTCGCGGCCGGAGGCGCACTCGGTACGTACGGAGCGCATCTGTCGCTCCGAATTGCTCCGTTGTGCGGCGGCTGCTTGGGTGCGCGGGCGGGCCGGCGACGATTGCCGGCCAACGGTTCCACTGCGCTGGGCCCCCGTCTACGCCCGTCCGTCCAGCCAGCTGCCAGCCAAAGACGTGGGCGCGGGCGCGCCGGGCCCGTCTCCCTCGTCCGCCTTTCCGCGCAGTGTGATGGGATTTTTTTTTTTTCACAGCCCAATCAATGGGGGCGCGAGACGACGAAAAGGCGCGGCCGTGATGAACGCCTCGGCCGGCGAGCGACCGGTGAGACGAAGGCGGGGGACGGGCCGGCACGCCTCATAACCCCCGGCCCACGCGCCTAAGGTAGGGCGGTAGGTAAGCTGTTGTAGTGTACGTCGTAGCGTTGTTCGCCGGCTCTTCCAGTCTGTCTGCCTGGCCCGGGCGGGGGACGGCCGTTGGATTCGCACCCTAAATAGCAGTCAGCGATCCTGCTGGCCTTGCTGTACATACGTACACACGTACAGTAGTCTCCGGGGCGGATCGGCCTCCCGCGGCACCCGTCACCGCGTGGCAGCTTGGACGGTATAGCACGGACTGCATTATAAGGCGGGGATCAGAAGCGAGTTTAAAGAGGGAGACCGTTCGCTGTCGGCACGAGGATTTCAGCCTGTCGGAAGGGACCTGGACCGCCTTCCCCCCCCGGTGCTGCGAAGCCTTACTCCGCCATGGTAATTCTCCTTCGGTGGACGTGCTGTGTGATGGATGTCTCGAGTCCGCGAGGCGACCGCTGCAAGGTACAACAACGGACGAGGCTCAGACGCCGTTCTTCCTGTTTCCCAAAAAAAGGAATTATCGAGGTGACGCGAGTAAACGGTTTCTCAGTGTGTCAAGTATCGCCAGCTGAAGAAGCGCGCGACGGAGATTGAGCATCTAAGGAATAGGCACACGCGTTCCTGGGGTCCGTCGTGTAGGTGAGGAGGGAGGGGTCAATCCCCAACGACCTCTTCCCCCACTCTCTTGGTGCCGCGCTGCAGCATCGACCGACGGTTTACATAGCTCCGAAGAACGGTCATGCAAACGTGTCTTTCGCAGCAGCGTACGCATGGGGTATGGCTGGCCGGGTCAGGTACGTACGCCTGCCTACGGCCTTGCGAGCTGGAGGGGCATGGGCCCTGGACAACCTGCATGCAATTCTTCAAGCGAGGGCTAAATATATCGAAGACTGTCAGCAAGAAAACAAGAACCATGTCGACAACGTGCGACGGCGGATCGACCTTCCCTCGCCGTGGATGAATCATACCAGCTTGTGCCTGAAGCGTATGTACCGCGCCTCCTGCCTTCTCCTCGCCGGCCCGTACCTACCTGACAAAGCCGGGTATTTTCGCACACACCGTGGCTCGGCTTCATGCGCGACGCCTTGAGTTCCGAGTCCGCTGGGAGAGCTGAACTCCAAAGGTTTCTGACGCGCCGCGATTGAGCTAACGGCATAATTGGAGTCAATATCGCGTCTAAATGCGGAAATCCACGATGGGTATTCTCGATGCATTGAACGGTATTCTATCGGAAGCTGTGGACGGTTGCTTGCTATGCGAAAGCTGCACCGGTGATTGCGCATTCATTGACCGGCGAAGAAACGAGGATGCAATATCAACGTCGTCCCCTTCGAGAGTGTATTCTCGCACTTGCCAATCCACGGGACGCGCAACGTAGTGTGGAGCAGACGGAGGATGCGATGAGTGTAGCTGAAGCGATGGAGGTGGCAATGTGCATCTCTATTCTAAGACGACCCACGCCGTAGCTCAGAAAGCTGCGGCATAGAGCGCATGCTCTTAGATACTTGCTCCAATAGGAAAAAGACAATTTGTACCGCTACCGTAGCCAACAGAGACTGAGTGGCAAGCTCCATCCGCTCTCGCGGAAGTCATCGCGACCGAAAAGGTCAGGAGCTCGAGGAAAAACCCCTTGGAGCACCGGCTAAGACGCCGGAGTCCGGCCCGTGATTTACTGGTCACACAATATTTTTATCTATAGCCCCATTCTCAGTCCGCTCCGCTCGCCCGAGGGCCCTTTGACAGCTGACGGTTTGGCAGAGCCTCCTCGTAGAAGTGCGGCTCTCGTATGGGACCTGCAGATGAAGGTTAACTCGGCTGGACTAAGCGCCCGAAGAGTTGAACGAGACCGTCCCTGCTTGACGGTAGTCTTGACGGAGCGAGAAATTTAGAAACATTCATCGAAGAGAACTGGGGAATGTCCGAAAGTCAAACAGAGACCTTCGCACTCTCGACCACGCGAGATGGCCGCCGATTCGAACTCAGGGTCAACGCCAGGACTCATACGTGAAAGTCGGCTGAGAAGATTTCGGACGCAAGAAGGTGCAAAATTCATTATACAGCTAGTCCGGCAGTGGGAGGACGACGTGCGATTCCTGGCGCACTGTTGGGTGTTTTTTGCACCTATGAAGGAACTAATTAGCCATGAGTGCTCAAATTCAGCTGGACCTTGCGACAGAGTTGTTCGGAACTTCCACATATTGGAGACGTAATATTTAGTAGCAATGATGAGGACGAGACATCTGGGCCGCTTGCAAGTCCCGAAAGCGATGTGGATTCAATGTTTGCTGACTTCTTGGATCGGAGGTATAGTCGGACTGTGTACAGATGGGATACTGCGTCGACAACTCTCTACAGGCGAACAGGCTAGACACCCCGACAGTATCGTTGCCTAGACGCAAAATTCTTGCGATTCACTTTACCATTTTCATTTATTCGGGCAAGGTGTCTGGTCGTTCACCGCATCCGGTGTCCAGCAGGTCTGCAAGACCACGAAAAGCTGACAGTATGGGAGCACGTATGCGATGTCCAGGTCACTCGTCCCGGCGGCACGGGCACTTCAGAGTCCAAGACGAGGGTTTGCGACATTCCCCTAAACCAACTCTCCCCAAGAATTCACTTAGAATAGTTTCGACCATTCGTTGGTGAGCCCCAACAAGGGCCGTACGCCCGTACCGAGGAGAGACATTAACGAGGATCAGGTAAAGGTCAGCTTATTCGGCCCGCCTACCAAAGCCAAAGATGCGTCTTCGATACTCTCTTTGGCCGCCGTGTGATTGAGAGCCTAGTACATCGGTACCGTGATGCTTGGCGGCAGAAGTCCAGCCGCGGAGTGGAGTGGGGGTACCAACATCCATCTGCGAAGGCATCCATTACTCAGGGTACCAGGGTACCCATCCAAGTTTTGCCTTGCGGATTCCTTTGGCTTGAGGTGTTCAGCTGGCTTCGCACACATACGCCTACCCAAAAAAAGAGAAGACGAGAAAGACGATCTCCACTTGCAACCTGCAAATAAAGGGGGAGAAAAAAAGGCTCGTCTTTTCCCGGTTTCCGGGGTCGCAAACTTGTTGCTTTCTTTTCGAATGCGGTCGCATCATTCGCTGGTTTCGGAATTGCACGGGACGATCACCGCTACTTTGCTTGCGTAGACACCAAGAGAATTGGTGGCCCTGCACACGTAGACGATCATCAGTCAGATGCAGCGACAAGTGGCATTCCTTTGGCTTGGGGAGGGGAGGAAAGGGGGAGGGGAGGGTGGGGTAATACGCGAGCGATGTGACTTGAGTAATGGTACTCGGGTACATAGGCTCGCAAAACAAGAAGCAGTTGCTCCCCGGTAGAGATGCAAGATATGTCAAGAGGAGTCTAGTGTAGTCTGACCCGCCGGGCCATACGATGGAGTATGTTCTAATGATCGATTTGCAACGCCGCTGCAGGGAAGGGAGAGAGATAGGTACGGAGTGCTCCCCTCCGGGGTTCGCAGAAGCAATGAGGATTGCCGCGCGGGCGTTGTGGGTCCAATTCCTCCCCCCCCAGCTTTGCTGGGCAGACGCTCTTTTGAACCCGGGAGGGTCTCCGGCGATGGAAGGACGATGGTTAGATCCCGATCTAGGAGCGCGTGTCGTGCGGCTTCGGGCGATCCGGCGGCCCTGATAGGCCTGCCAGGGCTGATTTTGGATTCCTGCTCGACCTGAAGGGGTCCCGAATGGCTTCCGTGGGCCCTGTTCTGGTCTCCACTCGTTCATCCCGCCGCAGGTTCGCGGTGGTGGACGCTTTCTGCGTTCGCCTCAAGCCACTCGTATTCTTGACATTTTGTGGCTTCTCAACGACTTGTACAGCCGAAAGCCCTCTTTTTCTCTCCTCGGAAGCTCGGCCGAGATGCAGTGCGAGGTACGTACCCTCCTGTTCCCTGTTCAGCCAGGTGGCCTATCCGATGGGCGCTCGCTTTCCGACGCGGATCCACCGCTTCCCATGCGGCGGTGATGCACACCAAGCTGGCGGGGAGGAGCGGCGGCCGTGGACAGGCCTGTTGCCGGTTGCACGAATGCAAGATACGCGAGTGGAGCAAAAAGAAAGCGCGTACCACGGGTGCCACCACCCTGCCCACGGCCTGCGTTCCTTGGCGCTTTTGACCATTGCGGCCGGAATGGCGCTTTCGCCAACACCAGAGGGCCCTCCTACAGACGGAGGGGTGCAGCAGCGATGGGTTGTGATAGCGCGAGAAACGCGCCCGAGTGCGCCTGCCACCCAAGACGGCTGTCCGCCCCGAATGAGATCTGGACCGCTTGGTCGGGACGGATGCGCGCGGCCCTGCCGTCCTCCGCAGGGGCTTCCGTTCCCGCTGGCCCCCGTTGCCCTTGGCGATGGTGCGCCCAGCGCCATCGTGACGTCTGGCAATTCGCAGATGGCGCCCCTTTGCAATCAACCACGTAAGCCATTTCGAAGAGCAAGTCACCAGATGAATAATTCGTTGCGCGACGGCACCATTTGGTAGCTACAACAAGGGAACCCTCCGTTTCTCGTGACCAAGCTTTAGGGGTTGCGAATGCCCGTTGGAACTAAGCCGATTCCGCCGGTTTATTATTGGGCGGGCGAGGGCGCTCGTCCCAAAATATTGGCTTTTGATCTGGTCTGGTTTAACGATCAACGTCCAACTTGGCACGCACGGCGAGAAGCTAAGTCGCCAGCTGCGCTACCCGATTCGTCCGCGGCGGTGTGATCGGCGCCCAGCCAACGGTAAATCGCATGCAGGGATGACCGCGCGGAGCGACGGTTTGATGGCCTGCCCAATAGAAGGAAGGTGGTCGCCGACCTCTCGCACATTACGTGCAGCCAAAGACGGCACGGTCGTGGGGTGTTGTCTACGTAGAAAGCAAAAGGGAAATAGGTAGGTTTGTATGACCTAGGCGTCTAGCGCCGCGGGACGGTTTCCTGGTCGTCGAAACCACGTTACGGAATTGAGATCTCTCCTTCCCGGCAAGCTCGATCGAGCCGGCTGGGTCGGCGGGAGCAACGTCGACGCGGCGTACTTGGTTGGTTTCAGGTCGCAAGCCCGGGCCCGGACCCCGCGCGCTCTGCCGCCTTGAGTCATTCACGATCGCGACGAACTTCTTGGGTGCGTCGAAATCGACCTGAACATCGACGAAAAGTCGCTCCTTAGGGCCACGACGCGCAGCCACACAGCCGGGCCTGGCCGCCGAGAAAGCAAAAAATATTGACCACCCACGCAGATCAAACGAAGCGGTAGCGGCCGCCCGTGAGGCCTAATAAGACGAGGCTTTCGGCCGCGACGAGTACCTCCGGGGTACGCGAATCTCGGCGCATCCTTTGAGGCTGGTCGAGGTACCGGAATCGTACCCCGTACGAAGGGAAGTGATTGGCAGGCCAAGCCGAAGGTGGTGGCTTGCGGCATTTTCCCAATGGAACGGCACGCCCGCCGAGAACGGGCGTGGGTACGGCCGTCTGATTGGCCCCGACGTAGCGGCGGATGCGGGTCAACTCCTCGTCAATCTCATTCTCCCCAGATCGCTCGCCAACCCCGGTTGCCCTCCCCTGCTCTCCTGCTAGGATCAGCCCCGAATCTTCGGCCCGAGCGATCTGGGTTTCGCTGCGTCGCCCTCTGGCACACACACAAACCCGCTCCGAAACCTTTGGGCCCTGGTCAAATCTCGTGGCCGCCACCTTTTCTTTTGCCTTTGTCAGTCCGCCTAGGGTAAAGAAATATAATGACGATGATTCAATTGTCCGAAAGCCTGACTCGCATATCATTTTGACCCCTCGTAAAAGTCACATCCAGCCTTGCCTATACCCCGCGCGATCATTTCAAATTGTGTTGGAGTTATTTTCTTTTTACTCTTTTGTCCATTGTCCACTGGGAAGGCGTTTGACGCGTTCCATCAACCATGGGCGGACGGCACGGCAGGGTTGGCATTTTCTTGTCGGTGCTCTAGATCCCTCAGCTGGCTCGTCGCTACCTGGCAGCGTAGGTGTTACGAACACCACGGTCGGGTTGCACAAGATTAGAGTCCTCGAGGACGCCCGGCCACACCGTCCTCGCTTCCCTTCTGTCGGTACGCGCAGGAATGTGCGCATCATCCAAAATGTACCATTGTACGGCTTGACAGCCCTCTTCTTCTTTGGTTCTTTCTTTCATTTTTCCGTATATATATATTTTTTTTTCTTCCTCTTGCTTGTCACGTCGGCCACAGCCAAGATGTGTAGATGTGTGCTCCGAGCTAACCCGCGCTGCTGGTAGGCGGATTCCGGACGAGAAGTTAGGGCTTGCGTGTGCTGGGAAGGGTCCCCGTCAGCCTGCAAGGATCGACCCTGCCAGACCGGTGATGAAACTATTGCCTGGACAGGGCTCCTGCACGAGTCGCGTGCCAGCACCATGGTATGCCCACCGCGCGGAAATGTCCGCTCCAAATCGCGGATGCTGCCGCCCCTGCTGTGATCTCAGTCATTTGTCGGGACGGTTGCCCTATGTGCTTCAGATTTTGTGTCTCCCGGCGCGAGTCACAGTGGCAAAGAAAAGAAAGGTTGCTAGAGGCGTAGTCCCAGCATTCGGTCCGCTCGCCGGCCCGTTGCATCCTTCCGCCGCCTCGCAAAACAACAGCGCCGGTGTCGAGGCACCAACCGGTAGAATGTCTAGTGCGGGGAACCTAGCGTAACCACCAAGCGAACGCTGCAACCGCGGAATGTACCAGGGATGGATGACCCGCGCAAGGCTCTGAGCTCAATGACTTCTTGCGTGGGTCGGCCAGCCTTTCTCCCGACCATGAATTCTCCTGAAGTCGCCGGAGATGCATCTACAAATATTTGCTCGACGTTGGGAAAGTGGGTGTGGAAGACTTTTAGCCCGTGCGACGGTAGCAAGGTAGTTTCAATGAGCAAACAAGTGACATTTGCGGCAGCGATTCTGGCGGTGCGCACGGACGCTCATGCGGCCGCGCCGCGAGCCACACTGAAATCGTCGGGTCGGCCGTTATTCCCAAGCAGCGGGAAAGCGCATGGATGCGGGAGAAGAGCCTTTTGGTGCCTCCCCTACAGTTGCATCTGCGTCCTCCCGTGCGCGACAGCCAACCAACTTCTGCGAGCCAGCCAGCGCCCCGCCGTGCCAGCCGCTGCATCCTGGCCTTGGACGGAGTGCACGGCAGTTACCTTGCCGCCGTCTGACAAGCTGTCGTTTGTAATTGCGTTGCCGGTCAGTACCAAGGTCCGGGATCCGCCTGTGTTTGACCGGACGGCCACTCAAATGCGACCGGCACGCTGCGACCTCGCACACGGCATTCTCGGCCGTTTTCTCCAAGTAAAACCTTGTCAGGCTGCGGAGCGACACCGACGCCATGATCCAAGGCTCTTGGCGAGACGAGGGTGGACGAGAGGCTGCTGCAAGCAGCCATTGGCGGTGCCGCGGCGCCGAGAGACCCTCTCCGGCGGTACGTGGTGGTAGGATGGAATCACGAGGCCCCATGAAACCCAGCTGTCGAGGGCGCTGCGAGCCCGATTCATTCTATGACCGGCCGGCGGCGCGGTCCTTACTTGGAGCACTTGGCATGGGGTGTGCATGTTTGTCGGAACGACGAGCCTAGACAGGTGGGGTGGACCCGGCTGGCACGTACGAAGCCAGGCTGACGAAGGATCAGAGCCACTGGCCGCTCGCAGCAGCGCGGTGTGAAAGTGAGGCCAGTACCATCAAGAAAGCAAACGGGAAGGAGAGGAAAAAAAAAGGAGGGTTTGGAAAGCCTGAAATACGTGTATATACGACTACAACAACGGAACGTCCGGGCTCATCCGCAAACGGGTAAGCGAGGGAGGGAATAAAGTGCGGATTGGCGAAGCAGACGAAGTGCCGCTAGCGGACGGGTGAAATCTGCTTTGTCTTCCGAGTTGCCGGGGCGGTCGAACACGTGGATGTGGCGGCCGTTGGCAGAGCTGAGAATAGCTGGAATAGGTAGGAGGGCTTGGGAAGCGGTACGGCGGCCAGCGGGATCAATCAATGTGGAGCGGTGGGCGCAATTTCTTGTACAAATATTGTATCGATCGGGCCTTGGCGGCGCTGGGGTTCCCTGCTGGCCGGGCGGCCTGACTCGGGGGGGATGGCGCAACAGCGTTAGCCGCCTGTGGGCCGTTCCTAGCTACTAGTGCAACGGCTCCCAACTGGCCGGGCACCGCCCTGCCGTTTCGGGCAATTTATGGCGAGCGCGCGTCTGATGTCGACCATGGGGCCCGCATGGCCAGCCACTGTCCTGGCGGCCGGCGGGCACCCCAACCCCAGACGTCAGCCACAATGGCACAGCGCCCACGCCTGCGATCCGAGCCTTGGAAGGCCTCGTCGGGGACCCCGTGCTTTTTGTACACCACCTTGGAGTGTTGAGGCCCCGCGGCCCAACTCCTCGCCGCCAACGCCCTCTCCTTCGGACCCTTCCCCTGTCCTGTTCGAACGGGGGGAGGGGGCGAGCGCCACCGCCTATCGCTTCCAGGGGTGTGACAGCATCGACCTGCACCAACCTTACTTAAGGTGCGCCGTTGCTGGCGCGCGCCTTCATTCCGCCGCCGTGGGGGTGCGGGCCGCGGTTGGCAATTGGAGCTGGGGAAACGTCCGAAAATTTTCGGAGCTCTCTTAATGGGTGGCTGCGTCTTGTCGGCTGGCTATACTGTGGTGCGAAAGAGTCTGAAAATGTTAACGGTCACGGATGGGCGTCTGGGTGAACTTTATCCGCCGCGATGTCAACGACGACGGGCCTGTGCCTTACGTATCTAGATAGAGATATGCTGGACATGGCGGTGGGTGTTGGTATGCACGCGCCCAGTAGTAGGCAAGGGGACGACCGGGGGATGGGGCAACTCGGCAGCGCTTCCGCAAGGCGATCACATTTGAGTAAGTGTTGGCTGCCACGCTGCGGCGTCGACGAGGCCTGCAACCGGCCAATGGAGGATTTGCGCCACCCGTCCATCGGACCGGTATCATCTCTTCCGCGACAGCGGTCCATGGGTACACCTTGGTATCTTGTGTTCATCGGTACAGAGGCACCTCCCGCGGACCCTCACCCTCTTAGGTCTCTGACCTCACCACTCCCCTCCAAAATAGACTATTCCCGTCATTTTATTTCTCGCTGTCACTTGTCGGAACAATAAGTGTGCTCGGCAGCCTGGGTTGCGCCACACATCTGCCACACGCACCACGCTCGAACAAGGCCAATCGGCATTGCAAAAATCTTGCTCCTTGGTCGGTAAGCGGCTGGGTAATCGGCTGCAGTCGCAGGCTGCAAGGTCGCTTTATCCGCTTGGCCTACCGATCCCGGTTAGGATGTAGTCGGTACTTCTCGG
Source organism: Lineolata rhizophorae (assembly GCA_010093515.1). Classification (NCBI taxonomy): domain Eukaryota; kingdom Fungi; phylum Ascomycota; class Dothideomycetes; order Lineolatales; family Lineolataceae; genus Lineolata; species Lineolata rhizophorae. Next base: position 646,470 of record MU001684.1, on the reverse strand, counting down.
TGTACATTCGCGCAGTTCGGTCGCTGTAGTCGCGCAACGTCTGTCGAGCGTACCCAGCACCTCCACGCGCCGGGCCATGACCGCCGCCGAAGAGGGCAACACTCCAACTCTAGACAGGGAACACTAAACTGCTTCTGCATGCCTCCTGAGACATTGCCGCGTCGAGACCGAGTGCTGGTCCGCAAAGAGCGATTTGTGTTTCCGAGGGCCTGCCTCATTGGCCGTTGGCATCGCTAGACCTTGACGGGGCTTCAAGCCACACAGGCCGATCCGGCCCTCTCCCTGGAGCCCTTTTCGTTGCGGTGCGTCAAACGGCGGCTTGCCCGCAGCGCCCATACGGCACGGCCAGCATGACGGCACGCAATCCGACCAGCGGGAGCCCGTACCGACAGCGGCCAGGCGCCTGCACGCGGTTGGCAGCAAGGTCGTGGAGCGACGGGGAGCGGCGAGATCGCCATCCAGAGCACCTCGAGGCAGGAGGCTGCCGGTGAACTGGTGAGCTGGTGAGCTGGTGAGCCCCTTCCTACCGGGCGCCCACCTGGCCATGTTTACTTTACGGCTTCGGAAATAATGCCAAGGTACGATGTCGTTGAGACGAGGACGGGCCGCCAATATGGAGGGTCGTGGCTGCGGCAGCGATCCATTTCCGCACCGGGCGCTGGCGTGCGCCCCAGCGAAGCGAATGATCGCCCGGAAACCGTTTGATCACTCCGGCCTGACTCGTACCGGTCCAGGGTTTTCTCCAACGTCGCTGACCCCAGATCTGTCGCCAGGTGGCCGACCCCATGTGCGAGCAGCACGGCTCTTGTTGGGCGGACGGCTGTCGCGCAAGAGGAAGGAAAAAGGAACAGAAATAATAATAGCACAGCGAGCTTCCGCCCAGCGGAGGCGGCAGCCGTCGTTTTCAATCTATCCCAGGGCCGGTTCGTGTTGCAATAAATGAGGCCGGTGATGAAAGGGACGGGCAGCCCAGCGGGCGGGCATGGCTTCTCGTGCCCTCGCACAGAATAGCCGGCGGCGTGGGCTGCGCGGCGACCCGGGGCCATGAAACGCGGACGTCGCGCGCGGAGGACGAGAAACCCAGTGCCAGGGTTCGGCGGCGGGAGGTGCATGCAGGCCAATATCGCGCAGATAAAATTATCACTCGAGGGCGCTCGCTTCCCGGCTGAGGTGAGGGAACCACGGCATGCGACAGGACGGACAAGCACAGCTCGCGAGCGTGCGGGGGAGGTGAGGCGCGGGTGCAGGGCCCCCGACAGCAGCGGCCGTAACGCGGCCGGGCTGTTTATTGCTGTGTGTTCCCAGGCACCCTGGAAGCAGACGGACGTCTGGCCGCTGGCTGGCTGAACGTGACGTGCAAGAGTGCCGTTAATAGTGCGTCGAGTGGGGGGTTCGCCGGGAGAGGGCGAGCGAGGGCGAGGGGGTGGGGGGGTGGCAGAGGAGGGGGGCGGGCTGGCCTGCCCTCGGTGATTGATGCGCGCGACCCCAGAAGCGGATGTGCGCGTGCGGAGCCTGCGAGGACTCGAGAGACAGGCCAAAGCGAGCGGGTGGAGGGCGGGCAGCTGCTGGACTGCTTGACTTGCCTGCTTGCCTGCCTGCTCGCCCGCTCGCTTGCTTCGATGCCAGCCAGGAGCTGGCTCGGCCCAGGTCCCCAATATTTTTATCCTTTCAGCGCCGCTTCATCGCGGCGGCACATTCGTCCTAGCTGCCGGAGTTCTAAACTGGGACCGGACCCAGCCGCGGCTTCGGACGTCACCCGTAACAATTCGCCCACGGATATGCCAGCGCCAAAACAAGGTGACCAGACAGAAAAGGTCCGGTCCGTGGTAGTTGGCAGACCACGGCATGCCGACGACGCGAAACGCCCGCCGGGGCGCCCGGTGCCAGCGGCGGGCAGCGGCGGCGACAACATCAACAGCAGCAGCAGCACCACCACCACCACCACCACCACCACCACAAGCAGCGGTCCGCGACACGCCCGGGACCGGGGGCTAGGGCGTGGTGCGCGGAGGAGGCAGAGGGCACACGGGAGCAGGGTTGCTATTGAGGTCGGCGAGCTCCTCGGGGCTGAGGCTGGGCGGGCGGCGGCGGCGGACGGCGCCCCCCCTTTCGCTGCTCGGGCGCGGCGAGCGGCGGGCGGCGATAGCAGCCCAGCAAGGAACGGACGCCGGGCTTGCGGAAGAAACGGAGGCGCGCTGGGCGGTGGCAGACACGGCGGCGCGGGGCTTGGCGGGCGCATCCCGCGCGTTGCACCCATGTCGTCGATGCGCGTCCCGACGATCTGGAAGCTCGCACCGGGCGGCCCACATCTGGCCGAAACGAGCGTCCTGGGCTGGCCGTGGGGAGCCCGGCGCTGCCGCCCCTTCCCTATCTGCTTCAGGCCAGGGCTACCCCCGAACCGCTCGCTCGCCCTGGCGCGCTCCCGCACGCCTAAAGGAGCCCAGCCGCCCGCTGCCCTGGGTGCCAGAGACACACTCTATCGCGCCCAAGCTCCCATTAGCCGCGTTATAAGCCCTCAGATCCTCCCGTCCTGCACCTCCGCGTCCAGATCTAAACTCCCTTTAGCTCGCCTTTCCCTTCCAAGGGCCCAAGCCGCCCGCACCCAGCCCCATATTAGGATCCCGCTCCCCATCCGTGGTCCTGTCCTGTTCTCACTCGTCCACACCATCACTCGACCGGAGCCGGCAACCCACTCTCACGCCCACCACCTGCCCTATTTAGTCTCACTCTTGCCAAGGTAGGATCTCACTTCTTCAACTCGAGCTCGCGAAGCATTCGCCCTCTCCTTCACACCCTCCCCCCCGACATGCATTGTTGTGTCTGCCCGGTCACTTCGAAGAAGTCGCCATTGCCCGCCCACCATCTACTCCGCGCGCCCCTCGACCGCGGTCTCGTAGACGGGTCTTCCCGAGTCATGGCCTCGCGATTCATTCATTGATCAGGCATAAACAGAACAAATCTCCAACGCATCATTCGATTTGCCAATCTCTCCCTACCCGTTTGCGAACATAAAAGCATCGAAACAACCGCCGATTCCGACACGCTCTCCACCTTGTCTACTCGCCGGAATTCAGGACACCCACCGGCGAGGCATTCGAAAAACATTCCCACCGCCGTCTGTTCCGTCGCCTTGACAGCTGGAGCCAGAGATAGAGGACGTCGCTGCCATTCACAAGCGCTCTCGACGAACTTAGCTCCCCGGTTTGCGGATTTGTATGGGGTGACTTAGGTCGCTCGCTCATGCCAAGCGTCGCATCAGAAGCTCCATTGCTCTACTTAGTCAAGATGCCGAATCACCGCCGAGGCCCGTGGTCGCAAAGTGAGGACAACTACCTCATGACCATAGTGCGGCACCAGGGTGCGCAGAACTGGGTGCGTGTTTCGCAGATACTAGGCTCGCGATCTCCCAAGCAATGCCGCGAGCGCTATCACCAGAATCTCAAGCCCACGCTCAACCACGACCCTATCACCCCCGAAGAGGGCGCCAAAATCGAGCGCCTCGTCCAAGAAATGGGCAAGAGGTGGGCAGAAATCGCTCGGCAGCTCCACGGTCGTAGCGACAATGCCGTAAAAAACTGGTGGAACGGCGGGCAAAACAGGAGGAAGCGCACACATCGTGCCACGGAGTCGAGTCAACAGTCGGCGCTTCCTCCTCAAATCCGTGTTCCGGACAATCACAGCTTCCAAGGGCACTACCAGTATCCGCATCCGGTCTCGGCCACATACCCTCCACAATCGTACCATCCTCAGTTCCCGCACGGCCCGCAAGCAGTTTTCCAGCGTCCACATCCGTATGACACGCCGCTTCCGTCACCGTCCGCGTACTCAACCCACTCTGTTGAAGGCGCGCCGTCTCTGGTGTCCGACCAAGGTTCCGACCGCTCCCCTCACGCCGCTGGCTCGCCGGTCTCTCTCCCGCCTCTTGTTGGGACCAGGGACGAGCGCCGACGTTCGAGCGTCGCCCTCATGTCTTTGGGTTCGGCCGGCTCGTCGACGTTCCCGGACGAAGGCTCCGTTAGCCTTCCTCCCCTGTCGAGTTTGGGCACCAACAGGGACGAGCCGAAGGCTCCGTTCGGCGGTCGCTCCCTCCCGCCCCCCATCTCCTTTAGGGACCCAAACTACAACCAGCAGTCGTCTACCCTTCCAAGCCCGTCTAGGATGGTGGAGTTTGGACGCCCTGTCAGCCAACGTCCGCTCCCAGCCTTCCAAACTCTGGCCGAGCCTGGCATGGTTCCGGAGGTTCGGTCCACGATGCCCGTAGACAAGTCTATTCTACATGGTAGCAGCCCGAGAGAGAGGCACATGCAACTCCCTTCGCCGGCGCGCAAGGCACAATCGCCGCGCATGGATGTGTCAGCCATACTTGACTCTCCCAACCGGCCAAGCCGCTAGAGGTGAAGGGGTGAGAGAAGCAGAGAGAAAACTTGAGGGGTTTCACTTCAACGATACCCCGCTACCAGGCTCTATTCTGATTCCATTCATTGGCGACCGTGCGCTTTTCATTCATCCACGGTCGGTCCGTAGTTAGGTAGAGACTTGTAATAATCTCCTATGAATTCACGATTCTCCTTAACGGTATGTCATTCGGAAAAGGACGATCACACTATGTTCGATTTTCTTGTATAGGCTTCTCTCCTTGTGGACTAGGTACTCCGAAAGCATAGCGACGGGCGTCTTGAGGACGATTGGGGTCATGAAAGGTTCTACTTCTTTTTCTTTTTCTGGCTTACTCTTCTCGGCGTTTTTCTCCTAGGGATAGCGATTATCCCTCACATGTACTACATACTCTGAGTTTCCTAGGTTTGCGAATAGCAATTTGCGCACCGCCTACTCAACACGAGATTAGGGCCGGTTGGCGTCCCCCAACTCGACGAGCAACAAACAAATATCTACGTGATGATTGGACAGCCTTGCTGTACTCTGTTTCTCTGTTGTTGGCGTGGTAGCGTTGTGAGCGAGCAGATTCATCATCTGTCCCGCCAGGACGACGCGCCTCAAACGATGGGTCAACGGAGAACAAGAAAACGAAACAACATGATTTTGAATTTGATCAGCGACGCCGTCACTTTGCTCCCATGCTACCTTGTCCGTTTGGTGCCGCCTGTCGATCGTGCGTCTTGCCTCCCAACGGCGCAAGGCAGACCACACAGCGATCGTACCTGCCTATAACGGTCGGGCGGTGGCCTGCAATGGCGCAGGGGCCCGCCGCCGCAACCTGGTCCGCCGTCTCAGTTTCTCCCTGCTCCCTTTCTTCTCCCCGCTCCCGCAGGAGCACGTTCCGTGGGTCGAATGGCACCCGGCGTCGCAGGGCTCGCCGCTAGTATGCGCGGTGCAGCCGCCCGGCTCTCCATGTATGTGCTCTCGAACTCAAGGGAACACCCCTACTTTGCGCGGGCACTGGGCCGTCGACCGACTAGCCGTTCCATTAAATCACATTTCCAAGTCCCTAGCCAGCGTCGTCCACAAAGTTTCACCGAACACCAACCGTCCCGACTCTACCATTCCAATCTCCCAAGGCGTGCAAAGTTTTCCAAAGTAGGCACCAGGGCGACTAGGTACAGGTTTGGAGCCGGGATGGGCTGATGTGCGGGCAGCCGGGCACACGCCACCTGGCGGATGCAGAGTTGAGCACGTAATTGGGGGCCCGTTTGGCCAAGCACCAGGAGCATGGCTTGTTTTTCTTGCCTTGCGTTGGAGGCCAACCGCAAGCGTGCAGCCGCCGCCGGCTGGCTACCTGCCCGCCGCCAGATGCTGGCGCTAGAGAAAGAAACCCACGCGTCAGCCACCCACGCCTCGGGCGGCGCACCGAGCGGCGTCGTCTTAGTGGAATCCATTACACACTTACTACGTACTCAAACCGGCGGCGTCTGGGAATCATAGCAGAGAAACATACCTGAGCCCGCTTGGGCCAGTTACATGAGTTACATCACACTGAAAGCAAAATGTTTCTAACCTACAGCAGCACACGGCATGACGTGGGACCCGTGGGCGTCGTGGGCTGAGGTATGACGGGCAGCCTTCTCTATTTTCCCTCAGACAATCTTTTACACTGCATGTTTTTACTTTTGCTATACTTCCTTCTCTGCGAAAAGGAGAACTTTACTTTGACAATGCCGATGTGGAGAGGTGCAATACTCACCTAGCTAGCTGGTCGCGCAAATCTTCACCGAAACGCAACGACCTATCCCGCACTACTTTATTTACATTCTCTTGGTCAAGCGGTGGCCGCCGCTACAGCCCGCTAGCCGCCGTCGGCCCGAGGCGGAGGCCGAGGTGATAGTTTTCTCTCTGAACCTTGGGAACGGGCTCTGGCGCAAGCGGCAGGGTCCATCGGACTCTAGGCCGTTGGTAAATGGCTGACCTTTGCGCTGTCAATGAGCCGCGTCTCGCCCTAACACTGGGTGCGGCCGGCTGTTTGCCGCTTCACAGGCTGGCATGGTATCCATGGTCTTGTGGAGTGTCTCACCCGTCCTAGCGGCCCTGCCCGTGCGGTCTCCCTCTGTTAGGAGACAGGATAGTGGACGCATTTTAGGCCCGCTGAGGACGGCAAGTGGGCTACGCTTATGCTCGTTGCCTTGCGCCTTTCAGATGGCGCGCGGAGCACAAACGGCGAGCGTTATCTGACTGTTCTCTTGGGTTTGTAAGCCGTTCTAATTGCATGTACGATAGCGACATAGGTACTTGGGCATCCCCTTCGCATCAGGCCATGAAGTGGTCCAGTGGGTTAAGTTCATACCCAGTTGAGTGGCGAGAAAATCAACTAGAGCCATAGAGTTCAGGACCACCCAGACGCGATCCTGCTTGTATGGCGCACGTAAGGCTGAGCTTTCTTCCACCCCTAATGAGGGGTAGCAAAGAGAATTTTATTGAGGAGCCACCGGAAAGCACCAAAGTCTATCACCCGAGTGACCTCATAGTACACTATCAGATAGTGAATATAGTCCCAAGCACAATGATTCAGTTTGCTAGTTGGGTCATGTTTATGCAATTGTCGCTGCAAGGTTTGGTCAATGTGGAGCGGCTGCCACCGGCGAAAACGCCATCAAACTTTATGGTATGGAGAACCCGTTGAGAGTGAACTAAGCGCTCTCAACGCAAAGGGGCCAGCTTGACATCGTGCACGGTGGAATAATAGTTCTCGGGCCCAACGGGATCCCAAAGTCGCGCATCTAGAAACGCACGTCGTAGGCTCTAAGTTTGCAAATAATAGCTGGTGACCTACCAGTAGTTCATACGCTAATCAGATAGAGAGACGGGACCCATCCATGGAAATCAGGCCCAAAGTCTGCTAGGTTCTTGGCACTCATCCGTGGTCTACATTCTGTCTCAAAGGCGATGTCAGTCGATGTTCACGTGCATGGATTAATACAGAAATGAACTGTTAAGCTTGTGATCCAAATCATGTCCCAGAATACAATGTATGCGACGAGGGATATGTAAGCCACGTACAATACTGTCGTGATATAGCTTACTTGTATATATGTTTGTGCCATTATATACTAGAGATAAATTTTGGAAAAGACTTGGAGGTACAAAGAGGTTATTTACCCCTTTTGGCACTAAAAACTCTAGTGCTAGAAATATAAGCTTAAGGAAGATCCGTAGGTTTTACATGCGCATTTATTATGCATTTAATTATTATAATGTTAAAATGAGTGATGTGTGACCCTTCGTTAGAGTAGATGGACAGCTTCATTACTATGGTTGGCGCGTGCAGTACAAAGTACATACGTACAATTTCCATCATAAAAGCACTGCCCTTGACAATAAAGTCTACTAATGGACTTGATTTATGGTTTGATATTCCTTGGCGTTTTTTCTCTTATTTCTTCCTAAATGTAATGGTTTCCGTTGCTCTAGACGCACATAATGAAACTTGAAATTCTATTGGCTGCAGGCTAAGAGGTCGAAGCTTAGCACGTGATGATGCGCAATTTTGGGCCACCTAGCTAGTATGGAGTAATTGGCTCGCTTGGGCTCGCTCCTCAACAGGCTCGTTCACCTCACAACATCGCCATATTCCATAGCCTCCATCAGGCTTCTTATATCCAACTTCACCGGAGTTGTCGAGGCCATGTTCGTATCCATACGTGGCCACTACTAGTTACACGGTTCCCGGCGTTTCGCTTCCGCCAGCGTTGTACACCCCCTCCGCCCAGCCTATTCGCCACGTGGAGTGTACATGACATCCACCCTCTACGAACCGGCGGACGCTGCGAAGACGACGTCTCCCTGGGACACGGCATTTCTGGTACCAAGCCCTCTTTTTCTCACCGGAAAACAGTTTTCGAGTCAATGCAGCGCAATCATTTGCCGCAATCACCTGATATCTAATACTGTTTGTACCTCTACTAGTCGCAACGTGATGTCGGCCTTCAAATCCCTATAAACTTTGTGTCGCGACCAGGGGCATGGTTAGCACGTGCCTGCTTTGCCCATGGTCGATATTTGCGGAGTTCGGGCGCAAAATGCATCTCAAATCTTCTCGCGGCGGGTTTTCGGCGCTTCATCCTCGACATCTACTGGGACCCGAACCGCCGTGTCTGGAGCCTTTGCCCACTTGGAATTCCCGTTAGGTCAGATGATTCGGAGAGCTCGCCGAGTTCGGTATCTGCGGGAAGTTCCACTTCAGCTACATCCACGCGGTTACCTTCGTCCGGCTCGTCCTCTGGTTTAGTGTCGGTTAATTTATCCAGCGACGGTGAGGTGACGCGGCGGCAGAATGACGATGAATCAACCATAGAGGAAACTTTTACGAGTGGCCTGAGTGCCCCATCCACGGTTCAGCTCACTTCTAGCCCGCTCTCGAGCTCGAATGAACCAAGTCGAACAGCCTCGTACAACGTCTCAACAACGAATTCAACTGCAGCTTCTTCCAGCACTTCTGGATCGCCGTCGTCCAACGGAGCTTCCCTGGTGCATCAGGTTGGCCCATACCAATGCTCCGAAGACCTGAATATTGCTCTCGTAATAGCTCTCTTTTCGGACTTTTTGGACTCGACTGGAAACACCTTGGAGGCTAATGTGGCACAACTCACACTCAACCTCCACACTGCTGGTATTGAATCGGACTCGAATCAAACACCTCCCACGTTGGTCGGCCCTTCATTGCCAGCAGGAGACGAGTTGTTGGGTAACATTCTGAACGCCAATATCTCAAATTATTTATTCTCTCCCTCAAGGCTCTATGATGATCGTGCAGATCTCAATACGTCTTGGTACAATGTAGATGAACTGAGGAGGCCCGATCCAGCTTACTACACCACAAATGTTACCAGGAGGGATGTCCACTCAACGCCCGATGGGTGGCCTTCAGAAAGTTACCTTGTCTTTGAACGGAATATTCGATTTTTGGTGGAGTTTGGCACTGTTGAGCCGCAAATAAGAGGTTATGGATTTGAATCTGATGCAGACGAGATATTTCCAGCCGACACCTTCCGAGTCTCCCGTCACGTATCTTTCGCGACTGGCGGTGACATTACCGAAGGATGCTTCTTCGATGCCGGAGTCTTCGACCTAGAAACCGTCAATTCGTCCTGGGCAACGGCCAACCCTCTGGTTCTTTCATCGTCTAGCAGCCAAGGCTCCATTAATGCTACTTTCAACTCAACCTCCGAACTCGTCTCCTGCGGCATCTCGCCAATCGTCTCCGCCACTCTGGAAAACATCACCGCCGACGTCAATATCTCGGCCTACCAACCCGTTGCTTATGCATCGATCTGGTCATGGGCTCCCGGGGAACCCGTCAACACCTCCGACTCGTCCAACTCTTCGACGGGATCGTCTTCAGATGATGACGAGGATAACGACCTTTTCCGTTGCGCTATGCTCGATATCCGCCGTGGCGGCCGCTGGTTTGTCGCAGAGTGCACAGATCATCGGCGTGCTGCGTGCCGCGTCAACGACGAGCCCTACCGGTGGCGCATTTCTGAGGAGTCTGCCGTGTACAGTAGCTCCTTGGAAGCGTGCGACGACGGCTCGTCTTTCGCGGCGCCGCGTACCGGTCTCGAAAACAGCTATTTGGCCGAGGCGGTGAGGTCCAGGGCGTTCCGGGACAGTGAAGACGGCAACGACAACGACGAGACAGCACTGGCGGACTTGAGCGATGACGATGCTATCGTGTGGGTCAACTTCAACTCGCTAGACTTGCCTAACTGCTGGGTCGTTGGCGTCAACGAGAGCTGCCCGTACACGGAGCAGAAAGGAGATGAGAGCAGGACCGTGGTCGTGCCGACGGTGGCAGCTGTCATCGTGTTTGTGCTATTCATGCTGACGCTTTTCATCAAATGCGCGGCGAATAGGCAGAGTGTGCGGAGACGACGGAGAAGGAAAGGAGAGGGCGGGTGGGATTACGAAGGAGTGCCGTCGTAATTTAAGAGGGAAGGATGATTTCATGGTTATGAGCTGACATTTTTTATCCATTCGAGGATTTCGCTGATGCTCGTTATCTATATTGTGGGAGGCCCTGTCTTGCTCTGGTCGGCCTGCATCGATTATTTACACTCCTGTTGACAATATTTGAGCCGCTATCGCTGTTATAATTCATTTTCTTCATATATCAAATGATGCATCTTGTACGAGCTAAAGGTAGACGAATTTTTGCTGTCTTCCATTCAATGAACTCTAGTTGCATCTTGTTTGCTCATGGACATTGAGAAGTGGATAGTAGAGCCTGGGTCGCTCTTGCCTAGCCAACGTTCGTGGCTAGAACCACGGTAGCAGTGAAACTAAGCGACACAAATTCGTATATGCTTGTGATGCCCTAGTGCTACCTGTCGCGTTCATTGTGTTTCCATGGGATAAGAGCCGATCCAAATTAGTTATTGATGACTTTACACGAGGTGAACATTTAACGGCGGATAAACGGCAGAACTACTAACGTCACGTTCGACGTTCAACCATTTTTTGCGGCCCTATGTGGATTGGAACACGCGTCCTTGTGCGTAAGGGGATCCGGAGTCACAGTGGACCGGCAGTCGTTAAGAGCAAACCGTGGGTTGAATAAGAATTGGGCATGGCAGACATTCGCTAGGGGTGTGTGTGGTGATCTGTTGCCCAGCCTTGGTGTGCAAAAAGATTCTCCAGTCACATGCTATTCACCTACATAGTAGGGCAACCAGCCGGCTCTGGATCATAAATCCGAAAGAAACTGTGCAAGGAGGAAGTGTGATACTAGCGTGTCTTGGGGTGATCTAAACGGTAGCACGGGCGAAAACTGCCTTCATCTCGCACTCTGCAACGTGCCGCAATATTTAAATTCCTGTGATGGTCAAACGCCGGGGAGCACAGTTTGCACCGATATGATCTACAGCTTCATCATATCAGCTTCTCCGATTTAGGCCCGAGAACGATGATATATCGCTTTATTTCCACGCTTTCAGCCGACTCGTAGCACGCAGGATCCTGAAACCGGGAGAGCTCGAGGCGCTGGAACAGTGACTGTCACCGCTCCAAAACCTCATCGAAAGTACTCCGGTAGACCGCCACTGAATCATCTATGGGATTAATTGTTTACAACTGGGTGATAGTGGGGAAGAGATGTGCGACCGGTTCCTTTCCCCAACATCAGGAGAATCGTGGATACTTGGTAGACACGTGGACAAAAAAACCTTCTCTAGGTCCCCAAGTGAGCCGTGTCAATGACGGGCTCTTATAATTCAGGAGAAAGTGAACGCGGCATATATATATATTAATCATTGTAGTTTCCATGTACTCCGCCAGAAAGTTAAACTTGAGCATTAGCCAAGCATTTGAACTCTTAGAGTACAGTAGATTTGCATCTAGCTAAACATAGACTTGAAATACAACAATGAACTAATGAATATCCTCGATGTATAAGCAATACAAGCTATAACATAAAATAGAGAAATCAATCTGTCCGGAATCTGCTATTGTAAGCTTTAGATCTAGCTTCTCAAATCCAGATTTGGACTCTAGACTGCAAAGATCAAGGCCGACCGCACGTTGTGTGATCTTATCACAACAGAGGAACTAACTGCCGTACATGCTTCCTGTCATTCTTGCTCTGGACACGCGTGCATTCACCGCTAAGCCGATTGCAATTAAAGGAATGGCAAATAACCTTCTAATGACTAGACTCACCGATAGGACATTCTGTACCAGGAGAATTGGACGAACTTTCAACAGATGATTCTTCTCTCCTCTAAACAATATATACAACCATACTCCGTTCCCACATCATCCAACAAAAAAGGTTTATATCACAATTCCTAGACACTCTCTGCGCTCCCAGATTACCTATCCAAGACCTCCAGCATCTCCTCCACACTCCCAATCTTCTCCCTCACCTTTCCCCTTCTCTCGCCCCTCTCCCTCTCGACCTCATCAATTACCTTCCAATCCTCCCAACTCGTCCTCCTCAGCCCCCTCTTCCTCGCCTCCCCTTCCACACCACCCCACCCATCGCCCCGCGCCCCCGCCAACATGCCGCCCGCCTCACCACCCCGCTCCCAATCCCCCACCACCGCATCCGCAACCCCAAACGCATCGTCCATCGTACTCGCAATCACGCCCGTCGGCCCATTCTTGACCCATCCAGCCGCATACAGCCCCGGAACCCTCTCCCACACCGGGCTGCTGCCATCCTGCAGCGTCCCGTCTTCGGCCGTCTTTCCCGCCGCGGGCGCGGGCGCGAGCACGCGCCCCTCGCCGTCGTTGGGCACGACGCCGCGCGCCTCGTCGAAGGCGACGCCCAGCTCGGCCATGCCCGGTAGCGGCACGGACTTGTACCCGATGGAGCGGAAGGCGGCGCCGGTCGACACGCGCACGGTCTCGGCGGTGCCGGCGACGCGGGCCGCGGGGTCCCACGGGTCGGCGGCGTCGGGCGCGATGCGCGTGCGCTCGAAGTCGACGGCGGAGAGGGCGCTGGTGCCGGCGAAGGAGACCGGTCTGAGGAAGAAGTCGAGGGACCAGTTCTTGGAGGGCGGAGGGGACGGGGGCGGGGTGGAGTTGGCTTTGGCTAGGAGCTGGGCGAGGCGTTTTGCTTTGCGGGAGGCAAGGTGGGATGGGTCTGGGGGGAGGAGGGAGGGTGGAAGTGGGGAGAGGGTGGCGGTGGGGAGGGTAATGAGTTCGCGAAGTTCTTTGATGGTGAAGGGAGCCTTTTGTGGGATAGTTAGCGCAAAGGACACAAAAGATTAATTTTTTGCATCTGAATTCAAGGGTTCTGTTTTATACGCACCTGAAACGGACCCCTCCGTCCTGTGATAGCTACCTGTTTGATCTTCGTCTCCGCTAGCGTCTGCAGCGCCTCCTCGGAGATGTCCGTTTCCCTCAGCGCATCCACACCCATCAGCAATATCCTGGCCACGTCCAGCGCGACGTTGCCGTTGCCGATGACAACTGCCGTCTCGCCGCACCGTTTGAACCGTTGCGGGTCGAACTCGGGCTCCTTGTTCGTCCGTCGCGGCAGCCCGTTGTACCAGCCCACGAAGGCGCGGGCCGACCATACGCCAGAAAGGCTGGTCTCGCCCGGGATGCCGAGCATGCGGTCGCGTGCGGCGCCGTAGGCGAAGAGGATGGAGTGATAGTGTCGCACGAGTACGTAAAGAGGCAGCTCGGTCCCGACGTCGACGTTGCCGATGAAGTTGAAGCGGGGGGACTCGGCGACCTCTTCGAAGCGGTCCTGGCAGTTCTGCAGCCAAACACAAACAACACAATTAGCGAATCGTGCTCCTGTTTGTGTTCAAGTCCCTCCGTGGGCTTCTTGGGGAACGGATTGAGATTGCTCGGCATGCCTTGACTTCGGGATGGTCTGGCGCAACACCATACCGCACCAGCCCAAATGGCGCGGGCAAGTGCTCGTACATGTCTACGAGGGCATCCGGCACGCGCTTCAAGATGCGCAGCGCGGCATAGAAGCCTGCAGGACCGGACCCGATGATTGCGAGGCGCAATGGGCGGGCGGATGCGCTCCCTGCCGTCGAGGCTAGGAGCGCGGGCCCGTTTGTGAAGAACCGGCGCTGCGGGCCATTGCCGTTGAACGGTCGCCGTGGGCGCCACGGCGGGGATCGCGGGTTAAGGCGCCGGATGCATCGCGCGCAGGTGAACGGCCTTGCCGGGCGCAGCACGTTCATAGTCACGTCCGGTGTGACCGCGGAGGGCTTGTCGCTATCGCGCACGTCGCGGATGGCAATTTTTGTTTCTTGAAGCGCCGAAGCTCGGTCGTGATGCGAAGCCGAGCTCCGAGGTTCCGGAGCCGCGCTGTTACATCATCGCCGTCTCCACGCAGCTTGAAAGCATGGACGGGCGTTCCAGTCTCTGGACCGTTCCGATTGGTTTAACTAAACGTCCTCGCGGTGATCAAATGTCTAGCGCGGCCAATCAGCTAGATGCAAAAAATGACATTACCGTCGCAGCGTCGTCCCGCTTGGCGCCCGGGACGCCAAGCTCACCCGTTACCCGGCCAACGGCGCGGCACCCCTCACCCCAAACACCAACCACCCCGACCCCCATGTTCTCGCTCACCCTGCTCTTGTCCTTCCTCCACACCACCAAGAAAAGACTTATCTCCCACTACTGCTGATCCCAGCTCCACTCACTGCAATACGAAAGTACAGCAGTAATAGTTCCACTGGAAGGACGTGCCCGCACGTCTCCGACATTCCAAGAACATTCGTTCGCACGTGCACAATCCTCACTTATCATCAACAAGTCGCTTTTCAGTCATCGTTCATTCCGCTCGGCCATTCGTCCCATAACGTTGGGCCCACATTCCACTCCCTAACAGCGCGACCGGCTGCACCAGCTCCTCCTCCAACAACCACAACAAACGGCTGAAGTACCACGGCTGGCAGCAGCAGCATGGGCGGCCCCCAGCAGCCCTACCTCTACGACCCGCCGCCGCGGCGTTCGAGGTTGGCGAAAGACGACCCCTCGCAGCATGGCTTCAACCCGAAAGCCGTGACGCAGGCCTCGTGGACGCCCAAGCCGCCACCCAAGCCCAAGCCCGAGGGGCCCCTCATCGACTTCAACCGGCACCCGGACAGTTATCTGATCCTGCCGTACGGGAACACGGGCGCCAAGCCTATGGACCCCAAGATCAAGGGGCGCATCATCTGGGTGCGGTGGCTGCAGTTTGCGTTCCGCATCGCGCAGCTGGTCAGCGCGCTTGGGATGCTGGTGTGCGTGATTTGCGTCAAGGGGACGCAGGCGAGTGAGGGGTGGATCATTAGAATTCCGGTGAGTCGATATCTACCAGGCCGTTTCCCTGCGCAAGGAATGAGCACGGAGGGCATGGAAGAAGGAATCAAAGAGAGCAATGAAAGAAACTAATACTGATTGACGACGGCTAGCCTGCTGTTGACATTGTCACTGGCCTCTATGCACTCTACCACCTCTGCCGCGCGGCCAAAGGCCGTACTCCCGCCAGCTCCGCCAGCTACCACTTCTTTGCCATGGTTATCGACGCAGGTTTGATCCCTTTCTACGTCTTCACCGCTCTGCTCGCGAGCCAGAACGCGGCCGAGGAGGTTGGGACCGAGGGGCGGTGGCGGTCCTTCTTCAAGGCCGATGACGGCACTACGACGCTGCTACAAGCCACCTTCTACATCGCCGCCGTCGCCGGCGGGCTCCACCTCATCAGCCTGCTCGTCGACCTCTACCTCGTCGTAATCTTCCGGAAGATCGCGCGCCTCCCGCCCGACATGAACCCACTCGAGGACAACCTGACGACACGCGGGCCCCGCCGGCCGATCCGCGGCTCGCACAAGCACAAGACGAGCTCCATGACGGACATCCCGCCGCTGCCGTCGCCGCGGAGCCGCCGCGGCGGCAACGCCGAGAAGCGCTTCAGCGAGCTGACGGGCAGCACCACGCTGGACGTCGCCAACACCAACGGGAGCACAGCTTCGCGCCGCGTGTCCCGCACGAAGCCTGGCGCCGCCGCCCACGCATATGACGGCGATGATGACTACATCGCTCCAACCGGCCGCCCCCTCTCCTTCTTCCACACTCGCAACGATTCCAGCACCTCGTTCAACCCGCACAACCCTGCCTCGGCGCGCAACTCGCGCGTCGTCGACTTGCCCCCGCCGACGCCGACGCACCAGCACCCTTACCCTTGCTCCACCTCGCCGCTGCACCACTCCCGCGTGGACCTGCCGAGCCTGTCGGATCGGAACAGCTACCACCAGCAGTACCAGCAGCAGCAGCAGCAGCAGCAGCGCGCGAGCACGCTCAGCCAGGCGCAGACGCTGACGCCGGAGCCGGGCGTGCACTACGGTTCCCGCTTCTCGCATCCGGGCGAGCACGTGGACGACGGCGGGGACGACGTGGTGTCGCGCCCGTCATCGCCCGGGGCGGGCGACTTGCGCGACCAAGGGCTCGCTCGGCGCACATCCGAGGTCTCGAGTCTGCACGAGGGCGGCCACGGGTACGGCTACGTCCCAGGCGGAACGTACGGCGACAACGGCGGTGGCAGGGACAACGTGGCCGCGAGCAACGGGCCCTACGCCTCGCTGCGCTCCGACGGCAGCACTTCGCCAACGCCACCGCCGCTGAACATCGCACCCCCGGCCTCGTCCCGCGCCGCCTACCGCGCAGACCTGCGCAACGACAACTGGTTCGTGCTCGGCGCCGACGACGACTCCGACGCCTCGGGCTCATCCTCGGGAGAGGAAGGCGATTACGACAGGACCCCCTACCCGCCGCCCATCACGTCGCGCAAGGCGCGCGGCAACAACAGCAGCGGCAGCTACGCCGCGCTGCCGCAGCCGGCCTCGCCGCAGCCGGCCTACGCGCGCGACTCGCTGCGGACTCCCGAGCCGACGGCGCAGCAGGCGCCGCGCGCCCGATCGCCGGCGCGGTCGCCCGCCGTGAGCCCGGGGCCGCCGGTGCGGGTGCGGAGCCGGGCGGCGTCGTTCGAGAGCGGCGACGACGGCGCGTTTTCGTACCCTGCGGTCCCGGCTCCGGCTCTGGGCCCGTCGCACCGGCCTGGCGTCGCGAGCACCGCCATGCCCGGCGCCAGCTCGCCTTCGTCGTCCTCGACTTCGCGCTCGCCTTCTCCTTCCCCTCCCCCTTCCTCCTCCTCTTTCCCTCCGCGCTCGGCACACGCGTCGCCCTCCTCCGCCCCAGCCGAACCCCTCCCCCACACCACATCCACCTCCCCACCTCCCTCCTCCTCCTCCTCCTCCTCCTCGTCCATCCTCCCCCGCCCCCTCCAAATGCATCCCCCCACCCCCCCAAACGAAGACGCCGCCCTCGCCCTCGAAATTGCCCGCCTCGCCGCCCGCCAGCGCGCCGCCGACGAGGCCGCCGAGCGCGACGCCTCGGCCGACCTCGCGCGCAGCAGCGAAGCCGCGCGCCGGCGCGACGCCTCGCGCGAGCGCGAGCTGGCGCGGCGGGAGCGCGAGGCGCGGCGGAGGGGCTACGGCGTCGGCGCCAGCACGCCGCCGAGGCAGCAGCAGCAGCAGCAGCAGCAGGGGAGCGGCGCTGGGGGGCTGGGTGGGAGGAGCGCGGGCACGCCGCGGGGCCGGTATTATGGGGATTTGGGCGAGGCCATGATGGGCATCCGGAAGATGAACGGTGGTGCGGGGAGTCCGGCGGGCGGCTCGCCGGTGGGCGGCAGTCCGCTCGGTGGGCCCCCGCCGCAGCCGCCGCCGAGAGGGTCGCTGGGTAAGACGGCAGGGGGGGCGGGAGCCAGGCTGGCGAATCTGTTTGGCGCGAACGGGTATGCGTATTCGTCGCTGCGCGGGGGCGGGGAGGATGATGGGAGTGGGCGGCGGCAGAGCCCGCGCGTGTTGAGTCGGTCGGGTGTTGATTTGGATGCTGGGGCCGCGGGGAGGAATGTGAGTGGGAAGATCGCGGAGGAGGGGAGGGCTGGGGGGTGGGGGATAGGTGGTCTGGTGCAGAGGAAGGTCAGTGGGATGGCGTAAGACGTGGAAGGAGTGGGTTGGTCGTGGGTACTGTTCTGAGAGGGTATGTATGAGGTAGGGAGAATAGGGGAGAGGTTGTTGGGCCAGGGGTATGGGTTTTGGTAATGATGTGTGTATGAGGGATGAATGGGATGGAGGAATGAAGAGATTGATCTGGTGATGGGTGATGGATGGGTGGAATAGGGAAGTTAATTTTGTGTTGTACTGATTCTAGTTCCTGTGAGTATTTCCCGGGCATCCATATCTCTTGTTTTCGGAGCGGCGTATATATGGAAATTTCGATTCTGTCGGTAGATACAACACTTCAAGCTCTCGATTAAAGTAAAAGTATTGGAGTAATAGATATCCTGGTTTCGCGAGAAGTTCGGAGCACATCGTAGCTTTGGTGATATTGATTTGTGAATAGTGAAGCTGCATGCAGGCTCTGTCTTCCTACAAGAAGCTGCTCCTAGCACATTGACCTCAAGGGCCGTGATGTTAATGTCAAATAATAACAGGATATCTGAAGCACATTCGCTTCTTCGAAACATGGCTTGAGGTCGCAAAATCTTGACGGCATTATAATAGGCTCTTCTTGTCATATTGGGACATAAACGCGCTATTGGGTACTAGGCGATTCGAAATTGAAGTTGGATTGATTACAATTAGCAGCCGTCACCATAATGATTTCTGGAGATACATGGTGTCGATCCTGGGCTCAATCGTCAGCACTCGCACGTCGTTTCTCACATTGACAGAGAAGAAAGACACTTGCCAGCGGTCAAATTTGTGCCCAACCTCCTTCATACGGCCCACCACCTCGAACCCGAACCTCTCATAAAACTCCTTCAAGGCCAACCCGCCCCTCTTCCCCTCCTCATCCACCGACATGCACACGACGACCTGTCGGACAATGCTGTCCTCGGGCCGGGCATCGCAGGCGTACTCCGGCCACCTCCCCGGCTGCTCCAGCACCGCCAGCATCCGGCGCAGCAGCGCAGTGCCGACGCCGCGCCCCTGGTGCGCGGGGTGGCACCAGATGCTGACCTCGACGGTGTGGCGGTAGCCGGCGCGGTCCGGGCGGAAGCCGGAGGCGTAGCAGTGGCCGACGATGGCGGTGGAGGCGGAGGTGTCGACACCGACGATGAAGGGCAGGGCTTGGCGCTTCACGCTGCGGAAAGTTTGAAGCTGGTCTTCGTCCGTGGTGGGCTCGGTAGCAAAGGTAGCTACGGAGTTGTGGACGTAGTGGCTGTAGATGGCGTTGAGGGCGGGTATGTCTGATTCCTGGCAGGGGCGCAACACAGTGGGTGGTGATTCGCCGGCGGCCATGGTGATGCGGTTAGGGATGGTTGACTCTTGGAATGGAATTTTAGTAGTTATCTCCCGGCTTTCTCAGTTTCTTCGTTGTACAGAGCAAATTGCCTGAGAATGGGTTTATTTTTGTTAAGCTCAATTCTACGTGGTGAGGTCGTTTTGTAGGAAGTGATATCTCATGTGAAGCTCAACAGGCGCGGCGAGGCTACCGCTGCAATTGCTATCGCGGGCCAATGGCAGCGGCGGGTGGGCGCAGGCCCGGCACCACTTGCCGTCTGCCCCGCATGCAGCTACCACGTATCGAGCGCCACCACCCGCGACTCTCCAAGCTCGCACAGAAAACCACTTTCTCTTTTCCCCTTCGCCCCTCCACGCTCCATTCCTCCTCAATACTTCACCACGCTTGCGCCCCGCATGCACAACCTTAGCAGCTAGATTGACCTCTGGTTTCCCGACATTTTTTGTCCTTGCGCCGCCCACCATGCGCCAGACCGAGATCTTCTCGGGCTCGTCGCACCCGGATCTCGTCGACAACATCTGCGAGCGTCTGGGCCAGAAGCCCGGGAAGGCGACGCTGAAGAAGTTCAGCAATGGCGAGACCTGTGTCGAGATTCGTACGTATTTTACTCTTCCTATACTTTCCTCTTTTTTGCCCCCGACCCTTCCCTTGTGGCTCTCGCTGGAATTGTACTGATTGACTCTTGTAAGACACCTCTATGCGGGACCAGGATGTCTTCATCGTGCAGAGCGGCAGCAGCAAGTAAGTCGTAGCTCTCTTGCACTCCGGCATTTGCCTGACCCTATTCGACCAGCTTCGGCTAATCGCTACTGAGCTCCTCAGAATCAATGACAACGTCATGGAGCTCCTCATCATGATCTCCGCCTGCAAAGGCGGCTCCGCTAAGTCTATCACCGGTACGCTATGAGGTTCTCGTTCAATTCTTGCTGCTATCGTATTTATCGCTCTAGTGTTCTAACGCTCTCTCTTCTACTGCAAGCCGTCATGCCCTACTTCCCCTACTCCCGCCAATCGAAGAAGAAGTCGCACCGTGGAGCCATCACGGCGCGCATGCTAGCCAACCTCCTACACGTCGCCGGTGTTAACCACGTCATCACCATCGACCTACACGCCTCGCAGATGCAGGGTTTCTTCAAGTGCCCCGTCGACAACTTGATCGCAGAGCCTTTGATCGCCCGCTGGATCCGGCTGCACGTGCCCAACTGGCGCGATGCCGTCGTCGTGTCTAAGAACCCCGGCGGTACCAAGCGCGTCACGAGCCTTGCCGACGCTCTCAAGCTCTCCTTCGGCATCGTCACGACGGACAGCCGCCGGCGGCCGGACCCGGGCATGAGCTCCTCGGCGTTCTTCGGCGCTGTCGGCATCGAGTCGGAGGACCCGCTCGCGACGGATCCGTCAGTGGCCTTGCTGAACGGCATATTGGACGGCGCGACCGACGAGAAGGATGAAGGCAGAGGTGGCGGTTTCGGCGATGGCACCATCGGTTCTTCAGGGGCAGGAGGAGGAGGCGCAAAGAGTCCCACACGCAGCGGTACCCGTAGCGGCCACCACTCACGGGGCACGTCCAGCCTCCACCGGCGCGTCAACGGCAACTCGGCCGTCGAGGTGCCATCGTCGCCACTCGTGCGCTCCGTGACGAGACCGGACTCGTCGGCGGCGAGCTCGGTGCCGTCGTCGCCGCCAACGGGCGCGGCGGTCGGCGGCAGTTTGGTCCGCGTGCAAACAACCCCCAGCGCGGCGCACGCGGCGGACGAGCCAGACGCAGACGCGCAGTACACCGACGAGGTAAATATTCCAGCTGCTCTATCCACACCACCAGCACCACCATCATCCCCTTCTCCATCTTTATCTTCATGATCTTTATGGTCATTAGCACACTCCTTTCATCATTAGCAATCATGGCCCCAAGCCCTGTTATTCCTCACCACCCGCAACCTCACCCAATGCCACACGGTAGCAGCGGCAGCAACGCCAAGTGCGACAGTGGCACGGCACCTGCAGCAGCAACTTCAACAGTAGCAGAAGAAGAAAAACAGCGATGTCTTCATCATCTTAGCTTCCTTCTCCTCGAGCTATCATCTCCCGCAATATGTGCTGACAACTCTCACCCCTTCACGCTCCAGCGCGCCCGCGACGTCATCACTGGCCGTCTGATCCAGGGCCATATTGTTGATGAAGATCACCCTTCACCGGCCTTCTCGGCGGCTTCGGGACCCTCGGCGGCACCTTCGCTACGCTTCCGCAGCCAAACAGCGACTACGGCGGGCACGACGGGCACGACGGCGACGACGGGCGGCGGCGGCGGCGGCGGCTCGGACGACGGCGACCCGGACGCGCCAATGCCAGAGCACATGATGAGCTCGTTCGTGTCGACGGCGAGCTCGGCGATGCGGGGCGCAGGAGGAAGTGGACTTCTTTACGGAGTCCCCTCGCAGCAGCAGAGCGTCGACGGTGGGCCGGCCGCAGGGCACGCGCTGGGCGGCAGCGTGGACGCGGCGGCGACGAGCGAGGAGGAGGAGGAAGAGCTGCGCAACCCGGAACTGGAGACGACGGTGACGCTCGTGGGCAACGTGCGGGACCGGCCCGTCTTCATCGTGGACGACATGATCGACAAGGCGGGCAGCTGGGTGGCTGCGGCCGAGACGGTGGTCAAGCGCGGCGGCGCCACGAAGGTGTACTGCTTCGCGACGCACGGGCTCTTCGGCGGCGACTGTCTGAGGGAGATGAACGAGTGCGAGTGCATCGATGGCATCGTGGTGACGAACAGCTTTCCAGTGCCGAGGGAGAAAGCGCTGGGCTGTGCGAAGTTGGTGGTCATTGATGTGGGCGGGTTATTGGCGGAGGCGATCAGGAGGAATCATCATGGGGAGAGCATTAGTCAGTTGTATATGCATTCGGTGGATTGAGGGTCTGGTAAGGTGGGAGGAGTTCGGTATGGCGGGGAAGGCCATGACGGGGTAACGTGGTAAGTGCTATGTTAATGGTGATGATGGTGATGGTAACGATGGCTTGTTACCATGGCTTTGAAGCTATGCTCTTTCCTTTTCCGAGTGACCGTGCGATAGGACATAATAGGTAAGGGTAGGTATTCCTGTCATCATTAGTTATGGCCGGTGCCATGGGAGTTTTCATTTCCACTTTGTACGATCACAAGGACTGCACGGCATGGCGGTATTCTTGGGAACTTTGCAGTTTAGTAGATCCGGAGTCCGGTTCCGGGTAAGGCGTCTCTATATCTAGTGTACTGTGGGTGGCCGAGCTCATGTTTTCTTTTTTTTTTTTTTCTTCTTCTGCTGAACTGAAAGGACAGGACGAACTACTCAGAAATGGATAAAAGCTTTTTCACGTTGCCTTCTTTTTCCTGCTCCTCCACTTTCTCTATCAAGAACTTCCCTCTTTGACATCCAGATACCCTTCCCCGCCCTACTTCTTTCTCTTCATAAGACACATATTTTCTACCTTTGCCAAGAACAAACCAGCGGTGCAGGCACTCTCAGAGTCTGCAGGGGCGGCCCCAAAACTCCTTCGAAAGACGGATTGAGGCCGCTCCTAACGGAGCGTTGGGAGATTGAAATTCCTTTACAGATGCCCTTCCTCTTGCAGGATTGTTGTCTTTTAGGAGCCGGGGACAGAAGGCACGCCAGTCTAGTTTCAGAGGTCCGCCAGGACTGGTGGCGAGCGTGCAAGAGAACCCCTCGGACATTTGTTTGTTAGCGGTGTTTTGAGTGATGAATAGAATTTGTCCCATTTTCTTTGCTTTTTCCTTTGGTTTAGATTGGGTTGTGGTGTTTTCATGAGTCTAAGACATTGAAATGGAATGTTGTTGCTATGCTTGACTAGGTGGCCTATGGATTAGCCGAAGAATGAAACTAGCGATTGAGTTTTTGTGGAGGGAGCACAGCTGAACGTCTCTAGGAAGAAACTCCGCTTGATGTTCTAACCGGTGAGATCCTTTAACGGGCCACTTCCCCTCTCTCATCTTATGAATTCCTAACGCTCAGTCCGGCCATACTCTCACACACATACTGTACCAAGGCACTAGACACGTCCGTTCCCCCTTAGCACCCTGCGGCTACCCGAACAGCCCCTTCCCCTTCCGTACCCAACGCCCGGGCTCTCCGATCAAACACGGGCCGGCAAAAGACACAACGAACCGGAAATCGCGGCCCTCCGGACCGGCCCGCGCTCGGAGAATTCCCTTCCCGCTGTGTCCTTCTGCTCAGCCGTCCCCCTGCCCCAAAGGGGGGAGGGGGGTGGCGGGGGCGGTAAGGTTAGTTGCCATGTAGCTTCGTTCCGATGGCCGGAGGGGGGATTGCGGCTGCGCAGCCGCCGCGCAGCACCACCGCCGCCGGTTGCCGGCGAAGCAAGTGGCCTGCGGTGCGGATTGCAGAGTCGGCCGGTCCGCGCACGGTTCCGAGCTCGCAGGAACCGCGCGGGGGGTTGGGGGGTTGGGGTTCCCGGATGCGGGCGGGGATGGGGTGGGTTTTGGGCGCTCTTTTGAGCGCGCGGCGCGGAGGTAGGAGCGAGGGAGGGGTGGCTCGCTCGGGTTGAGTGGGGGGTTGGGAGGGGGCCAGAGGGGAAGCGGGAGGGGTGGGTGGGTGTGGCGGGGGTTTCGCGGTCGGGGGATCTCGGACTCTGCGGTGCTTTCTCTTTCTCTTTTTTTTTTTCTTTTCGGTTCTTTTGGCCCGCATAGACTGGGAGCAGTTGTCGACGGAGGTGGCAGGTAAAGCCGTCGGAGAGAGCGTTGGGAAGATGTGGTGGGAGCGGGGTTACGGACACGCTCGCTCGCTGTGGCTTCTGGGCCTGGCACTGCTCTGCCCTGCTCCGGTTTTGTTTGCCCGGAGGAAGCGAAAAAACGAGTTGGAGCGGGACGATCGACAAAGAAAACGCGGATGTGTATTATCGCTCTTGCGCGGAAGGGCCGGGGGAAGGTGTGTGACATGGCTGGCCGTATTCGGACCCGTGGGCTGGGCTGGGCTTGGAATGTTCGGTCAGGCTGGCCGCCGGTAGCCGTTTTCGCCGCCTGATTAGGCGCCGTGGAGAGTACACTGGCGGCGGATAGTCGCGCGGGAGGTGGCGGTTCCTCGTTTCCAATTGAGGAGGGTGGGATCGCGCGGGGAGGCCGATGGAGTTGTCTGTTCTGGGATGGGGTGCTCTTTTCGCTTTCACCGGTCGCGGATGGCTGCCGGTAGGTATGAGTGAGCCTTCTCTAGTAGGTATGGACCTATGCAAAGCTCGTCCTGTTCGCCTTTTTTGAAAGGGCAGATTTGATGGATGAGGTCTTTTTCCGGTGTCACCTTGGCTGAAGAGGACCTGGGGCGCAGCGAAACATGTCCATCACACGCCGTTTTGCATCGCGCGGCCGACCTTGCAGCACCCTTCACACACGTGAACTTCGTGAGTCGTGGCAAGAAGTAGAGAAGGGGCCGGGGATCCCTCCGGCGCTGAGTAAGGTATAGTGATGGCCCGATATACCCTTAACGCCTGCTGTTGTGTTTGTAGGGACAGCATAATCTAGAACACGCATACAGGATCTCCCACGTGCTGCGGAGATGAACCCGCCGTCCAGGTTTCCATCGCTCTCTGTTTTTGTGCCGGGTGTTGCGAAACAGAAACACGCACGACCCCCCCAGCAAAGCACCCTGCCTTAGTCACCACTCACAAGGGGCGTGGCCAGGGTAGGACTTGCTGTGACCTTAACTGTGTTGAGTAGGACAAACGCGCCGGCAGAGTGGGGCGCGGGGATTATTGCGTTACGCAAGGCTAACCCAAGATTGCGAAGTCGAACAGAGGCGGTAGAGAAGCGAAAGCCGCGTGTGGATGAATTAGAAATGGGCGGGGCGAAATCTACTATGAGGACTTCTTGGACGGGAAAAGAGATGCAAGTTTTGTTGAATGAAGATGAGTGGGGGCAAGCGTTACTTCCACCAGTGGCATTGGCCTAGGTTCTAGTATCTACGAGGCTTCACCAGTTCGGCTGAAAGGGGGCGGATACGCGTGGGAGGTGATAAGGAAAGGAAAGAGGTGCGATGTTGTGGTGGAGCGGAGCGGGCTAAAGCAGAATCTATGCTAGATTCGGACATTTTTACCTTCTCCTTATTGGTCTTTGTGCGTTTCGATCCACCGCTCTTGTCCAAACAGCTACCTTACATCTTCCCTTTTCCTTTTCTCTATCCACTCGGCTGCAATCTCCTTTACATGCAGCCATTAAGATGCGGTAATTGGAAAGTCGGACTTACCGCTAGAGTAGCATCAGCGGGAGGTATCGACGGTCCAACACGCTGCCATCAACGTCCTCTCGAGGCACGGAAAGCTACATACTGCTGCTTCCAGAGTCGCCGGCGTATGCGCTCTATCTCAAGCCATGAAGATTGGCGTGGGCTGCTTTAGACCACCTCCCTAAGATAGGTACAGAAGCACACAACTTGGCGCACATGAGGCTTGTCCGAGGTCACTCCCGGACGAGACTCCAAGTGCTCCCACCGACGTGACGTGCCGTATCCCTGTAGCATGGCGCAGGAAGGGATGATGGTGATCACAAAACCTGTCCCGCGCATATACCATCATCTTCTAGGTCGGTATAGCCCGTATGCTAGCAGCCGCGTTTTTAAGCCCAATCTAGTTTCAAAGACGATTGGCGGCGGCTATGAGATGAGGGCGCTCGGTGCGGATTCTAGATCCCCAACTTTTGAAAGACAAGGCGACGGATGCGGGAGTGGACTTCAGCCATATCGGCGGTGTGTAGATCCTCGCCGGTGTTTAAGCCTTGTCACGCCTTCTGTCCGTTTCCCTGCTGGTCGTTTTCCCCTTTCATTGCTTCTGTCGCGGAACTATGTGGGACCTTCCACGACTCGATCCCCGTAGGCGCACCATGGACGGCAAGGATTCCCTGGGCCTCAGCCGGAAGGTTTCTAGGACCTACCTAGGTCCCTGGGACGATCATGGGAAGTATGTACATACGACGGCGAAAGATACGTCGGCACGCCCCCCCAATCATCGCACATACGCACCTCCCACCGCTCTGTCGAAACCAGGTACCCGCGGAGCGGAACCCGCACCAGCCGCCCACCCCGCCCGCCCTCCCCAAGCCATGGCGCCGCAACCCACAGGCACGGGTCTCAAAAGCAGCAAGGGGGTTCGCCAAACCAGATCTGCGCAGTCCGGCGGTGCGGCGGGGGCCCCCCAAGCCCCTTTACCCCCCGGCGGGGCCGCTCACAAACCCCCGGGCTGTCGCACAGGATCTCTCGCCGGCTTGCGCGTCCGCTTTCCCGACTGGGGCGGGGGAAAGAGCGAGTCCACCGCCGAGGAGGACGACCCGCATATCCGACCCGCATATCCGACGGCCAGCCCGGCGGCCGGCCTGCAGCGGAGACGAGGGGGAAGAAGGTGGGCGCGTAGAAGGGGGGTTGGCGGCGGCGGCGGCGTTGACGGCGGTGTCGCTTGGGCGGCCGGGCCTGGTGCTACGCCCGGCGCAGATCCGACTGGGCGAGATGTTTCCCAACGTACATACTCCGTACATCGGCCCAGGGCCCGGGTGATGCAGTCGGGAATGCGGGAGCGCCGCGGGCGTGCGACCGCCCGATTTGGGGGTCAGGGGTGAGGGGAGCGAGGCTGGGCTTACTACGTATGTAATGGCTGGGTCGGGTGGCCCCCTTGCAACCATGGCGTCCGGCAGGAGCGGTAGCCGGGGGACCGGGGGTCTCGCAATGCAAGGCGCCCCGCGAGGAAGGCGGGAGACCGGGACCAAGGGACGGGGAACGCGGGTCTGCGGTGGCGGGAAGTTTGGCTTTTCTCTCGGAGTCTTCCCAAGAGGGGCTTACATAGCTAGAAGAAAAAGCGCGGGTTTGTGGAGGCGTAGCTAGGTACGACGAGTCGAAGGATCAGAGAAACGGCGCCGCAATTGCTAGCGATTCCGTGGAAGAAGGGACTGGTGCGCCGCGGGGAAGTGGGATGCCACGGCGGCTTGCAGAGCACAATGTCCATTGTTGGTCGGGATAGTGGAGGAAGCCCTGGTCATGCGGAAAGGCCCCTGGTCGACTAGAACATTCGTGCGTCGTTTCTAGGCGCGGGGAAGGTGCCCGTTGAGCATGCTGGTTCGAGATCAAGGTGCATAATCCATTACACGCGTGGGATGCGTGGTGCGTGATCGGTCCTCTTTCGCTGCACGTCAGAACACCGTTTCTAGGTCCGCAATTGGTCCGAAAGCATCGCAACATTTGTTCTTCATTCGTTGGGGGGGTTCGAATTAAAGTTCTGATGCGGCTATGGTCCCAGGACAACAGGGGGATGCTGATCCGTACGACGGGTGGAGGCGGTGGAGATCACCAAAGTAGATAACCGAGGGCGGCTATGTCGACGCGGCGCCAGTTCACGGGCGGATGTGATGGCCAAGTGTTCCTGTAGGGCGGCTGGACAAGCCGACATGGGAAGCGGCAGCGGTGAGAGGTTGCAAAAAGAGGCGTCCTGCCTCGCTCCATTCCGCTCTTGCTTTTTTTCGACCTAGAGGTGAGGTACGACGTGTCTCGTTCTTAATTGGTCAGCCGGCGCCGGAGACGTCCGAAGTAGAGATACGAGATGTTGACCGAATGGAAACATCGCCCGCCTACACTTGGCTCAAACGAGGCGAGTGATCACATCAGTTAGAAGGGGAAATAATTAGAAGATGTGGGGCCCAAACGGCAGAGGCGTTGAGCCGTGGTTGTTGGGGTCACTTAAAACGCTCTGGTGGCTGCTCGCAAAGGCACCTGTTGTGTCGAAAGGAAAGGGGAGTCGAGCGTTCTGTGCAACCGTGAATTGAAAATGATCAGCCTTAGCGCTGGCCAGGTACGCAACCGCTTGCACCGAGCATCTCCACCCACCTCCACTGTTATATCAGATGCTGCATTCTTTGTTTTTCCTTTCTTTTTTTTTTTCCGGTCCTATGTTAGGCCTAGCTAAGGGCACGCATAGAATTGCGCCGCAAAAATCAAGTGCCAAAAGCACGTATCAGAGCCCAAGGCGTGGCTGGCAGGTGGGGGTTTCTGCTGGACACTAGCCATACCTGAAGCAGAACGTTCTGCGTTTGTATATGCTGCGAGATTACAAACTTAAACAGACTTATTCGCCTAGGACGGCCACCTTCAGCTCGATTGTGCGTAGGTCGGAGCCTATCGAAAATTTAAGAGGGACCGAAGCGAGGCTTTGTGCGGCTGGGGGCGGTTCGGGTAAGGCGCGGCCGCCCGGAGAAGATGGCGGCGATGCCGTCCTGGCGCGCCCGCGAGCAGAAAGGAAGCAACAAGCGGCCCTGCGGGTGCCGGCGTGCGTGCTAGGTGCATGGTGGCGTCGTAGATCAGCACGTACGTACATGGTTTGGCGCTCGCGGCCCCCCGGGTCGGGCTTTTTTTCTTTTGGTCGATTGTTTGGCGAAAATTGTAGGGCCTGGCAGCCGTTCCGCTTTCTCGGCCAGTCAGCGGCGGGCCTTGGGCAATCTCCGCATGGCAACATGAAGCAGGGCTGCCTGAGACGGGCTCGTAGGCTGCGAGTACGTAGTAGGTCGCAGCACGCGGGACCGAGCCGGCCGGCCCCCCTGGCCGCGTACGTTTCCAAAACGTCCCTACAGTCGTTCTGTTTGCGAAGTGGCTGAGACGGGCGCAGAAGGCTTGAAGAAGTTTTGATATGGAGGGCATTCTCAGGATGAGACCTCTCGGCCGCGGGAGAGCCGGAAGGCGCCAATGCACCGTCGAGCCTGGTGGTTTCGTTACTTCTGCCTCTCTTTTGTCTGCTTCCCTTTTCTTTTCGGCCTTCTTTTCTTCTGCGGGAGGGAGACGGGGAGGCTCTAGCGCGGTTCAAAGGGGAAGCTAAGGTCGAGTCGGTGCGGCGTCGACGAGGAGTGGCGGCGGCGGATCGAGCGCCAAGCCGACGCTTCGAGGCCCCGGGCCCGCGGCCCCGAGCCGCCGTTGGCGGCGGGCGCCTGCGGGCGGCCGTTTCGGGGCGGCGCCGCATGCCGGCGGCGCCAAAAATGGCTGCGGGGCTCGGTGCGGCGGCGGCGCGCGGCACGGCGCAGCCCACGGCCGCGCTGGCCGCCGCGCTGGCAGGCGGCGGGCGGGGTCGAGGTCGAGCTCACGACGCCGGCGCCGCGGCCGGCGAGGGGTTGGCCGCGCCCCGTCGCCCCTGCTGGCCGCCGGCCGGCCTGCTGAGTCGCGCGCGCCAACCTTAAACCACCAATCGCGCGGCCAAGCCCGGGCTCTTACCGCGGCTCCGGGAGATGATCGGGGCGATGAGCGTGCGCTGTGTGTGCATCCGTACATAGCATCAGATCGCCTGCTGGCCGGCCGGCCGCGAATGCACGTAGCACGCACATACATAGCACCCTGGTTCGCCCCGCCCCGGCCCCCTCCCCGCCGAGTGGACCTCAACTCCATGCCAACTCCCAAACCCACCGCCCATCCGTCTGACAAAAAGAAAAAGCGTAGCGGCTCCAATCGCCGTCGCTGCTGGGCCTCCGATTGCGCCCGCCCGAGCCCTCGCACACGCCCTGCGCGCCAACCTTCCCTCGGGATACCCTGCATGCCGCACGGCTCGCACCAAAAGCGCCGCGCCTCACGCCTCGTGGCCGACGCCGCCCGCCCAAGGACGCGTCCGGTGTGCCCAAAGCGATGCCCTCCTATGTACCCCCCCTCCCCCCCTCTCCATCGCCCTACCATGATGTGACACACGCTTCGCGCCAGCAAAATAGGTAATACGTGCCCCAAAACGGCGCCCATATCACATTCGGCCCGCCCGCCGGCGGCTTGTCTGCGACAAGGATCAGCGGCCTGGGGCCGCAACCCACGTCCGCGGCAGCGGGCCAGCCAGCCCTAGTCTGACAAGCTTCTCGTGCGCTTTCCCTCTTCGGGCGAGCGGCCGCCATGGGCCCACGATGCGGGCGACGAATCGGGCCTGGCAACCATCGCGGGCGGTGCAACCGGCCGCGAGCCTCTTGTCTGCTTCGGTGCGGATGCTGCCAAAGACGGCAGACGGCCGTTTCTCGTGAAGATGCCACCAAGCACCGTCGACCGCAACAATCCGAGCCGATGTCCAAATCTTCGCTCCGGCCCTGTCCCGGCGGCAGTGCTACACGCCTCGTCGGCGGACGGCCCTGGACGGCCCAAGCCTGAGGGGACGAGAAATCAACTCCAGTGAAAGAGGTACGAGTCGTGGGGCCGCGTCGACTCGGCGTTCGAGGGCAGGCATAAAAGGACGGCCTCAACCGCGCGTCGGGGTCTGAACAGAACAGCCGTCGACGAACCACCGAACCGCTTCTCGACGAGAAAAGCATCCCCTCGGTCCTGACTCTGCCATCCCCTTGGCCGCAGCGCTCTTTGCTTTTCCCCCAGAAACCGCTAGTCTGCGCTGGCTCGAAGCTAACCCGCGTGCTGCCCGCGTTGACTTGGACTAATCGCATACCAAAACTGCTCGGATCCATGTAAGCACCGCGCCGGTCGCGCCTTCATCTCCCTTGGGGATCGCCGAGAGCGCTCCGCAGAAGGGGCCAGAGGCTGACGTTTTCCCATTTTATATCTGTGCAGCTCCCGCCCTCGAGCCCTCGCTGCGAACACACGCAGCACCCAACTCGCGCTCCCGACTTGCTCCATCCCGCCGCGGCGCCCCTCCGCCACTCGCTTATCACGGTCCGGCGAACGGCCCAGCACCACTCATCGATCTCCGCCCCGAGCGACAGACCGACACCATGGCGGCTCCGGGCAACTGCCAGCACTCGTTCAAGATGATCAAGTCGGACACGACGCTGATCCTCTGGCACTGCAACCTGTGCCACTCGGGCCCGCACTGGTACATTTTCGAGTGCCAGCACTGCAAGCTGAAGACGTGCCAGGCCTGCCAGTCCAAGGCCTGAGGCTCTTCGGCCGGCATCCTTGCAGCCGATCGACGGTGCGTCTGTCGCGCCCTGCCCTTTTCCTGCTCCCCTTCCCTGCCCTGCGGGTCCCCCACCCTCCCCCCTCCCCCCCTCCCCGGCCAGCGGAGCCCGGTCCGCCGCTCTGGACAAAGTCGTTGCGCCTCACACGCAGGCTCGCAGCCGTCGCCCGCCCACGCGGCCGGCGGAGTGGCCGCGGCTCCGGGGCCGGGGGAGCCGGAGAGCACGCGACGAACATTCCATCGGATGGAGCCGGCGGCGCGTCTCTCGCGCCACTCTTCGAATGTCTGTTGCTGACACCGGGCTCCTGTCGCAGAGCGTGCGCCTCTTGTTCGATACGAGGACGAATGATGCGTGTGATTTTTGCATTCGGGCTCCGTCACGCGAAACGATCGACCTGCAGGACCCGGGGGGCCCGGGGGTTGCCGCGCAAGGATGGCCGGCCGCCTCCCGCGCCTGGCTTGGCGCTACCCGCCCGGCCGGCCTCCCCCCGAAACTTCTCTGCGCCCAATCCCCGTCCCCCCGGCACCTTCCCCTTCCGGCTCCTACGACGTGCCCTCCGACGAGCCCGCCCTCCAATCGACTCGCTGTTATCACCACCACGACACCCTTCCATCGCCCCGTTGATGCCTGAATACACGCCTTTTTTTTGCTCTCGACCGCGCGTAATTCCTTTCGGCTTTCCTTCCTTTTCCTCTCGCCCTTTCACTCCGTCTCGTACGTTCCGCCTGCGCCACGGGAATGCGAAACTTAGAAAAAGAACAAAAAAAAAAAGAAAAAGGAAGCAACCTCGCATCCTCACCACTGTTTCGTCACCACTAGAATCCAATTGCCTAGTCAAGATTTTCCTTCTTTCCGCGCATGGGGCGGAGCGATCCCTCCTTCGCGGAGACCTCTTCTTTCCTTCCTTACTTTTTTTGTGCGCACCCCCTCTCAATTAATTTTCCGTTATTGTTATTCCCTCTGCTGTTGTCCGATCAACGCTTTTCCCATTAGACTTGTTACTAGACGGGTCTGGCTCACGGCTGTACTCTACTGCTGTCATGTCTTGCTTCGGTTGTTCGATATTAGAGCCCAGTGGGGGGAGTACAACGGCGCCTCGGGTTTTTTTTTGTTTTTCATTTTTTTCCCCCAACTGTTTTTGGCTTTTTCTGCAACACCCGACTTTCCCCTTCTGCCTTAACCTTTTCTGATTTTGCGTTCCCGATTGGGCCGGGCCTCTCTCTGGTGAGTCGGGCACGGCCACGGGTCATGCACCCGACGACCACGACGTCGACAGACACCACTTCGGACGCCTTGGCTTCACCGGTCATGCCATTCCCGCTCGACACGGCCGTCTGATCTGTCCGCTTTCGGGTTTTCACCGGTGTGCTCCTGTTTCTGCCCGACGAGTGCCCGTTTCCTGACATGTCCCGCCGCTTTTCCCGCACTGACAGCGGCGGCCCGAGTCTAGCGATTCATGTTCGACCGGTGGTGTCGGGCTGCCCGGGCTCTCGGCCCGAGGGAAGCTGCCTCGCACTTGGAACAAGGTTCCCCGTTTTGTCTCCCGAGTCTTCTCCTGTCGAACATTGCTTTACTTTTCCCCTCTCAAAACCGCCCGTCTCATCAGATACGCCTCACGTTAGATCCGGTCTGGAATTTTTTTTTTTTTTTCCTCGCCACCAAGCCGACGTGAGACGGTGCGACTTTGTCTCGTCTGCGCGCAGCTCCTATCCGGTCTAGCCTTGTACTACTACGCTCCTGCACCCCACACCCACACCACACGCCCCAGTTCCCACCATGGCATGCCTGGAGGTGCCACAAGGATGCTTCTTCCTTCCTCTTTTCCACTCGCCGTCTCAGATTCTCCTTCCTTTCAGTCTTCGTTTCCCACTCACACAAACCACCCCCCCCCCCCCCCCCCCCCCCCCCCCC
>MU001684.1:578834-613248 GCA_010093515.1 Lineolata rhizophorae | reverse complement strand
TTTTTTCGACTCGTCTTTTCCGTCTTGATCGGCTGTCGAATATCTGGTAGGATGATAGAATAATTCCGAATGCTTGATTCGACACCTCGTCTCTCGTGAAGAGTGCGTTGCGTGGCAACAAAGTTGTTTCGGTCACCAGTCGCGGGAACCTCGGGACGTTGTCACCAAATATTGACCTACTGTAATATCACCCGTTTGGCGTACGTGCTATGTTTGACGTTTGCATGTCCAAGCGATGCAGACCTAGGCGTTTCTTCTTCGCCCAAACATCCCAGCAGACCAGGGTAGCTTAGTCGGGCTCATGTGGCGCCGGGGCGTAGAAAGCATCGTACGCAAGGCAGGCCAACAAAGCTTGGAATTAGTGGCTGCGCTACCAGATGGCGACGCTTTTTTACCATTGACTCACCCACTCGCTTTCAATATCCAAGTCTTAGTGCACAAAAGTATCAGCGTTATATTCTACCCTTTCCACTTAAAAAAGAAAACTTTCGGGTCAAACCAAGAAAAACGAACCCATCACATCGAACCGAGCCAAGAGGCAACAAGAAAAAGCGTCCCATCCCCAACCCGCCGCCGCCCACGCTTCCTCCTCACGTGTATATGCTCTCCGTCCACTCATTAACCTGCAGCCCCCTCTCCGCCATCTCGGCATCCCTCAGAAACTCCAACGGCATCCAGACCAGATGCCCCGTGACGCGATCCAGCTCGCGCCGGACGTCGGCGGCGCTGCGCTCGCCGGGCCGGAACAGGTGGCCGGCCTTGTGGTCGCGCGGCAGCCAGGCGTCGTAGTCGTCGAAGGTGCGGATCGCGTCGTCCGGGTCGGCCCGGAACAGGTCGCGGAAGATGGCCGTGTTGGTGCTCGCGTGCTGCGTCCACTGCTCCCACACCGCGTCCGAGAGCGGGTCCGCGACGAAGTCGTCCTCGGGGCCCGGGTGCGCGTCGTTGGCCGCCGACGCGCTCGGCGGCTGCGCGTTCACGTCCTCCGACGCGTCCAGGGGCTGCGCCGGGAGCAGTCCGAGGTGCTCGCGCCAGAGCATCCGTCGGAGGGTCGCCGCGTGCTTGCCGGCCGTGAAGGCTTTGCCGTCCATGACCGATTCCATGGTGGCCTTGTCTTCCATGACGATGCTGAGTTCGGAGTCGTGGAAGCCGAGTTGGGACTATGGACGCTTGTCAGTAAAAAGCGAGGGGGCTGCGAATATACGAGGTGTCTTGACTCTGCTATATATATTTATATATATATTTTGCAGAAGTGTTCCCACACTTACCCTATCGTTGATGTTGGAGCTCCCGCAGATCACGATCCTATCATCCACAATCATGACCTTGCCATGGATGTACAGCTCCTCCTGGACGAAGTGCTCCAGTTCACTCTCCGGCTCTTTCTCGTCCCACGGCTCCTCGCGCACGTCGCCGCCGTACAGCATCGCGTCCTTTGCGATGCTGTCCTGGCTGTCGATATCCTTCTTCTCCTCTAGGCCCACCTCGCCGCGCATTGCCTCGAACATGTTGAACCGGTCCTGCGTCTTCTGCCTGGTCTCATCGGCCGTCGTCTCGGCCGTGCCGTCGTGTTGATGCCGGTGCCAGCGCCGCTTGAAGTGATGCTTCCGCTCGCCATCGCTCGCGCTGCTGCTGTCGGAGCTCGTATCCGCCTCGCCCGGCGCCCCGTGGATCGTGTCGCCCATGAGCTCCTCGGCCTCGGCGCGCTGCACATCACGGTACGTGACGCCAGACCTTTCCTCCTGACGGCGTAGCGCCGGTGTCACGTTGAGCCGGTCGTACGAGCGCAGGTTGAAGAAGAAGATGTACTCTGGGTTTGGCGTTAGCATTGAGGGGCTCGTAATGGAGGGGACTATCGCGCTAGCATACTCGTCGGATCCACATCCTGTGCTTTTAGCCTCCCGAAAATTGAATTCTCGCCGCGGTTGATTGACTTGAATTGGTAGTCCATGATAGCTCTGGTAGGAAATGTGTTAGCAACTGATGCCGTAAGGATATGGTCCGAGACAAACCTCGTGCCGGCCGCCGCTTCCGAACGGAGGTCGCCCGCAAATCCCGGGATAGCCGGGATCACGATAATGACGCGGAACTTGCGACCTTCTTTAGCAGCACTGAGGACAGCATCCACAATAGCAGCGCCGATCTGGTTATGGATTGGACTCTGGTTCTCCCCGGTCGCAGTGACTAAACACTTAGTAAGCACGTATCCGCCATGGACATTAGACGGTGGGTCAGACTCACTGAAGAACTGGTTCTCGATGTAGACATAATGCTTCGCGGATCGAATGATTTCGCAGTAAGCGTTCTGGATGGAGTGTTCGACCAAAATTCCGCTGCTCCAATCCGCACTGCTCCTGACTAGCTGAGCGTGGACGCTTCCCTGCTTGCCATCGAGCGGCTTCGTGCTGAGCGGATTAAACGGATGGTGGATGTAGCCCCCAACCGGATATTTTGGACGCTGAACCCCAACAAGGCTCTCGTCTTCGCCCTCGCGGCCCTCCAAGGTCAGCCACGGGTAACGCCTGTGACTGATTAGTACTTCTTTGACCCAGAACCGAGGAATCCCGGAAGCCATACTTGTCTCGCTTATATTTGTCGCGCTTAACAAAGTTCCAGCGCAGCACGAAGTGCTCGGCAATGGAATATATGGCCGGTCCGATGACGCCCATGGCAACGTCGTGCCACGGCATGCGGCCGTATTCGGCCTTCGAAAGCTCGTTCTGCTCCCAGTCTTCTACGCTATGGAAGTCCATGATGCGGTTGTTGTTGAAGTCTTGGCCGGGGAAGATCTCGTTGCGAACGCCCGATGGATGGACGTCGGCAAGGGCGTGTTGCCGAGCGTCCCATCGGCCGAAACAGCAGTCGAGACCGCCGATGAATGCCAGGGCGTAGTCGATAACAATGAATTTTTCATGGTGCGCCTAGAATGTGATTAGTTGGAAAGGAGTGTCCGCAAAATTTAAGCAACTTCCAAATTAGGTGGGGGAATCGATATGGGCGGTTCTACGAACCCAATAGAATGTCATGTCGCCAAAGTTTTCGAACACGTTGTGATCAGGATGGCGCATTACAATGATGTTGCCATGACCCGGTGACCCTTCCGGGCACAGGGACATGAGAGCCTGCTTGGTGTGCCTGCTATTACAAGTCAAAGCTTGAGAGACCTAGACAAATTAGCAATTGGGTCAAGTAGGGATCCCACATTACGAACCTCCTTATAGACGACAACGTAAATTTTGACACCTTGTTCGGCTTTACGCTTCAAGACTCTATCCAGTCGCCATTGTTGATTCTGGTACGGGGGCCGACGCAGGAACTAAAGGGCATCAATTTCAATCTACTCCATGTAGACGTCCCAAACTCACAAGCTCCGGGGATAGCCACCAGTCTTCGATATAGATCACTTCCTTGGCATTCTCGAGAGCCACCGATACGGCCTGAGTATCCACATCAGCCAAGCCTGTAAAGTGAAGCAAGGGGGGTCAACGTACCCAGAAGTAATCCCGTCCGTCGATGTACCACTTGATCAAATTACCGTCGGTCTCGGGGCCGAAACTCTCGAACCGGTGCGACTCGGCAATTTTTGTGCGTTTCTCGTCCGTCTCTTGCTTTTCAAAACGTTAGCGTCGACGCCGTTTCCGGACCGCAGCTCGCCACGTCCAGCATCGTCCTACCTCATGGGGCTCGTCGTGACGATGATGCGGATTGAACAAGTTGGCTAACTTGCCAACTTTGTTCTTCGTCCGGTACGCCTTCTTCTTGATCTCGTACAGGTGAGTGTTCTTGAGCTTCTCCCTGACGCTCGAAAACGGGTGTTCCAAGTGCTCCTTGACGCCATGATGTCCGTCCCGATCATGGTGCTCGGG
Organism: Lineolata rhizophorae; assembly: GCA_010093515.1. NCBI lineage: Eukaryota > Fungi > Ascomycota > Dothideomycetes > Lineolatales > Lineolataceae > Lineolata > Lineolata rhizophorae. Next base: position 609,385 of record MU001684.1, on the reverse strand, counting down.
GTCTGTTTTGCCCGCCTGGTGGGCAGGCGTGGTGGCCATGGCTCGCCGTCGCGCGATAATTCAGACTTCGGGTGAAGCGGGGAAATGTGCACGGCCGCTGTGGGCTTATGTATCGTGAGCCCCGCGGCGAGTTGAGGGTAGCGGCTACGCGGGCGAGCCAAGGAACGGGAGCTTCCTATTTTATCGGTCCGGCGCTGTGCGTACCAAGGACCAGGAGCGCAGCGGTCTTGGAGACACTTTCAACCTGATTGGTAGGCTCCCGGGCGCGGACGCGGCCGGCAAAGCTGACGACGGGGGCTCGTCCAGAGCGGTTCGCGTTGGAAAAACAAGATGTTTGCGCGCTGCGACCGGGTAGGGCTGGTCCTCGTAAATACTGCGGCCGATCGGCTGCCCAGCTGCCCAGTTACGCACGCAATCGGATCCGTTCCTGATGTTCCGCGCGCGTGGGCTGAGCCGGCCGCGCCCGCTGCTGCGAGGGGAGGAGGGGTCCACCAACGACGTCATGGCGCTCGGTTGATCCGGGACAGGCGGGGCAGGGATTAGCACGCTTCTCGCACCCCTTCAACAACCCCAAACCCGTTTTTGTTCGTGGCCAGTCCGCGCCCTCTCAAGCGATACCTACGTCAAGCTGCCATTCCGTGGACAATAGCCACCCGGTTGGGTTGGCCCGACCGCGTCGACATTTCACTCCTAGAGCTAGCAACCTGTTAATCTCGTCACTCCGCGGCAACGGTCCAGGCCCCCGAAGCACGCGGCACGCGACACTCCGGAATGGAGGGCGGTGGAGGGAATGACGCGGGCCCATACGTTGTACCAGCGTCTCGAAGACGGCGCCGATCGGGCCCGCCCTACATACAGGGGCCTCTCAGACAAGCTCATTCGCCAAGCTAAGCACATCAGTTTCCAAGACGTTCAAAAGGGTTCCGGACTATCTGCGCAAATCCTTTATCGTCAACCCCGTCACTCCATGGCGCTTTGGTGCCGACGAGGGCGCGGCACCACTACGCGGCCAACGCTATGCCGATGCTGACGGGAAGCCTTACCAATCTAGCTGAATGTGGAACGTTATGGTGCTCACGTACATTCTGTACACCGAGAACGGGTACGCCGAATGTGAGTGAGTTGGTCGTGAAGACATTGGAACTGTTGAACCTGGTGCCTACTCCAGTTACGGGAGGTCGAGTCCAAAGAACAGACTTTCAGTCTTTTTTGGATTCCTCTACACCAAGTCATAGCGGGACCGCCAGATTGTCTCCGCCCGTGACGTATGAGAGTAAGTCGAAAAGACTGCCCGTGGCGTTTGCAAGGGCCTGTCTTTTACAATCTTGGAGATCGAAGATTAATTTATTATTATTGCATCTATGATGCGAAGCACACGCCTCATCTAGCACCTTAGGCAGCCGTGCTAGCCGAAGCACGGAGCTGCTCTCCTGGTCCTGGACTGGACTTGTGCGCCTTGGAATGCGATGCTGACTTGAATGCCTATGCATTCAAGCACGGGACATTGAGTGGTACGGTGCTGCATTCATCGCGCCTCTAGTGTCATAAAGAAACCCTCTACTTTCAAGATATTTGTACCACGTTTCTTCATTACGACAACCGAGCTCACCGGCGTATAACCAACCCATTGATATCAGGCAATTCTATCTCGTACGTTTCCTACTATGGGGTGTGACGTTTTACTTAAAAAATGCCACTACGAGACCACTAACAACGACCATTCGCTGGACCTGAGCTCAACATTCCGATTCATTAGTGGCGCGTTTTTTAAAAAGAAATACATTAGCGCAACAACGATCCGCATTAGAGGCACTACTCCAGATGAAGCAAAGTAAGCTTGACAGATTGATTCTAAATTCTGTCGCTGTATAGACCTTATGATGCGGTCTCCTCCTACCATTTCATCAATTCCTTTCCATGTAGTCTCAGACTAATATATACAAGAAATTAAGATGATGCTGTCTCGTCAAATGGTTTCCCAAAGTATTGCCGAAATAGCAACCACGCCCTCCAGATGGACCACTTTCACTTCCCTCATAGACGACGCCTACCGTACCCGGCAGGCGCATACCCAACAGGAGTATACGCTTCAGACGCGTAAACCGGCGGTGCCGCCGAGACCATCGACGTCTCCACCGGGTTATACGAAGAGGTGGCCACGACCGTGGAGTTCGCATACAGCTTGCTCGACAGCGTCGCCAAAGTAGTCGGCATCGCAAGAGACGCCGAGGCCGCCTCCACCGAGCTGCTCGAGGCCGCTGCGGTCACGCCCGCCGCCTCCACCGCCGAGCTCGACGCGGTCGTAGCTGTCGCCGCCGCGGCCGTCGAGCCAGAGAGCGAGGTCGTGCCGGCGAGCGACGTCTCCGAGGCCGTAGCCGGGGGCAGCGCGGGCGTGCTGGCCGCGGAGGACTGCTGGACCTCCGGGCCGAAGGCGAAGCACTCGTCGAAGAGGGGCCACTTCTCCTGGAAAAGAATGTGCTTGAAGAAGGGACTGCTCGGCTCGTCGGCCTTGGCCGCCGCGACGGACAGATCGACGCCGATGTTGGCCTGGACGTCGACGCCGAAGACGTTCTCCTCTTCGTCGCAGGCACCGTTGTTCGCGATCTCGGCGCCAATCTTGGCCTCGACGAAGGGCATGCGCAGGTTGAGCCCGAGGTTGATGCCCTTGCCGAGGGCCTCGGCCTTGAGCCGGACGGCGGGCTGGGCGAAGGCGAGGGCGAGGGCATCGATCCTGGCCGAGACGTTGAAGGGCGCCGGCTCGAACGTTGGCTCCCAGCCGGAAAAATCGTTGTTGTCGGCGTCGATGATGTCGACGGTGACGGCCGAGTCGTCCGAGATGGACAGCGTGCCGCCCGTCTCGATGTTGGCGGTGCCGATCCAGCGCCCGATGTTCAGCCCCAGGTCGACGTCCAGGAAGGCGCCAAGCTCCACGACGCCGGCGATCGTGATACCCTGGATCGGCACCGACACGACCGTCTTGCTGAAGTCGAAGCCGTCGTTGAGAGAGCCGGAGACGGAGACAGCGAGGTTGAGGAAGGCGGCGAGATTGGTGGGCGTAACGGTCATGGAGGCCGAGTCAATGTCGAAGAAGCCCACGTCAACGTCGATGTCTACGTCGAGCTCGCCCGAGGTACCGCACTCGGTACAGTCTGCCGTCAGGAAGATGCCATCGATGAACTCGTTGAGGAACTGCCCGCTGAAGTCGCTCGATAGGTCCATAGAGAAATCGGGGTCATCGCGAGCCAGCAGCATGGCTGCCTCCTCGTGCGGCATGTGCGACACCCTCAGGTGGTAAGTGTGCGCCACCTCCTCCCACGTCCGCTGCTCGGCGCTCAGGTACGCCGTAAAAGTGGTCTCGTCGTAGCGGACATTGCGCACCACGAAGGGTTGCCGCTGAGCATCTGGTCCGCAGCCAGGGGCGTTGGCAACCATGACGAACTCGTTGATGTCGGCGCCGTTGACCCAGTCCCACCTGGCGCTTGCCCGGTCATATGCGGCGTCGTCGTTGAACTCGAGTACCATTTCCTCGCTGCACTCGACCGACTGCAGGCTATCGGCGAAGGACTCCATGGAGATGACATTTTCGAATTCTTCCCGAAAGCACATGGTGAGGTTCGCGTAGATGATTTTGTTCACGCCTGGGGATGTTGTGAGCATGGGCCAGTATTCACCGCGCTTGGTTTTGGCGCCTACCATTCGCCGCCCACATGAAAGTCTCGCAGTCCTTCAAGTCTAGAGGAGAGGTATCTTCATCTCGGCGGGTGCGGCCATGCTGAGCTTCGTCGCTGTTGAAGAAATCCGGCTTCACCGGCTTCAAGTCGATGGCGAAGACGAGCTGCAGACAGAGTGCAAAGAGAACGAATGGAATAGACGAAGCACCCTTCGACCCGAACATCTTGAGGGAAGTTAGTGTGCGACGTCCTTGGAAGCGAGTGGAAGACGTTCTTGAAACGACTGAAGCCCGGCTTGAAAATCCGGAAAGAAATGAATGACCTGAGAAAGTAAACGACTGACTGCTCTGGCCAGATGCAGAGCGAGACTAAAGAGGGTTTAAATCCAGTGATGCATCAAATCGCTGAAGCTACAAACAACACAAAAAGGAAGGCGGTTGCAGTTCGACCCACGCTGGGACCATGGTGGTTGGTTGATCAATATATTGAGCCCAGCAATTCCCCGGAAGCACACCAGCAGGAGAAGAGCTCCGGGATCCTACTAGGTCACATTGATGCAAGGGTCACGTACGGGGTCCGGCTCTGCGTGGAGACTGGAGACTGGAGGGAGAATAAAGATTGGAACGTGCCTAAGCGTCCGCAGTCCAGACCTTCCGTATCACCAACGTCCTATCAACGCGGACAAGCCCTCTGTCTGCTGCGCTGCGCGACGCACGACCGGCCTCACGGCGCAGGCCAAGCCATGACGTCCAGCGGCTCCAGCCAGTCAGCGGCGCGGAGATGGGGATCGGCCAGGGCGATGCCCCGGTCAGGTAGGCAAATGGGGCCCTTGGCGCAGCCGGGGTGCGGAACGCCCGTTTTGAAGCGAAGGACGTGTTTGATGGTTCAACACCTTAATTTCCACGAGCGGCGGCGAGGGCGGAGGGCGCGTTAGCGGGCGTTGATTCGCCCCGTCCGAAGTTTGGCGGCCGGCGACGGATGCGGGTGGCTGAAACGAGCCCGTCCGATCCGGAAGCGCTAGCGAGCCAGCGGGCAACGGTCTCCCTAGCCACAGGGGCTCTCTACCCCCAGCCACAGGGGCTCTCTCTCCCCAGTAACTGCTTTTCGAGCCGCAACGACACTGCCACAGCTAGGGCTTGGTTCCGGCGCTTCGTATCGCGACGCACACTTTGCGCCCGCTGCAGGGCTCCGACACTGGTCCATCGCGCGTCCGCAAATCTACAAACATGAGGTGCCATGGATAACCACCCCCAAACACTACGCCGCTCCTTGCTCGGGGTGGGGGGCAGACATTCTCCGCAAAGGCGCAGGTAGACGCACCTGTGCCGCGCAAGGGCAAAAGCTGCCACGATCTTTGGAGATCTAGTCGACTTCCTCTTTCGACCTCAGACGCCCCGCACTAAGCCCCGCCACTAACGCAATGTGTGTGCTGAGGTGCCTCTGCAAAGGCACTAATGCCTGTAGCTTATTGGAGTGTTCCTTTCCGATGCGAATCCTTCTGGTGGGACCTGCCTCTCTCAAACAAACCGGTGCAAGAGCTTAGATCTAGGAGCGAAACGTGTGGAAGCCACATCTGGCACAGGGCTATGGTGGGAGCATTTTTGCTTTATGCCAGGGCGCCACCTCGTTCACTATGTATAGGAACGCCGAGCCGTTAGGAAGCACGGGCACTGGTGACGCTATTAGGGCTTCCTACCTACGAGCACCATCCGATAACAGTAGAGACCTGCAGTGGGATCTCGATATTGATCTACGAGATGCGTTTGCCGTGGTGTAATATTCTGGAGTGGGCTGCTCACGGATCTCAATGCGCTCCTAGGCAGTGAATATGCAGACTCACGATGTTGCATCTAGGCTACGAAGTATGCCATCTAGTACGTCTTTCTCCTTTAACCTCATTGGGATATGTCTTCCTATCACCTCAATTTCTAGATGCATCTACATATGATGCATGAATGTGACAGCAAGAATACTAGTATGGTCTGAGCTCTTGATTCATTCGATTCCGTTAACTATAATCGCTATCAACCCGTCTACGGATCAATACATCGTCCGGCTACCTTAGATTATTGAAAACGCTCACATACCCTACGAATGTCAGAGTGAGCCATTGATTCGTGGGCGGCGGTTCCACCACAATCCCGCACGACTTCGGTTCATGTTCACTTCGTGCTATTTCCAACTTACGTATTGGGTTATCACCGCTTCGGCCGATCGCCTTATAGCCATTTCAAACTTTTGGCCCGTATAGTCAGCTGGTTGGAGGTCCGGGAAACCCAAAACAAAGTGAGATTCTACACTCCACTTTGGAAAAATAGAATCACGGGTTCGATCTATGTGCTACATTCCTCTCTCTATATCTCTGTCCGAGACTTGCAATAGGTACGAGCAACAGCTCGTTATATTACTCTCCCCAGACTAAATGGCGGTAAGAAGCTGTCCGTTATGTACAAGTCTGTACAGTTGAAATACCGGCAAGATCTGACGGGCACAAGATTTGCAATTATGTTTGTTAATCTGCAACAGTTTTGCTTCGCCGAATGGACCAGTAGAGTGGTTAGGAACCCTACGTCTGATGTGATTTACAGTGTTTTGCCGCCGTCCAGGATCATATCTGGACTCGGGTTCCTTAGCACTAATCTATTTCTCCGCCGCCTACCACCCAAATATTATGCTATGTGCCCATGAATTTCGGATACGGCAATGCTTGCTATTGGCAAGCTCCACTAAGGCGCCCAAGTGCCACAATCAAGCATGAATCTAGACTTGGTAACGTCAGCCAGATCCTAGGAATAGGGGAGTAAGCATCACCGTCATCCTGCAGGGTAAACACTTACGGTATAACATAGATTCGGTCTAATGCGACGCAACTACAACAGATGAGAAAATTAGATTCTTGCAACCCTCTGCTGTGTCTGTGGTCACCGACTTTGCCTAGTGCACCTGAATTTCCCAGGTAGTTACTTCACTAGCCATGAGTGACTAGTTTTCGAACGGATATATAATATCTTAGTGATCAGTGGTTTCTAGAGTTCTATGATTTGGGGCATTCTTGCCAATGATTCAAGATAGCTACTCCGGGCTATATTCAAAAGTCAGGCACTTTTGGAACATTAACCATGCTTCAAGGCTCGAGGGACGGCCTTGTTACCGTTTACAGTTTACCGCTAATATCCACGGAATTAGGGTCAGATCTGCTACTGGGAACTTGGACTCAGCCATTAATGTTTTCAGAAGGCTGCCGACTTATTATTTGCCAACCAAAAGCAACGTGAGACGGTTTGTTTGACCCCAAGAGCGTGGAATCAAACTTAAAATGCGGGGTATGAGGCCACCACCAACTTTCAGGTTGGTCAGCACTGACAGAAGACTAAAATTTAGGCAAAACCAAAGGTTTTTCCTGAAAAGGTTTTTCCTGAAAAGGTTTTTTCCTGAAAAGGCTTTGTTTTACTAGAAGCACCTGAAACATTGGTTCGGGTGGACCTAAGCTAGTACTCGTGTGTAGAGTGGTCTTCACCTACGATAGTCAACAGCCGACTAGACAAGCCGTTTAAATTATATTGAGTGTACACGTAAGAAACAACGCGTTCTGTTGCTTGTTGGATGTCGGCTAAATTTTGTCAAATTCTCTCAAATGGCCGGCAATGTAATACTATTTAAATGGCCTCACTTATCCTATCGAAGCGCTCTTCAATTGTGATGAATGTATCTATATTCGTAGTTCGTTTGATGTTTATCCTACACTTTACAACATGCCTTACGCAGACATCTCAATGTTAGATCCCCCCAAGCCTGGGGACCTCCCGCACACCAAGCCATGCCCGAAGCGCCTGATTCCTACGATCATCGACCACAATGCCGCAGTATACCCGACAAAGGTGTATGCGACATTTGCCCGATCTGGGTCCGTGTCAGACGGAGTTCAAGACTTCACGTACAGTGAGCTCGCCAACGCCATAAACCGCGTGGCATGGTGGTTGGACGATGTTCTTGGCAGGGGCCCGAATTCCAAGACTTTTGCCTACATCGGGTTGAAGGACATTCGGTATAGTATTCTTGCCGTAGCATCTACCAAGACGGATCGGAACGTGAGCACAACCTAGAAAGGTCAATGATACTCTCGAAATCGCTCACGCCATGAGATTGAACAGGCTTTCTTCCCCTCACCATTTGTCTCCACCCACGGCTTCGATCACCTGTTGAAAACGGCGAAATGCACCACCATTGTGTGTGCCGGCCCTGTGTCATCATATCCGCTCATAGAGAAAACGCAGGCCATACGACCAGATTTGAGGGTCATTGTCGTCCCGCCTATGAGCGACTGGATAGCCCGAGAGCCAGTGCCGCATTACCCATATACCAAGACTTTCGAAGAGGCGGAGGATGACACAGTCATGATAGTCCACACATCCGGCACTACAGGTCTGCTCTTTTCATGGACTAACAATTGCCGCTCCTGCCGGGCTGAACACTGACGGAGTTGATTGCAGGGATGCCGAAAGTGCTCCGATACACGAATGGTATTATGGCTGCGTTTGATGGCCAGCGATACATGCCTGAGGATGACGGGCCCATGTGGTGGCGTTTGATAGCCGGAAAGCGGGTCTTTTGTCCAATGGCAACGCTTCATGTCAGTGAAAACAGACATCTTCGTCGAACGAACAGTCTCGCATTAACTTTCGGAGCAGGCCGTCGGCATGTTTGCGAGCCTCATCTGGCCGGTCTTCTACGACACGATTGCCGTCATGGGCCCCGGCGATAAACCTCTCACTCTCGAGGCCGTGGACGAAATACACGATCTTGGGATCGTCAACGGAGGCATCTATCCGCCATCGATCCTTGAGGAAGTATGCTGCTCGCCCTCGTCTCTGGAGAAGATGAAGAGCCACGAATTCGTCATCTTCACCGGCACGGTTGCCTCCGAGACGGTAGGCAAGACGTTCGCCTCCTTCACCAAGGTCTTCAACAAGCTGGGTAGCACGGAGCTCGGCTCGATCCCAACGATGCTGACGCCCCACGACCATTGGATGTGCTACAAGTTCCATCCGTACCTGGGACACCACATGGAAGAGCGCAAGGACGGCAAGTACGAGCTGGTGGTACGGCGGGACCGGTCCCTGCGCGACTTCCAGAGCGTTTTCCGCATGTACCCCGACCTCGACGAGTTCCGGACGAAGGACCTCTTCGTGCCGCACGAGGAGATTCCCGGCCTGTGGCACTACCAAGGGCGTGTCGACGACATCATCATCTTCTCGCACGCCGAAGGCATGGATCCCAACGGCCTGGAGCGCGTCGTGTCGCGGCACCCGCTCGTCAACGCGTGCCTCATCGGCGGCAACCAGAAGCCGGCGCCGTTCCTGCTGATCGAGCTCGCCGACCCGTCGTCCCTCGCCACGTCCGACGAATCCGCGCGCAAGCTCCTCGACGCCATCTGGCCCGCCGTCGCCGAGGCCAACAGGCAGTGCTCGACGTACGTCCAGCTCACCCGGCCGCTCGTCGCCTTCGCCGCCCCGGACCGCCCCTTCCACCGCACGCTCAAGCGCTCCGTCGCCCGCGCCGCCACCCTGGCCGCCTACGCCGACGCCATCGAGGCCCTGTACGGCGCTCGCGCCCCCGACCCGCTCTCCGCGCCGTCCCGCGGCGCCGCCAACGCCATCTGGTCCGGCACCGCCGACCACGGCGCCGCGTAGCCGGGCTCCTCGCGGCCGGGCACGGTGCGGCTCACGCGAGCGCTCGACGAGATCGCCTCGGCCGGGCTCGAGCCGTCGCGCGCGGCTGCGCGAGGCGGACGGGGCGCGCGGGCGTTGCCGGCCCGAGCCGTTCGGCCCCGGGCCGCGTGCGTCGCGTCGAGCGGGCGCTGCGATGAGCCGACGGCGTGCGCGGCGGAGGATATGCGCGATGTGGCCGGTGGCCGGGTGGGGGAGGGCAAGGTCGGGGCGGAGGAGACGGTTGGGGGGGTCATGGGGCGCGAGGTTTGGGGTTGCGGCGCGGAGATCGAGGGGCTGGAGGGGTATCTGGACCGTATCGTTCTGGCTGTAAAGATGACCGAGGAGAGGCTGGACATGATTGAGAAGCGGAAGAAGCTCTTGGGAGCAGGGGCAAGACGGTTAAAATCACGTGGCATGTTGCACTTCTGTCGGCGACGAGAAGGTGAGGGTTGAACTCCATAGACTCTGCGGCGGATCGGTCCTGTGAAGTAAGCCATGATTGAAACGTCGAATTGGATGATTCCGCATCTAGTCAGCTGTTCCTCGTATGGAGGTAAAAGTGTGTCTACGAAATGCTGAACAACGACGTGGCGAGGGAGTGCTTTCACAAACGGGAAAAAGACTTCATATGTAACCTGCAACGTATCTATGTGCCTGAGCCACCTACAGCCCTTTTTATTCTCATAGAAGAAAATGTGCAAGAAAAAAAAAGGTGGGGAATCCAGCTGCCCGCGCATAGCGTACATCGGCCTACAAAGGACTCAGATCCTCTAGAAACAGGAGACATGGAGGTAACAAGAAGACGTGCCATGAAATATAACAGTGACGATCAAGTCAAAAACCGACGCGAACGTCATTGCGGCCATAGCAGGCGGCCGTTTCCTTTCCTTTCCCTCTCCCATCCCTTGCTCAGACCTGTCCAAGGGGGTGTACAAAAAGGTCCCCGCGTCTGAATTAAAAGTACAACATGAGTGTAATGTTACAGAAGTACAATAAAAAAAAAGGAGTTCGGCAGTAGTATGACGTACTGACAGAGCACATACAGACACAAAGAAAGGAAAAATATCTAAGCAGTAAAAAGAAGGATTTGTGGTCTTGGGATCATTGGGCGTCAAGCGTCGTAGTAGTACAAGAATCGAACTTTATCCAACAAACCGAAAGAACAAAATGGGCGCTTCAAAACAACGAAACGCAAAATGAAGTGAAAAAAGAAAAAATCCCCAACATCACTCAAGCTGTCCCACCCTGCACATCCAAAGAAAAGCAAACCCTTCAAAAATAAAAGACACAACGACCCACCCCCCTCAAACAGCCACCCCCCTCCCCCACGCAACCCCCGCCCCCGCCCCAGCACCCCCCGCCGTGGCCGGCGGCGGAGGCGGCAACGGCACGTTCGGCGGCGGCGGCGGCGGCGGCAGTCCCATCACCGGCAAGCTGCGCCTGGCCTGGACGCGGGCGGCCGTGGCGGGGCGGCGCCGCAGCAGCAGCTCGTGCTCGCGGTCCTGGAGCCGCTGGAGGCGCGCGCGCGCGTCCGCCAGCGACGGCGTCGTCGGGCGGGTCTGCTGGCGCGGCTCGTCCGGGGCGGGCTCGGGCGGGACGAGCGGCGCGGCGGACGCGCGGCGCGGCGGCGACGAGCCCGGCGGTTGCTGGTGGTGGTGGTGGTGGTGGTGGTGATGGTGGAGGTGGTGGAGGGGCGGTCCCGGCGCCGCAAAGGCGTTCCCGAGGGGCGGGAGCGGGGGCAGCGGGGCCGGGTCCGGGTCGGGCGGCGCGGGCGGCTTGGCGGCCGAGTTCAGCGCGGCCCACGAGCGCGACTGCGTCAGGATGTGCGGGCGGGCGGCGCCGCCGCGCCCCGACAGGAACGGCGCCGGGTCGCTGCGGATCAGCATGCTCGAGGGGCGCCTTAGGGGCTTGGGCGGCGGCGGCGGCGGCGGCGGCGGCAACTCCTGGTGCGGCGGCGGCGAGCACGGGAACGGCGAGGCGAGGAGGGAGTGGTGCAGGGCCGGGGAGTTGGCGGCGCTGCTGGCGCGGGTGGAGGCGGAGCCGGGCCCGGTGGCGGAAGAGGAAGAGGCGGTCGTGTTTGTGGACGAGGGCGAGGTGGACGGGGCGGTGGCGGTGGCAGACGAGGAGTGAGAGGAGGGATGGCAGTTGTTATAGTTCGCGCCGGTCTGCCACGACGGCGCCGCCGCCGACGCGCCGGCCTGCGGCGGGAACAAGCTCGAGTGCCTCTTCGGGATGCTCGGCTCGGCCGGGCTCGGCCGGACGGGCAGCGGCCGGCTGTACACCGGCGGCCTCCCTGCTGCTCCCCAGCCCGGCCCTCCTCCCGCCGTCGAAACGGGCCTGCTCTTCTGCTGCGGCTGCGGCCGCCCCGCCGCCGTCGCCGTCGACGCGCCGCGCACACCGCCGGCCGCCGTGCCCGGCAGCGCCCCGATCGTCGACAGCGGCCTCGGCACGGCGGCCGCCGGCGAGGGCGCCTCCGACGCTGGCGGCGGGCTGGCGGCCGCGCGCACGAGCGGCGCCGACACGCTGCGCGACGGCGTCTGGCAGTCGGCGGCGGCGGCGGAATCGAGCAGAGAAGGGGAGCTCCTGCTGGGCGTCGGGCCGCCTTGTTGCGCTGGCTTGAACGCGGAGCTGCGGCGTCGGCGGCCGGGTGCCGCCGCGGACGAGGACGACGTTGTCGACGCCGAGGAGGACGAGGCGGAGGGGCATTGCGGGTGCTGGTGCGGGTGCGGGTGCGGGTGCGGGCGCTGCTCCTGCGGCGGCTGCGGCGAGGGCGGGAAGCGCGGGCTGCTCGGGCTCGGGATGTCCACGAGCTGCGGCCGTCCGACGGTGCCGTACGTGCTATGGCGATACAAGCGCGCCGTGCGCGTCTCCATGGCCCGGTTGCTCGGTCCGCCACCACCACCTCCTGCTCCTTCTCCTGCTCCTCCTCCCGCTCCTCCTCCCGCTCCACTGCCCGCAAAGACAGCCGCACCAGCGACGCCGCCCGCGCCTCCCCGCGTCGTCGGCAGCGTCTGCATCGAGCGCCTCCGACCGGCCTCCGCCGGGAGCGCCGCATTCACCATATACGCCGACTTGAGCCTCGCCGCATCGCCCCCCAGCGCCAAGTTTCCGGCGCCGCTCCCGCTCCCGCTGCTGCCGCCGCTGGCGCCGCTCTCGCTGCTCTCGTGCTGCGAGTGGTGGTGGAAGCCCTCTTTGCGCACGCCGGCGCCGTGGCCCGCCGGCTCGGGGCTCGAGTCGCGGCTCGTCGACGTGACGACGGTGGGAGCGCCCGACTGCGAGGCCGAGGCCGAGGCCGACGTCTCCGTCGCCGTCGACACGTACGACAGCCGCGAGCTCTCGCGCAGCTGGTTGAGCGCGACCTGCTCGGCGCTGGTGACGGTCGTGGCGACCGAGGCGGCCTCGGACGGCGGCCGCGGGTGCTGATGCTGATGCTGCTGTTGGTGGTGGTGATGATGATGATGGTGCTGGCGCGTCGTCGACTGCCGCCTGGACGCCGACTTGACGGAGCCCGCGTCCGACGCCGGCTGCTGCTGCTGCTGCTGCTGCTGGTCCTGGCTCGGCTGGTAGAACTGGCTGTGCCGCACGCTCGTCTCGCCGTCGGCGCTGAAGGCAGACACCATGGTCGCCGGCCGGGTCGACTCGACGGGCGAGCCGACCGACGAGGCGCGGTCGCTTTCGAAGCGGCTCGGGTGGCGCTGCACGAGGTACCGGTGCGACGGTTTCTCGTGCAGGCGCACGCCCTCGAACGAGGCCGCCGACGATGCCGCCGCCGTCGCCGTCGCCGTCGCCGTCGCCGCCGCTGCTGCTGCCGCTGCCGCCGCCGCCGCTGCCGCGCTCACGTTGTTGCTGCTCGATGCCACGTCCGCATGGCACTTCTTGCCGCCGAGGGCCTCGATCTCCTTCCTGATGGCCACCATCCAGCCGTCCATATCCTCGGCGCCGTCGAAGACGATCAAATAGCTGGCGGCGACGCGCTTGGCCGCCGCGCTCTGGACCCGCAGCCTGCTCAGGAAGCCCTTGTTCTGGCTCGGCGCCACCGTGCCGTCCTCGGTCACGGCGTGGCACACCTGCAGCACCCACTTCCGGCCCATGATGAGGTCCGATGCGTACGCGGCCGAGTCCCGCCCCAGCTGCAGCACCTTCTCCGGCAGTCGGTCGAACGCGCCCGACGCCGCGTACTGCAGCACGAAGCCCGACGTCACCAGCACGAAGATCTTCTCCGTGAGCTCCGGCGCCGGCGCCCCCGTCGGCGGCGGCGACGCCAGCGCCCCAGACGCCGACAGCGACGACATGCGCCGGTGCTCCTTGCGGCTGCCGCGCTCGAGCTTGCGCGGACCCGGCGGCGGCGGCGGCGACGCCGGGGCTCCGGACCCCGACAAACCCGATCCGCCGGCGCCGACGGCGCCGGACGACGGGGCCGCCGAAAAGGACGAGGCTTCCTCGGACGCGCTGGTCAGCGACTCTTGCCGCGTGCCCGGGGGCGCGAGGTCGAGCGTGCTCTCGATGCGCTCCTGGAGAAGGCTGTATTGGCGGCGGTGGAGGCTACTCCCGTGGTGGTGGTGATGGTGGCTCGCGCGTGACATGATCTGCTCGGCGGGCACGACCGAGGCATGCAGCGTGCCGCACTTAATGGCCTGGGGGTAGGCCTGGAACAACGGCGGCGGGTCCCAGTTGGTCGTCGAGCGGCTGCGCTTGACTATGGAAGAGGACTTCTGCGAGCGGAGAAGTTTGCTGGGAGCAGGTAATTGCGGCGGTTGTAGATGTCGTTGCTCTGCGTGGCCGGGCTGTTGGGAGGCGGATGATCGCTGTTGTTGTTGTTGCTGCTGCTGCTGCTGCTGTTGCTCCTTCGGCGGCACGAAGACTCTCACCACGGGACTAGGCGCGAGGGGCGACGTGGGAGGCCGCTGCGGCGAAGCAGCGCTCTGCCGCACGGGCGACGGCGCCGTCGCTCCCAGGCCGGGCTCGTGGAACCCGCGCGCCCGCTCGACCTTCGGCCGGCTGAACAGGCTGAACAATGACATCTTCGACTGGCGATGCTCGACCTTTGCGTTCGGCTTCGGCGGCTGGAGCAGGCTGCCGCTGCCGCGCACGGGCGACGCGCTCGAGGACGTGCGGCCGGCGGCGGTCGGCTGCAGCTTGGGCTGCGCGGGCGACAGGACGGGCCGTGAGCGCCGCCAGCGCTGCTGCTGCGAGGCCAGCGCGTCGCCGAAGGACGTTTGGATGGGTGGCAGATTCTTGTAGTTGCGGCGCGAGGCGCCGCCGCCGCCGCCGCCGTCGCCGCCACCGTCGCCGCCGCCGTCGGGCGAGGCCATTGCTGACGCCGTTGTGCCTGCTCAGGCTCGCTGGATCACGGGACGGCAGTATGTGGTCATTGAGAAAGAAGGTCCGTTTCGATAAGAGTGCGGGTGTGGGTCGGGGTTTTGTTTGATCGCACAGACGTTCGGGGAGCAATATGAACTTGTGCTAGAGGTGATTGAAAGTGGGTATATATCGGCGCAAATAAGAGTCGTCGCGGGAGGAGTGAGCGGTTATCGTCGTAGGTGGTTGACCGAGTCGCAAGGGTGCCCTTGGCTCAGCTTTTAAGAGAGCGACATATAGAGATGATGACTGAGAGAGCGGCGGTGGTGGTGTTGGGCGAGACGTGCGAATATGAGCGACATCAGAAAGGAGTGAGAGTGTCAGTGGTAATGCTCTGTTCCGAAGCACAAGCGCTCAGTGATTGAGTGCTGACAGTGCTTCTGTCGTTCCATCCAATGCAATGCGAGCGTATAGCAGCTGCAGCTCCTGGCGGCACAGCTCCTGTTTTGGGGCCCGGCGCGTGCACAAGAAAAAAGTGGTGATCGGACCGGGGATCACAAAATGGGGGACCTGCAGGCGTCGTTTCGAGTCGTTCGAAACACCCGATAGATGCAAGAGTCAAGACAGAGAGATGGACACAACGACAAAACAAAAACTTGGAGGGACGGATGGAGAATGAGTGAGAGGGGGGGGAGGTGAAACGAGTGTAAGCTGAAGAAACAGCAACAGAAAAGTAAGCAAAGAGAAAGGAACGCGGGCGACAAGGGCAAAGAATGGAAAGGAGACGCGGGATGCGGCCCAGGAAAAGAGAGCGACAGAGGGAGAGGAGGGGGACGGGAGTGCGTGCAGGACGGAAGCGGCAACGACGCCGGCGGTTAGCGTGAAGCCGCCTCGCCGCCTCTGACAACGGGCCCCTGGGCCCGACCCTTGCCCGGAGGCCGTCGCTAAGCTATTCCGGGCCGCCCGCCTGGCCGCCATCACACCCGGCCGGCGCCACTTCCTTTTGGGCGCTCCCGCGCTGAAACTGTTGTGCTGAGTTCTGTTCCGTGGGCCACATACATACCTATGTCTAGGCAGGTATAAAGCTAGGACGTGCTCTCGTCCGAGTGCTCAGGAGATCGAAGTCGACTCGAGTCCAGCACAGCTGCTAGTCTCGTCGAACGGCAAATCGACTCGGCCATGCCGCCGCGCCTCTCCGCCGGCCGGTCGAGCACATGGCCGCAATGACCGTCGCGCAGCTCTTGCTTACCGCGTAGTTTCATGAAGCGACGGGCAACTGCAGGAAACTGGGGAAGAAGCCCAGACGCGGCCGAGAGGGTCCGAGGTCCACCTCCAAGTGCTTCTCTGCGCACTCCGTAGTAGACGGCAGCAAACCCACCACACAGATGGCCCAACGGCCCCCAAGGGTGGGCAGCAAATTCTTCGGGTCTGCCGCTCGCTGCCCCGGGCGTTTCACACCCGCTAGCCCCGAAGAAGCGCGTGATCGTCGGCATGTTCCAGGGAGCTTCCCGGCAAGTCACAAAAAGAAAAGAAAAAGTGCGACGAGTGGATGGCGCGAAGGAATAGAAAGCGCAAAACGGAAAAAAAAAAAAAAGAAAAGAAAAGAGGAAGAGATTTTTCAAGAGGCTCAGGAGTCTCGACGCGAAATGGATAGTCAATAGACGGGGGTTTCCCTCTACAATCTGGGTATGGATTACGGATACATGCAGGTTGAAATTCGGAGCGGCTCTACCCTCGTCCGCAGAGTGTATCGTGTATACAGTATGCACAGTACCTGGCCCATCACAACGGTCGAATACCGCGTGGCAATTTGCAAGATGCGTGTGTTTGTCGACGTGGGAAGACGCGTTGGGTCGTTCGAGCAACGCGTCAGTCCACCAGAGCAGGTTGGGGTGTTCTTTTTCTTTTCTTTTCTTTTCTTTTTTTTTTTCCCTTTCTCCATGTGTTCGCATAACCCCTTGCGTGCTCCTGCATATGCACATACATATCGTCCCTGACGATCACCCCCGACGGACGACGCACCCCAGAAAACACCATTCCGTTCTCCACTCCCGCCTGCCTCCTTCTCATCCTGCTCGCCGCCTACGATCGCGCGGGGCCCAATCGATACGGTCGACATTCTCGCCGAGGACGAGAGGGAGGGGCGTTGGGATCGGGGAGCTGTGGTCGGGGGGGCCCGTTGCTTTTTCCCAAATCCGCCATCCCGCGGCCCATCCATCTCATCTCCTTCCTGAGGCCGAGCGGGTCTGTTCAATCTCGCTACCGAGAAATGGCTTCAGTAGCGGGCCGGAAAAGCAATCAAACCGATCTATGGACGCGTTACGTATGTACCCCGCGTACCGGATCCTGGGCGCTCGATCGGTGCGCTACGACGCCGTCTGTTACCCGCACCAACCGCGCTCCGGAGTCCAGCTAGACAATTAGGCTACGGGACTCGGGTCCCCCCCGGAGATACCGCCGAACCAAGTACACACGCAACTAATGACTACCTAGGCACCTAGTCCCGGGGGAAAAAAAAGCCCATAGCAATCTTTTCTTCTGCCGGCCATCTCGTTCTTTTTACTAAAAAAAATATTTAGGCCCTAAATATCACTCCCCGTTAAACCAGCACCAACGGCACGCCATACGTCAGCATCCCGGAAAATCATCGGTAGCGTCCCCACCAGAGACCCTTGGTTCTAACCCGTTCCCACCTCTAATTTGCTCTCTTCCCTGTGCTGAACTGTGTGTCAACCTCACCTCCTCTTGGAGTTGGGGAAGCCGAGCAGCCAGCGAAGCGAGCGCGGCTCTTGAGTACCTAGTGTCTTCAGCATTTTCAAGCAAGACTCTAGCGGGGCCCAGCAAGTAAGCGAGCGGCCACCGTAGGCAGCCACCTCGCAGTATTCTTCCAGAGAAAAGGCGCGCGTGCAAAGGGCGAGCGAAAAGCGAGCGCAGCTCGCCCACGAACCATCATCACAGCCAACAAAAGCCCCCAGAAAGACGGGGGCCACTTCAAGATACCTGCGACGGCTTCTTGACGCCAAAACAAAGCTTCATTCGCACCCTCCCTCACTTTTGCTCAAGCGAGCCTGCTCTGTCTACTTCCCACCCCCCCCGCGGTCAATCGTCGAAAAGAAGAGCCGCACAAATGGAAGAAAGTGGGAAAATGGGAAATTAAAAAAAAACCATTCTTCAGCCGCACACGTGAGAAAAAGCTACGGGGGAATCTAAAACTTAAGCCAATGCCAAAACTGTGAAAACGCTTCCGTCCGTCCGCCGAGCCCTAGATGAGCACCCATCGGCGCCCTCAAAGGGTAGCGACAGCAGCAGCAGCAGTAGCAGTAGATCTGGCTAACCAAGAAGCCTCGACCAAGCCAACAGCTCGCCAATCTTCGCGCGCTTCGAACAAAGGAGAAAACAAGAACCATATGAAAAAAGAGAGAGAAGAAAGTGCTTTCGTAACGTGACATACACAGGCCCGAGAAAGGGGGGGGGGTGGGGGCCGCGTTCATGAACCGCTCTGTTCCCGGCCTCTCCATCAAATCGATTGTCTCGCCTCGACCAAATCAGGCCCATCATCGTTGCACGCCCGTCCTTTCGTCCCCTTTGAGAAGGAGGCAAGAAAGGCAGGCGGCAGACCCAGGAGTGGAGGTAAACCCATACCTAACCCCAACACTCAAGAACTTTCTCCAAAGACTCCGAAAAAGAAAAAGAAGAATGAAAAGAGAAGCGTTAAAGAGAACCAATGAGCTTTTCTATCGGCCTGGCCGCGCCCGCTTCGTGTCCTCGCCTGCGTTCTCTCATCCATGCTCCTCCGCGCTCATCCATGCTGCTACTCCTACCATGCAAAGCCTTTGCCCACCGCCTCAAAAAGCAAAAGGAAAAGAAAGCAACATCAAGAACAACCAACACCTCTCGCCCCATCTACTTGCCCCTCCCCCTCCCCCTCCCTTCCTTCCTCTCCAACCAAATATCGCCCCCCTCACCCCTAACCCACCTCTCCCACGCCACCGCATACGCCTCCTCCAGATCCTTGACCCACCTCCCCGTATCGAACAGCGCGCTCTCCCACCGGCTCTCGTACAGCAGCCTGCGCAGCTGCGCCAGGCGGCCTTTCGGCTCGTGGCCTTCGTACCAGCACCCGCTCACCAGCCGGATCGCCTTGGCCTGGTACTCGGCCTCCGTCTCCGCGACGAGCTCGCGGGCCGCGCGCTCGCCCTCGGGCCCGCGCGGCAAGGCCCCCTTGAGTATGCTGGCCGCCATGCGCGAGCACATCTTGTAGCCGTAGCGCGGCAGCGTCAGCAGCGGCGTGCCCGACCACAGTATGTCCGCCGCCGTCGTGTGCGCGTTGCACTCGGGCGTGTCCAGGAAGAGGTCGCACACGCGCGCCCGCGAGATGTGCAGGTGCTTGGGCGCCACGTCGGTGAAGAGGATCCGGTCTGCCACGTCCTGGCCCGCCCACAGCCGCGCCGTCTGCTTCAGATTGTGCTCGCCCAGGTCCGGGAAGCGGAGGAGCCAGAGCACGGCCTGAGGAAGGTTAGCTAGGATGCGCAGCCAGGTGCGGAACGTGGTAGGTTCGATCTGCGGGTGTTGACTCGTCAGCGTTGTCGTTTCCTTATCCTAAGGACGCTAAAAAGGACCAACTGACCTTGTACAACTGATTGAAGTTCCCCAAAATAATCGCGTCTTCCTTCAAATTTGGGAAAATCTCCTTCCTCATCTCCCACCTCCGCTCCACCTCCTCCTCCCAGCTCAGCCTCGGCTCGTCCCCGCCCGCGTCCGGCGCGCTCTGCCGGTGGTCACAGCAGAAGAACGTGTCGCGGCAGTAGATGATGTTCTCGCCGTAGATCCAGTCGTCGCCATTGCTGCCGTCGTCGACTTCGCCACCGCCGCAGTTGTCGTCCCGCAGCTGGTCCTCGAGGTCCACGTTGCGGCGCCACGGCCGCAGCGTCGACGGCGGTATCGCCGTCTCGTCCGCAAGTAGGTAGTCGCACCACTCGGCGCCGAGAGTGCCGGCGAAGCCCATGAAGGACATCTGGACGGGCGCCGGGCGTGCCGCGAACACCTCGTTGCGGGCGCCGCGCGTATACCCGTTTAGATTGACCAGGATGTGGATGCCGTCGGCGACGATCTGGTTGACGAGCTTCTCGGCCGACCAGGCGCTCGCGTCGTGAAAGACGGGCGCCTCGCGCTCGATCTGCTCGCGGTGTACCGATCCGTCGCGCGCCGTTGTCGCGTAGCAGTACGCTTTGACGCGCTTGGTATCGTGCATGCCGAAGACGGACTGCATTAGGTGCGCGAGCGGGTGGTTGTTGAAGTCGGACGAGACGTAGCCCACCTTGAGGTAAGGCGCGGGCGGCTTGGGCGGCGGGTACACGGTCGCCGGCATCCAGGGCGCCTTTAGTGCCGAGCACGATATCCGCAAGCCGTTGCGCTGCGAGATGAGGCGGATCTGCCTGGCGGACATCGGGCAGGTGAAAGTGTGGAACGGGAGTACCGTAGGTGCCGACGGAATTGTCAACGCCGGGGGCAGCTGGGGCCGCACGTACGCCGACGGGTTCCGCTGCTTCTTGTTGACGTACGTATCGCGGTACCACAGCCAGGTGAGGCGCCGGATGGCGCGCTCCGTAAGGCGAACCAAGCGTGCGCCCTCCCACTTCTTACCCGCCCATTTATGCAGCACCTGTTTCATGGCTTCCTGCCTCTCTTTGACCGACACCGCGTCCGCGGCGCCCGTCAACGACACTTGCCGAAGCATGGTTTCCAGGAATGTCTTGTCCATCATGCCTACGCCCCAATCCTCACCCTCGGCCAACTGCTTGTCGACGAGATCGACAACCCGCTTGATCCACCCGGAGCTGACCGCCCCCGGTATCGTCGCATCAAGCAGCATATTTTTATCATCAACATGCCATGGATCCCTCCTGCCACCATCTTCCGCAATGCCCCCGCGCCCGATCCAGTTGCACACCGAATTGAGCGCATTCGCCAACCCGCACACGGCCTCCGCGAAATCCGGACTCGAGTTAACGGCGCGCTGGTAGTATTCGATGGCCTCGCGGATCCTGCCTTGGTCCTTTACCGCGTTCGCCAAGTTCGCCAGCGCAATGTCGAAGTTGGGATCGCACTGCACCGCGCGATCGTACATGGCGATGGCCGCCTGGAGCTGGCCAATGTCCTTGAGCAGGCTACCGAGGTTGGTGTACAAATGGGCATGGCGGTTGTCTAAGTTGAGGCCGTAATTGTAGTACGCCAGCGCGAGATGGACACCCGAGCCAGGCGTCACGCCCGGAATCTTGTGGTGCTCTCGCAACTGGGCGGCAGTTTGCGGATCGATGTGCACGGGTGCGGCTTGCTGTACGCCAGCCAGGAGGATACCCACGTTGTTGGCTGTCGACGGGCTCGGCTGCAACGATAGGGAGAGGTAGTACAGCGCGAGGATCTCGCGGACGCCGTACGCCGTCTGGAATTGGGCCGCCTTGGGCGAGTTGGCCGCCATGCCGTCCTGGAAGATCTTGGCCAGGGACAGGAGCGCATTGCTCGTTGTCGAAATGGCTGCTTTCCGGGCCATGCCCTCGTTAGGCACGTATTGCAGTCCCGGTAAATCACCAAGCCCCGGAAAGCAGAGCCTCGCCGTGTTAAGTGCCATTGGCGGCGTCAACAGAATCGGGTCGCTAGACACTATGGCGGGCGTACCCGTCATTAAGCGCGCTGCCGTCTCCTGCGTCACAACTTGGAGGATAGTCTTGATAAGTCCACCGATGCCACCGTTGCGGCGGCCCGTACCTATCAGGACCGCATTCTCGAATGCCTTGGCAGCGCCCGCGTTATCTCCGAGCGAGTAGAGCATATTGCCCTTTGCATGCACAAGCGCCAGGATGCGCCCATTCTCCGAGCCAGGAATCGCATAGCCGCTCGATCCGAACCCCGGCTGATCCATACCCGGCACATCTCTCGTGGGCTTGAACGCTTGATCGCCGCTACCATCACCGTCGTATTCGAAGTATATCTTGTCCGAAATTTCGGAAAGCGCTGGGGAGCGAGTTACAGAGCTGGATCGCTCACTCAGGTCGTCGAGCAGACCGGTCTTGTCGATGGGCTTGTTCAGCTGCAAGGAGCGCTCGATGAAGTCGATGATCTGAACCGCCTCTTTGCCCCTATGCTCGCCACAGAGCAGGCCGACGAGATGCTCGGCAGCTTCGAAGTAGTTCGGTCGCAGGCGGACCGCCCTGATCCAGAAGTGCTCCGCCTGTGTCTTGCGGCCCTGTGCAAGCATAGTCGCTCCGATATTCGATATCGCTTCCACGTGTCTAGGGTAGTAGTTGGTCAGTATCCAAGTCTCGTCGAGGTAATCCGTTTCAAAGAGCAACTGGAGGACGTACTGAGCATCCACCTCGCAAACCTTCATGTACCAATTCATCGCCGCCTTGTAGTCCGCGAGCGCGTACGACAAGCACCCACCCAACAACATCCCTTCCACCCACTGCCAATTGCTCTCCAGGCACAGCTTCTCCAAGCTCTTCAGCGCCGACAACGCCGCCGCCTCCTGCGATTGCTGCGCCTGCTCGTGCTGTAGCATCTGCGCCGCACCTCCCGGGAAATGGAACGCAGACTGCCGCCGCAAAGTGCGTAGCCGCTCGCGAACCATTCCCGGGTCATTACCCATGGCGCCGGGGGTTTGGAAGTGATGGTGATTCGGCTGCTGCTGGTGCTGGTGGTGCATCTGCTGCACATGGTGGTTATTATAGCCGTGGCCCGCCCACCCCGCCCGAGTGTTGAACTGCTGGTCAGTGCCTCCGAACACCAAATTGACAGCCTCGGCCTGCTGTTGTTTCTGCTGTTGCTGTTGGAGCATCTGGTGGTGCTGCGAAGCGCCCGCCTCCGAATGTCTCCTCGAAATCGTTGACGCTGCCAAATTCGAGCCGGGCTGCCGAGGTGGCTTGGGGTATATGTTCGGTCTCGGCGGATGGGGCTGGCCGTTAGCCTGTCTGCCGTGCATGCTGTGGCGCCGCGTCTGCTGAAGGTACGCCAGTAGATCCACGTATATCTGATGCGCCCAGGTAAACATCTTCTCGCGTAACTGTGCGTTCTGCGACTGCGGCCCGTACTCTAGCATCACATCCGGGGTAGACATGGGAGTCTGCATGGCACGCGGGGTGGTCTGCCCGGAGCCGTGAGGGTCGTTCGTGGCCCATTCGGGCGGGCTAGAAATGCGAGAGGACAGGTGTGCATTATTAGCCATTTGCATCTGGTGCTGCATGTGGTGAGCTTGTGGCGTGGCCGCGTCTAGGCTGGGTTGGAAGTATCCTTGTTGAGCGGCTGCCGGCTGATTGTACTGCAAGCCGCCTTGCTGAGGGACCGAGCCGTTGAAGCTACCAGGCGTGCCGACGTTGTATCCGGTTGAGTGCGGGGATAAGAACTGGGGTTGCTGGCCCTGTTGGACGCCCGAGAATCCTGGTCCGATCGCATTACCGTAAAGCGGGAAATCGGCGCCATGGTGCGCTGCGGCGGCGGCGGCGGCGGCGGCGACCTGGTACTGGTTCCAGTGGGACGGTGGTTGGGGATAAAAGCGAGCGGCTTGGAACGCTGATTGCCGGTGCGGGACGAAGGAACCGTTGGGCCACAGCGGGCCGTAAGAACCCTGTTCATTAGACGTCGTGGGCCCGAGAGTGTAATGGAAGGACGGCGGCAAAGATAGTCCTTTGAAATACTTCGGTTGTCCGATATTGTTTACCGGGAACTGGAACTGGTTCAGCACCGAGTCAATCTGCGCCGGCTGCTGCTGCCCGCCGCGTTGCCAAACGGGGTTGCTCGGATCGAGCAACGCTTCCATTTCCGCCGCGTCTTGCCACTTCATGTTTCCGAACGCCTTCTCCGGGGTGTCCTGGCCTTGTGGCGCATGTCGTTTATGCTCGTTGCCCGCCGCGGCGGTTGGTATGCCGCCGAATCGCAGCGGAAGCTCCTGCTTCATACCGTAGGGGAAGTTGTTTGTGCCGTCAGGCTGAGGCTGCAAATGATGCTGCTCCGCAGTGGCGGAAACAGGGAGGAGGATATGCTTCATGGCGTGCGGCTTTTCAACGTGCTCGACCGACGTGCCGTCGTAGGCAGCAGTAAGGATTCCGTTAGGGGTCTTCCGTCTCAGCATGTTCTCGGCGAGAGGCGCACCAGTTTCCGGCTCTCCATCGTTCGGTCGTGGTGTCGGATGCGAGTTAGTCCGCTGCAAAGGATGGGCGTATTGCTGCGGGACCTGGAGCTGTTGTTGATGATGATGGTGACGGTCTTGATAAGAGTTATGACGCGGCAGACCTCGGCCGGGTGCTAGCTGCGGCGAGGCTGGGAGAGAGTTGAAGGAGCCGTGGAAGGCATTGTGGCCGAAGAGGTGCGGTTGGGCCTGCTGGTGAGGAGGGAACTGCTGGCGGATCATGGCCATTTTGGGTTCCGTGGAACGGTCGGGTTCGCCGGGGAGGATATCAAAAGCGGGTACGAATCGATCCACGGGCGCAGAAGGTCGAGACTGGATCTAAGGGGGACGATCGGGGATCCAGCAGTAAGTATGGAACGGTGACAAAGAACAAAAGTGCGGTTGGTCCAAGGAGCGTGTGTTATCGCAGAGTTGATTCCAAGGAGAGAAGACGTGAAAAGGCGCAAAATTCCTCAGCCCCACCCGCGCGCGCAAGACTCCCAGAACGCCCGAAAGGTAGGTAGGTGATGAGGCTTTCGTCTCCAGCAGTTACGATGCCCCGACCCGGCGAGAAGAAGAGCTCGGAGAGAGGTCGTTTCACCAAGACCGGCTCGTGCCTATGCCTTTGCGGAGTCGACCCTCGCCGCCTGCGCAGTACATTTCGCGGTTATGGTCGCCAGGGTTTGAAGCGGCTTGCTGCCGGGAGGATGCCGAGCTGGTAGGCCTGGTGCGGTGCCGGCTGCGGCGAAGCGGAGAGGTGTGCAAGCGGGCGTACGCAAAGCGGCGACCCCGGTCCGCGATGGAGGCGCGACCGAGACACGGATGGTGCAGCGGAGGAACGACGACGACGGAGGGGACGACGACAGCGGGCAGCGGGGATGGCGTGCGGCGGCGAAGAAAGCGAGGACGGCGGCTCCGCGGGCGTGGGGAAGCCGCGAGCCGGGGTCCCAGGGCTTGGGGTGGGCTTGGGAGCGGGACAGCGCGAGGCAGCGGCGGTGGGTGTAGTTTGGTCGAGCGACGATGACTCGGGAAGGCGCAGGCCGGCGGGTCGCGGGCGCTCGGTCCTTCCTTGTCCGCCCGCAGGCGCAGGGCACAACAGCGGCCGAGGGCCCAGGATTCGCCGGCGGCTCGTGTCCCGCCCTCGTCTTGTCCGGTCGAAGCTGGCGACGGCGCCGACGCCTTTCCTGCCCGTCGCAAAGCAACCGACGGCCCGGCCAAGGTTTGTCCGAGACGAACGCGAATGCAAAAAGGGCGGGAAAGCAGAGCAAAACGACCGAGGAGCTGCCTATGTAGACACCGACAGCGTGGCCGTTGTCCAGGCTATAGGGCCGGCCGGGGGGGCACGGTACGGGCGTGGTGCGGTGTGTGAGAAGAGTGGAGCGGCGCCTAGGCGGCAACCAGAGCGCGGCGCCGCAGCAGCAAAAAGCGGCGGCAGGCGGCAGCAGGCGGCGGCGGGCTCTCTCAGAGGGCGGCCGGCGACGGGGCTTTTCCCGCGCAAAAAGCCCGCCCTTGCCCTGCGGGCTCTTGCCTTGCCGTTCGCCGGGCGCCGGTTTTGCGCTCTATTGGCAGCCCTTATTGGACCCGAAAATAATAAGCTGACTTTGCGGCGAAGGGGTGGGGAGGGGGGGGAGGAGCCCGCCGGGCTTTGTGCAAGGCAAGTTGGTGGCTTCCCCCGGTCGCACGCACGCCACCCACACAGCCCGGAAGCTGTCGACGTCAGGCCCGAAGGTGTATTTGCTTCTCCCGTAGGGCAGACCAGCCAGCCTCCGGGACGCACGCCGCACGCCGCGTTCCCGCCGCGCGCGCTTGCGTGAGGTGAGCAGCCCGGGACGAGAGACGGCAGGCGTCGGTGCTGTCTGTCGTCGTGGTGCGTCCTCGGGCGTATTTGGAAGCGCTGGAACCAAGGTAATATGTACGTGGTATGTGGTGGGCACCTTGGTACGGGTGCGTACCATGCGCCAAAGCACCGAGCTCGCGACGCCCCGCGGATCCCACAGCGGCGGCCGCTTCCTTGGGTCGAGCGGGTCCCTACAACGTACCTAGGTAGTCTCCTAAGCCGGCGCCGATGCAATTGACCGGCGGGGACGACGCTCGAACGGCTGATGTCGTGAAAGGACCGTTGGATCTTCCCGGGCTTCACCTTCAACCACCAGAACCACCGCAGATTACAAAGGTTGCGATGCCGCTCGGCGTCCGGCCGGCCGCACCTTAAAGCGCCTCGCTTGACCTTGGAGTCGCGGGAGGACAGGCACCCTGTTCGGCACCCGGCCGGATGCGTTCGGCCCTGGCCGGGGTGCGGGCGCCAAAAACAAGAGATTTTAGTCTATGTCATGCGTGTGATGCTCGCAGCGTAGCCGCTGTTCCCGCTACCAATACGTACATGGATGCCCGCCTAACATCAAGAATGCCTACCAAAGCATGCTACGTACAGAATTGAAACTCTTGTATTCTGGCAGGCTCCTAGGTACCTACTTAGGCAGGTTCCTATTCGTGGGGGACAGTGTTTCTGTTTCTCGCTTTCTAGCCGCGACAGCTGAGCCATGTACCTGCCGAACACGAATCCTTCCAAGCTGTAGTCTCACAGGAACGGACGAGCTGCGCTCGCTTCGCTTGCCCTTTAGGGGCTTCCTTGGCTCCAAGGGGAGGGGAGGTCAGTATGTACGTACTACGTACTACTACGTAGCAGGTACACAGTACAGCACAGGAGAATATATTGTAGCAAACAGCACAGGTAGGAGCCTACAGCATAGCGTTAGTAGGTCTACCTACACGGAGTGCATACAGCCAATAAACGTATAGGAAACTTGTGCAATTATTCGAGTGCGCGTGTGTCCAAATTCTAATTCTCCTGGAAGAAGATATCAAGGAACCCACCACCCACGCCACTCCTCCCCCCTCATTCCCCCCTTCATCAGCATCATCATAATCATCACCATCAATTCCTCCGTCCAGTCCACTCCACTCGAAGCCGCATTGGCCAAAGCGGCCCCATACCGGGCCACATCGCACACCACACCACACCACACCACGCACAGAGGCGCCCTCCCGCCCAGGCCGGCCGCAGCTGGGGAGCGGTCCAGGCCAATGAGGCGGCGCCGTGGCGTCAAGCCTCCCCCTCCAACCAAGGAACCCCCCAGGCGAGCCCCAAGCCTCGCGACCCCTGCACGGCGCCCCGCCGTTGGCTGCAAACCGCACACCATCTCGTCCGGTGTGTGCGCGTGTGGCCGCGCGCGGCGGGGCCGGGGGCGGGCGCTAGCGGCCACGGTGCTTTGGCTGGCGCAAGCCGCAAAGTTGCACGCAGAGGGCAAAGCGAAGAATGGAGAGGCCGCCGCCTCGAGCTCATTGATCTAAATATGTGTTTGAGATGAGAGAGGCCCGGGACACTCATTCATTTTTCTTTTCTTTTTTTTTTCTTCTTTGCTTTCCTTGCATCGACGTGTCCTTCACCGGCAAAGCTACTTACGACTACGCAGTACTTACCCCGTGCCACTCTCACCGTTGCTTCATCCGTCACTCCCACGCCGCCAGACGCTCCCGCCCCGCCTAGTTCCACTAGAAAGAAATAAACACCTGTAGCAATGGCGTTATTGTGGGGACTAGAGGCGCCACGCTGAAGAACAAAGGTAAACGCATAAAAAAAAAGGGAAAAAAAAAGGCGCTGCAAGCCAAGGCGGGCCTGCGGCGCCGGTCTGCAAGCCTTCTCTCACCATCGCCTGTTAGAAAAGAGCATGAAGCGGGCGGGCGCGACGCCTCCCAAAACAAAGCCCTAGGGCGATATGCGCCTCCCTCGTGCCAGCAAAAATTTTGGCCTTGAGGCGTTTGCTCGCTCTAGTGCAGGCTCCCCCTTGCGCTCTTGTGGCCCGTCGTTCCCATTCCCAACGGCGATCGTCATAGCCCTTCCCGCACCCTGCTTCTTTGGCGGCGGCGGGTTTTTCGTCTCGTCTTCTCCCCTCGATCCTGTACGTCGGAGAGAAAAGAGCGAAACAAAACCTGTATTATCCCAGCTTCAAAGCCGCCACAAGCATCATTGATCAATCATGGGAATGGAAAAAAGGGAATAATATAAAACGGAAGTACAATAAAAGCTCGACTTGTTTAAACGCGCCCTTCACTCACCGGAATATGAAAAACAAAATACGTCAAAAAAAAAAGTGAGAAGGGATAGCTCTCCCCCTAGAACACGCAACCCGCACCCTATTCCCTATCCCCGTTGCAGATTCTTGCTGCCAAATCCGTCGCACACGGAGCACGCGAAGCCCTTCGACGCCGTGGCATCTGCACTGTACATCGTACTACGACACTCAGCCTTCTCGGTACACCAAAGAGACCACCACCACTCTACGCATCAGATGCTCTTCCCTCCGTCTCTCTCTCTCTCTCTCTCTTTCTCTCTCTCTTCCACTCCCGAAAGAACCCGACCATTGACCGACCCGCCCGTGCAACAAACAAAACACTCGCTCCTACTACATACCTACCTACACAAGTACCCGCCGCTCCCGCGCTGCCCACCCAATCGCACGCAACATGTTCGCCCCTTGCGCAGACAAATGCATCCCATGCGCATACAAATGCACGCACACAGCCGCTCGGGGAACCCCCCTTCCGCGCGCAGTCGTGCAGCCAGGCACCCATCGATTCCCTGCACTCCCCCCCTCCTCCCTCTCTCTCCTCTCCTCTCCTCACCTCGGTCTGCATCTCCTAATAGGGCCCCGGCCTTTTCGCCTCCTCCTCGCTCCTCCTCCAAATGTCTGCCTACTACCGCCTCGTGACTGCAAGGAGGCAGACAGGGCGAATGAATGCATGGGCGGAACTCGCGCTGTGTGCTAATGCGCCATGTATGCATGTGTCTTTCAGCCGCCCGGGCCAGGCGGGAAGGCGATGTGCATGCGTGCATACAGTAGTATGTATACTTACTTACATACTTAGGGTACTTAGAGTTAGGTGCGTACATAGCCTATGTATGCAGCCGCCACCGTACGTATGTACCTGCTCACTACCTCTTCCTCGGAGCGGACGAGGCGAAGGGGAATGGAAGCAAACGCCCAAAACCGTTGGAGACTCGTCCCGTTGAGTGGATGTGGGTCTACTTGCATTATCCCTTTCACACTCACTCTCACTCACGGGCGCACTTTTTGCTGTGCATTCTTTTGCCCTTCATCCGCCCGCATCAAGCACCGTACTCCCCTGCATCGCCCTTCTCGTCCATGGAATGAAGCCATAACGTACCGAGTACTTACCTACCTCCCGTCCCATCGCCTACCCTCGGCTCACATGCGCATACGCGCCCCGGAGAAGCGCATGCGTGCATAACTACCTATTACATGCTTCCGGACGTACCTAAGTACGTAGTAGGCAGCCATCGAGGCGCATCCACGCGGCGCGATCCAATGCAGCGAGCAGCCTTCTTGCAGGTTTTACAAGGCTACGGCGTGGACGCCAACATAGACACCTCGTGACGACGGGACGGGAGTATGTGGGTACGTATGTAGTTTGCCGTTTATAGGTGGGTATGCGGGCGCCTGTACCTTGGCGTTGGTAAGTACCTGGGTACGCCGTGGGACCCATCCCATCTCGTGCTTCGGGGCGCTTTGGATTGCTTGATCTTTGCCCTCGATGCCTACATCATACGTGACGCATGCGGAACAAGTTCGGAAAACAAAGTATAAATAGAAATAGAGAGGCTCTTTTCACTAAAAGAGAAGAGGTCAAAAAAAAGGTGGCTACAAAAAATGAATCATCAAAAAAAAAAACATTCCGAAATAACTCGCGAGCTCACATTCCAACTGCCACGAGCAATCCCCCTTTTCTTCCTTTCCCCATCCAATTCCCTTTTCCTTTTTCGCACGCAATCCCCTCGTCACCCCTCTCCTCACATAGCGCGCGCATTGTATGTACGCATGCCGATCGACGGCGAAAGTCTCAACGTCCCTTCTTCCGCCCATCCCGCCCATCGCACCAATCACCGGGCCACCACTGCTACGATCTTCTCCGTAGACGCCATACACACACACACACATACACATACACACGCACATGTACATGTACATGCTCCATCCCATCCCAACCCACGTCTCGCGGCGCGTGAGTCGCGCTAGCTAGAACGAAAAGCCCATCGCAAGAGAGACGAAGGAAACAAGAAACGTGATCCCCACATACTACGTACGCTGTCGAGGCAAACGAACCGCGAAAGGCCACCTCCGGAGAGCAGACCACTCACTACTTGCGACGCGCCAGGTAGCCCACGTAGCACCAGCACACCTGTCTACGTAGTAAGGTAACCCGCATCCCAACTACCTATGTAGTACGCGATACTTCAGCCTCGACCCGCTTTCTGCGGCATTGACGGGCCATCCCTTGCACAGCCACACCTGATAGAAAGCTAAGCTAGCTGACCGGGTTCCGAGTCACCCGGGGTTCCAACTCACTGCCCAGAACTCAACACCCTCAACAAAACACGTGTTTTCTCACCACCCACACTGCCAAAATGGACAACCGTGAAGAATCTATTCAAGCAGCTATCCGCGATCTTAATGCTGGTGTTTTTACTAGTCAAAGAGCTGCTGCAAAGGCGTACAACATCCCTCAAGCTACCTTCTCTGCCCGTGTACGAGGCACACAGAACAGCCAAACCAGCCACGTATACCAACAACGATTGACACCAGAGCAAGAGGACTTCCTTGTACAATGGATACTTGAAGAGGACGCACGAGCTTT
>MU001684.1:560603-577739 GCA_010093515.1 Lineolata rhizophorae | reverse complement strand
AAAATAAAAGATTAAATAGTCAACTTGAGGCTCTTAAGCCTCAACAGCCACGAAAGAAAGTTCGTGTTAATCCAAATCAACGATTTGCAGATATAGATACAATCATGGTTGCTGTACAGGCCTCACAACTTCTTGAGGCACAACGGGATGCCGACGCTGAGGAACGGGCAGCAGAAAGAGTAGCAGCTGAAACAGCAGCTCAAACACTTCAGTCTATGTGTACAGAGTGGCAATTGTAACTACGTTGAGAGAATAAACACGATTTTTCATGAGGATGGGTGGTTTCGGGTCAGTGAGTTGGAACCCCGGGTGACTCGGAACCCGGTCAGCTAGCTTAGCAGCAACTCAAATCTATGCATTCCAGCTACCTAACCACCCCTCCACACACGTAACGCCCTACGCAAAGCGGTTATAGAACAGTAAACCACAACGACAGAAAGCGGTATATCAGGCCCTCGCACTCACCACCCATCCCTGTTTCCCCCCGGCCCCCAAACGCGCCTAGGTTTTATTTGCCCGCAGGAAACAAGACCCCGAGTGAAAAGAGAGAGCCCCACCTCCGACTTCAGCCCTTTGCCAAACGCACGGAATTTGGAAACAGAAAACGCCCCACCACCCTTCGAACCAACCAGACCTCCCGATCCCAAGCCTCAGCGCGCGAAGGGCCCCCCTTGGCTACTTAGTTGGTAAACCCAAGCCCCCGTGTGCACGTCTCGCACGGGAATTTTCCACGACTCTTCGAGCCAAAATATTCAGCTCCGAAAAGCACAGCCTCAATCGCATTCCACTTCACCATTTGCACGACCGCAACGGTAGCAAGCTACGCCACGAAGACAATTGTATGCACATATGTAGCCCCAGACCAGGACCGCCGTACCCACAATGTAAAACAAAAGAGGGGAACAACTACTGCGGTGAGTATAGGGGCGAATGAAAGCATCCCTCTCCTTTGCACCAAAATAGGCCCGAACCATGGAAGGAAACGGATATGGGCCAGAGTGTTGGCAAAGGGATTTTCATCACAGAATCGCGCCATCTCGGACGAGATGGCAGTGCAAGTATCAAGCGCCACGTGCGTGCATACTCACAGCGCCTCGTGCCTATCAACGAACGTAGCATCCAGGGGCTGGTTCGCAGCTGAAAAGTGGGCGGCAGACCGAGGCAAGACACTCAGGCTCAGGAACCGGGGCAGTACCTTACCGGTAGGCTCCGCGGACACGTTCGATTGGCCATTATCAAGATATGGCCCCCAGCTGAAGTCATCACGAAAGTTCGGCGCTAGAAACGCTTGTCTTACTAACTCATGCATAGCACCCCGGGCTGCCAAAGTCTAAGTTCGAGAGGCATCAAATCAGGGCTGGAAGCGCCCTGACCATTGAAACTCGGAAGAAAATGCACGCTGGGTTCGTGCAAGGTTCAGTGAAGAAGCCGTACGAAAGGGGTCATGGTCATTCGTTGTTTTGGTGTAACTAGCCTTTCTCTTACTCCTCGGGAACTACGAGACAACACAGAGTTAGCGTGTGACAAGCCAAGAAGCGACAAACATCAAGCAAAGTAAAAAACCCGAAACGTCCCGAAGCCACGTGTAACGATGGCCGTAACGGTCTTATCCGCTCAATCGGGAACAGAACCCGATAAAGAGCTAAAAGAGAGCACGAATCAAAGCCATTTCCGACCCAAAGCACAGACGAAGACGAAAAGTAAAGAAAAGAAAATTCGCGTGACGTACTCTCAATCTCACCGCTCTCGATATCATCCGAGATAGCCTTGGGGCTCCGCCCATCCACCTGGCAGCCGACGCTGAAGGCCGTGCCGAGGATCTCCTTGACGGTGCCCGACAGCTCTTTGGCCATGCTCTTGTAGCGCATGGTGCGGGCGATGTTGATGATCTCGTCGAGCGGGATGCTCTTGGTGTGCTTGATGTTCTTCTCCTTCTTGCGGTCGCGGGGGGGCTCCTTGAGCGCCTTGATCACCAGCGACGATGCCGACGGCACCACCGACACCTGAGCTTGGCGGTTCTGGATCGTGAGCTTGACCGTCACGCGGAGGCCTTTCTGTTCATCGTTGCACGGAGGGACGGTTAGTGCGATGTGGTGCATGGTTGGGTTGGCGCATGACAGTTGCACGCCGAGGTCGCTCATCTGCAGCCGCCGGTGGCAGACGAGCGGCAGGTCAAGCAGAGACGTACCCAGTCCCCAGTGGCCTTGGCAATGTCTTCTCCGACCTTCTTGGGCGAGAGACCGAGGGGACCGATCTTGGGCGCCAGGGCGGACGAGGCGCCAACCTCACCTCCGGTCGCACGGAGATGGCTAAGAAAAAGGATCAAATATGTCAGCACACACAACACCAGCAACTAGATAGTAAAACGAAGCGCCCATTGCGATTTTCTAGACGCATTGAGACACACGATCGCCCCTTTGAGAGCATAGAAGGCATATACTCACATCACCTTGATCTCATTGGGATCGAACTTGGGAGCTGTTCAAATGGCGGAAAAGCAAATTCTCAAATCAGCCAGGGCCGTCGGTGCTGGGGGCCAGCAGGTCAAAAGGACGATACTTACGCATGGCTAGTGCGTAAGGTAGTCAGCCTCTTTTGACGTCGACACAGTAGCAATAAAAGGAATGGCTGTCGACAGGCGGAGACGCGACACGCCGCGGCGAGTTCGAGGGCTGGACGGAGGGTGAGGCAGACGGAGGAGCAGAAAGACAGAGGCTCGCGTGGACGAGGCCAAAATTTCGGGGGCTTGGTGCGCGGAGCGCTAAGCGAAGGAGCGGAGCGGGGCTTGGCGGCGGCGGAGCGGCCGGACCCCGGCGGGCACCAGCGCGAGTGGAAATGTGGCTTCACAGGCCTGGGGCTGCCACGGCACATCATACAACCGGCGTGCGCAGTCGCGACATTTCTGTCTTCCTCGTTTCCATCCGCAAATGTCGACGTGTTAATACCTCGCGCACTCTGCCCCCGACGATAGCAGAGGCAGCCGCGCCAGTAATTTCTTTCGGACCGTCCGTCCATCCTGCCGTCGCATCCGCCATCCACTCTCCTTTGTTCACCGCAGGACGACTCTTTCGACGACCTCGACGACCCCTTACCCACTTGCCTACCTCTCTACCTACATAGTCCGCCGCTCCTTCTCGCTAGCACGAAGCAAAGTCGCCTCCAGCAAACCCACGCGAGCAAACAAGCCGCTCAAAAGACAAAGGGAACCGAGGAAATGGCCAACGCGATGCCCTCCGGCGGGCCCATGCCCATGCCGCAACCCGGCGCCCCCGGCCAGCAGCAGCAGCCCACTCCGCAGCAGATCCAAGCCATGCAGCAGCAACTCGCGGCCGCGGCCGCGCGCGAAGGCGTGTCGGTGCAAGAGTACGTGCAGAAGCTGCGTCAGCAGGCGCTCGCGCAACGGGCGGCTTTCCAGCAGCAGCAGCAACGAGGCGGGTCCCAAGGGCAAGGAGGCGCGGGCGGGGGAGGCGGACCTGGTGGCCCGCCGCCGCAGCAGATGATGATGCCGCAGGGACAGCCGGGACAGCAGCAGGGGGGGAGGCCGGGCATGCCGCCCCCGGGGGCGCGGCCGGTGCAGCCGGGCCCGCCGAAGCCGGAGGCGCTGGCCGTGGCGAACTTTCTGAAGGGCCAGGATTTGAAACCGCGGACGTGCATTTTTCAGGAGAAGAGGAAGGACATGTTTAAAGGTATGGAGTTATCCGTCTCACGTTTGGGAAGGAGGTGTTGAAGTGGAGTCGTTTCTTCTTCGAACATGGGAAATGCGGTGAAAAGCTTTCAGAAAAGAAAAAGGAGGTCGGGGAAGAGGAGGAGCGCACACGCGAGTGTTTGCTCTATTTCTTTTGGCGGGAGAATGCATATGGCAATTTGCTAACAGGTCCCGCCCCCCAACAGTCAAGCGCGCCATCCGCGCACTCCAATCGCCCGCATACGAAAAAGCTCGCACCAAGAACCCTCTCCTCCCCGAGGTTAAGGACCGACCGACGGCAGAAAACGCCTTCAAGCTGCTCCCCCTATCCCTGCTCGCGCTGCGCGTCTCTAAGATCGACCCGCACGCCGGCCACGCGCACGGCCCCTCGAAGCAGAAGCGAGTCAAGGGCCTCTGGACCGTCAAGATCGAACAGCAGCAGGAGACCAAGGACGGCGACCACTACATCTGGCTGTACGAGGGCAGCCAGTGGCGGACCAAGGCGTATGCGGCGCTGGCGCTGGCGCTCGTTTTCGCCGTCGTGCTCTTCCCGCTCTGGCCGCTTAAGATGCGCCAGGGCGTGTGGTACCTAAGCGTGGGGGTGCTGGGTCTCATCGGGTGCTTCTTCGCCATGGCGCTCGTCAGGCTCCTCCTCTTCGTCGTCACCTTCTTCGTCGTGCCCCCGGGCCTGTGGCTGTATCCGAATCTGTTCGAGGACGTGGGCTTCTTTGACTCGTTCAAGCCGCTCTGGGGCTGGCACGGCCAGGATGTACGTATATTCGTATATTGTCTCCTTACTCCGTTCATCCCATCCCCTTATCTCCAAGGACCCTTTGCCCCCCTTCCCCCTTTTCCTCCCAAAAACGCCTCCCTGAACCGCACCTGTCATCGCCATTGACACGTTCCTCTACCTACGCAGTTCAACCCCCAGAAGGCCAAAAAGAAGTCCAAGAAGGCCAAGAAAGCCGAAGCCGTCGCCACAGCCGGTTCTTCCGCTTCCACCAATGGCAAGGCCGCCGACTCGGCCTCGCCAGCGCCCGCCGCTGCCGCTGCTGCCAACAGCGATGCGGCAAAGGCGACGAGCGCCGCCGCCGCGCCCTCGCCTGGCGGGGCCACCCAGCGAAAATTACACGCCAGCGTGGAAGAAGTGGAAGAGGAGTGAAGACAGTTGTGGCTGGACGGACGTACGGGGAGATAAAGGCGCAGCTACTGGGTGGAGGGGTGAGCATTGTGGTGGGGGAAGTTAAGGGCGGCGAAAGAAAATAACAGGTTGGGGTTTTTGCGGAGTCACTTTCATTGATTCTCTTTTCCCTGATTTAGGGGAAGCATGCGTACGTGGATGTTGGGTTTGTGCTGGGGCGGTCGGTGGTGGTTTGTTCGTTTTACGAGAGGATCGGGACGGGAGCCCAGTATTCCAATCGCGCCGGTGTCCGGGCTGAGTGAGTTAGGGCACAGCAGGATGCAAATTTCCTTACTCTATGCTGTGGAGCAGGCCCCCTTATATCCATGAAATCAGAGCCTATTGTTCGGCGCCTTTTCATTTCAATCTCTTTCTTTTCTTTTCATTTCGTGCTTTTTTCCCTCTACATCTTTTTCGTGCTCCAAGAACACATAGGCAAGGAAGCATCTTGCTGCAGCCCCTTTGTTTTATTTTCGTTCACACTGCCAGGTAGTAGTACTCATGTGTTAGGATGAGAGGGCATAGGTAGGCACCTACATACTCCGTGTGGTCCTCAGGTGGGCAGGAGTTCTGGTGTAACTTTAGATTCGACTCCAGTGCTTGGCCTTAGATGTCGAGCCAAGTCAAACACGGACCGTTTATTGTTCTCTAGATCACCACTTCATTAACTGCTTTGAACTCCGTACACGACGATAGGTCAAGAATGTAGAATGTATTGCTTTTCGAAAGTTGTCAACTAGTACCATCGCTACTAGGTCCTCTGTCCTGCCACTACTACCCACTGCACTACCTAGAGCAACCACCCCGCCCCCTCACCACCTGAGTCAAATGAATAGCAACACTCGCGCCAAACAAAGCACCGATAAAGTGAACCCATGCCCTAATTTTCTCCGAGACCAGACTGCGCCCAGAGGCAGCCCGCCCAAATGATAAATACCCGTGAATGAAAGGTAAAGGGGCCGCAAATTTGTATTTTTCCCAGGTTTCTGCGCAAAACTCCATACCCCGGGTGATGAATGATGACCATAGAGCTAAAGGGTAATACGGAAAAAGAAAAAGGTGGGAAGAAGGGAAAAATGTCACTCTCCGTCTCGGTGCCAATACCCACGCATGTCCTCACCACTCATAGCACCCGTGGCGTCTCAGGATCCCGCGCGTGGGCAGCAACGTCCGTCCCGTACGCCGCACGTATTACCAAATCCACGCCAACACCACCCCACATCCTCAAACGGCGGACCTCTCCGTCGGTCCGTCCGCACACCGCCGCTGCCGATCAGCCAAGCGCACTACGGCGCGCGGAAAACACGGACAGAGAAAAAGCCAAGCAAAGGTACGCTAAGCCCCGCCGCAAACCGCCGCGCATTCGAGCTTCTGAGCTTCCCCTCTCCCCCTCCATCTGTCTCTCCTCGCTCCACCATTACATTCCCGGCCCTCTCCATCCGCACAGCCAACTTCCTCTCTACTCTCCCAATCCACTCCTTCAAGGCGCCCCGGCCGCCCTCACCGCCTCTCCAGCCCCATCATCCTCCTTAGTCGCCACCGCAGCCGCCGCAGAAGTCGGCCCCGCGGACGCCGCGCCCGCGGCCTCGGCCGCCACCGCGTCTGCCAGCTCCGGCGTGGCCGTGAGGTTGTCCCTCGACGCCGAGGGCGAGTTGAAGGGCGGGGCCGTGGCGAGGTTGGAGTGGGTGGTGGGCGTATGGGTGATTGGCGACGTGGGGTTTGTTGCCTCGGCGAGTTGGCGCTCTGCTTGCACGCGAGGACGTGGGTTGCACGCCCGTACACGTTAGGACATTGCGGCTCGAACGAGGAGAAAGGAGAAGAGGATCACGGCACGGTAGGTGGATACAGAAGGGGGACGTGATCGGCATGGGAGGCAAACGACTCACCGAGCTCCCTGATTCTCAACTTCAGCATCTGGTTCTCCCGCGTGAGCATCTGCGTCTCGGCCTGGTAGAAGGCGCTCTCGTCCCTCTCTCTGCCGGCTCCCTGGCTGCCGCCCAGCAACCATTCGCTCCCGGCCTCCCCAACACCTACTCCCGGGGCCGGTGCGCCGGCTCCAGCCATCGCGACCGCAGTTCCACTGCTTGCCGATCCCGGCCGCAGCGCCGGCGACCCGACGCGGCTGCTGCCTCGCGACCGAGCACCGGGTCCGTACGAGGACGTCCTACTAGCGGGCTGCGGGGGAAATTGGCCCTGTTGCTGCTGCGGCACAACGGCAGGCGACCTCGCCCTAGGAGCCGCGTGCAACGGCCCTTGCTGCGGGTGTCCTGCGGGGTGATGCGGGAGAGACATGCTGCGCTCTGACGTCGGGGTCGTGGAGTCATCGATGGCGATAGCAGAAGCTGCATGGCCAGCAGCCGTGGCGCTGGCGGGCCCGCTGCTGCCGGCGTTGTTGGGCGCGGCGGCTGCTGTCAGGTTCGTAATTTGAGCCTGCTGCTGGCGGATCATGTTGAGGAGGCGGTTGACCTGGAACTCCTGCTCGTTCTCGAGCTCCTGGTGGAGCTCGCCGAGAGACGGCGTGCGGCCGTGCGGGCCGCCGGCGTGTCCTCCGCCCATGCCGCCGCCGCCGTTGTTGAAGCTCATGCTGCCGTGCCGGCTCATGGCTCCCGGACTCATAGCCATTTCGCCAGGCGAGGGGATCGTAGGGTCGTTGTGTGTCAAGTTAATCCGCACCGAGGAGCGGCGGCGCTCGATGCCACGATTGCGTGATGCCGCCTGCGCCATGCTGCCGCTGTTGCCATTACCACCACCGCCGGTACCGGCGGCGGCGGCTCCGGAGCCGGCGGCTCCGTTACCGGCGAATACACCCGCACCGGACGCCGACGCTACCGACGAGCGCCGCGACCCTAGCGCCATGTCATGCTGGATGCCGGCATTGAGGGCGGCGGCAGCGGCAAGTGAGTGGGAGAGCGAAGCCGAGTGCGACGAAGGTGAGGAGGGAGAGCCGGAGGCACTACCAGCACCGCCGCCGGCGCTGGCGTTGCCGTTGCTATTGCGGCGGTCCTGGCTGCCGGAGCGAGGTCCGCCGCCAGGGCCCATGGCGGAGGTTGGGGTGCGGGAGTGGGACGGGGAGGCAGCGCCTGTGGGCGAGGGACTGGGTGGGAGGGAGTTGAGGTCAGGTGGGGGCATCGCGGGGATTGCGCCCGGGTTCGTGGTGTGCTCCGTGGTAGTTGGAGGTTGTGCTTGTGTCCGGTTGCGTATGGATGGCTAAGGTGCCGAGACAGGTAGGTGGTTAAGCAGCCTGAGGACAAATGCAGGAGCCAAGAAAGAAAGAAGGGGAAGAGGAAGCTTTAGTAGTCGGAGGCACAGGTGGTGTGAGTGGCGAGTGAGGGCGGTGATGTGTGGGTACGGGGGAGTAGCCTGCCTGTGCGGCCAGGCTGGTGGTAGATGGAGCGTTTGGCCAGACGTGTGTAGCAGCAAGCGTTAATACTAGGGTGGTCGAGCGAGGTGAGTGGCGGAGGAAGACGGAGGGCGGGAGAAAGAGAGGTCGACGAGGTCGACGCTCGGCGCACGAGGCCCCTGCTGCACCGGGGCCGGCGCCGCCTGCCCCGCCATCGTCACTCCACGTCGCCACTAGCCAATCACCTGCCTGTCCTCGTGGCCTCGCAGCGGTCTCGACGCTTGCGCCTCGATCACGGCTGCGGTTCCCGACAACATCCGCGCCGACAAAGACAATGCAGCCGGAAATGGGGCATTTGCTGCTTACCCTCGTGCCAGATAACGTTACGCCATATGAGGCAGACAATGAAGCCGCAGCCCGAAAGAGCGACGGCGTCCTGATGCGGCCATGGCATGTGCTTTGTACCAGCACCTAACAAGTCGGATCCTTCCATGGACAGGATCCTTACACAGGAAGCACCAAACAGGTCCAGATTGGCCGTTGCTGAATGTTTGCTTTGCCGGGCTGCAGAAATTATGCGCTCTGGACATGCTACCTGTCTTGTCAGCCTACCGCATGGGTTGGCCAACATGAGCTGATAAACTCACTTTCACGATAAAAGCATGAACAGTGAGATTTGCCATTTCCAGATTTTACTTTCTTTAACCCTTATGTGTCTCCAAGCATAGTTTGCCATTTCTTTAGCTACAACAAGCCTAGGGGTGACCGCACATTTGCCATGATTAAGCGTGCCGACATGGAAGCTAGATGTGTTTGCAGATGTCCTATAGAGAAAAGAAGGATAATTGGATAAAAGGTGGCCCTATTCTGTTCGTTTGGCTAGGATATCGTTGCAGGAGAGTCTGCGTCATATTCTATTTGCCATTGGAAAATTCATTCCGCCTTGCTGATTCTAATAGATATGAGCCGCTATTCGATAGCATGCTGAAGGCTTTAAGTGGCTAAATCAGTCATGGGTGTATGGGATCGGCATTACAATTGATCAGATGTTGATGCAATGAAGGTATTAGCTTCCTTGGGCAATACGAAATCCAATCAGTAGCACAAGTCAAGATTCTCTCCTCTTTTGACTTCTGCATTAATACCAATTATTTCATACCCTTAGAAGTCCTACATATACCCAATTCTCAGTAAGATCTCTTTTGTTGGCTGCCAATTCTCTACTTTTGGCACATTACAAGAGTGTTTGGGGGAGGGGCGTTTTGTCACGTGCCATGATCCTTCCGCCCCTTCCGTCTCGACCACTCCGTGTACATACTCTCCACCTAAACCGCACGAAATCACCCCGGACAGCATCGCTCTTTTATGTGCAAACTGAATATACTTATTCGATACCAGCCCATTTCACCGAAACGCATACCAGCCACATAAGCCCTCAATTGCCGTCCCCCCAGCCTTCACCATGCCCACCAGCGACACGACCTCGGCCTCCACCCCCGCCCCCAGCACCACCAACCACCCCCTCCAACGCTACTACCACACGCTCGAATCCCGCCTCGGCTACGCGCTCCTCCTCTCGCACACGCGCCACTTCGGGCTGTACGCCGGGGGAACGCGCTGGCCGTTCCCGCTCGGCGGCGCGCTGCGGGCCATGG
This sequence comes from Lineolata rhizophorae, assembly GCA_010093515.1. Lineage (NCBI taxonomy): Eukaryota > Fungi > Ascomycota > Dothideomycetes > Lineolatales > Lineolataceae > Lineolata > Lineolata rhizophorae. The sequence continues at coordinate 567,879 of MU001684.1, read as the reverse complement.
AGGACCACCTGGCCTCGTCGCTGGGCGCGCTGGCGCCGGGCGCCGCCGTGCTCGACGCCGGCTGCGGCGCCGGCCGCGTGGCGCTGCGGCTGGCGGGCAGGCACGGGCTGCGCGTGCTGGGCGTGGACGCCGTGGCGGCGCACGTGGAGGAGGCGCGGAGGGCGGTGAGGCGGGAGGGGTTGGGGGGCGGGGGCGGGGGCGGGGGCGGGGGCGTGGGAATGGATGGAGGGCGGCGCGGAGGGCGGCGCGGAGGGTCCGTGGTGGTTAGGGTCGGGGACTATCACGATTTGAGCGCCGCGGGGGTTGAGTGTGCGTCTGTGGACGGCGCGTATACGATGGAGACGCTGGTGCATGCGGGCGAGCCGAAGAGGGCGCTGGCGGAGCTGTTTAGGGTGCTGAGGCCTGGGGGTAGGTTGGCGTTGTATGAGTATGATCATGATTGGTGTGGGGAGGGGAAGGTGGGGGAGGAGGGAGAGAGCGAGGAGGAGAGGTATTTTCGGGAGAGGATGGAAGTGATCAATAGGTATGCGGCCATGCCGGGTTACGCGATGTTTGATCGGGGGGTGCTGCCGCGGTTGGTGGAGGAGGTTGGGTTCGAGGATGTAGTTGTGAGGGATCTGTCGGCGAACGTGGAGCCGATGTTGCGATTGTTCTTCATCCTGGCTTATGTGCCGTATCTGCTCGTGAGGATGTTTGGGTTGGAGAAGTGGTTCGTCAACACGGTTGCTGGAGTAGAGGGCTATCGAGGGAGGAAGCATTGGGGGTATATAGTTGTTACGGCAAGAAAACCAGGGGAGGATCCGGGTACGAGAGATCAGAGTTCTTTTATTTTAGAAGACAAGAAGGCTCGTTGAGGGTTTCTGGAGTCCAATGACCAGTATGAGTCTCGGCGCGCAAAGGGACTGTTTCTTGCCTGGACACCTGCGTGCTACTCATTAATGTCAAACTTCACCGACGAGCGCAGAAAATGTTTAGTCTATCCCAGAACTACGCCCAGACGAACAGGCTTCGAACTGCTAATAATTTGTACCTTTTGAATATTTGATGAATTTTTATCTTGCACTATACCTGGCTCTCTATAAAGCAATATACAATTAATAGAAATCAATCAAATAGAGACCTTCACCGTGCTTTTAAAATCTCGCTACCTGTCCTCGCCCGCGGATTCTGACGCCGAGGCCAGGATGAGGGTGAACTGCGGCTGAAAAAGGAAAGCCAAGAAAGTGCAAGCGAAACTTTGAACGTCGGCGGTTTTTGGCAAGTTTTGGGCATACACCAGAAGGATCCAACTTTGGTTTGGACTTAGCAGGATAACGAAAGGCGTCCACGTTAACGCCCTATTCGACACGGACGACAGATATTTTTACGCTACCTTTAGATTTTAGGCCAAATAGCGGTGCAGCAGTAAGTTGCCAATGCTCGTTGCCTGAGCCGGCTGGGATGCCAAGACCAGGACGAGCGGCAACTGGTGTATGCTTGGCCCAGTACTGTAGACTAAAGAGGTACCATAAGAAGGACTTGCCGAAGCCCCAAACAAAGCCGTCAATAGTCAACGGAGACATTACAGCCTTTCTCCAGATGGCCGCTATCCTACCAAGTATGAATAATGCCGTTGTTTTGTGTCCATAACCGTGGTTCTTTCCTGGCCCGAAAGCGAGAAGTCAAGTGAATGGTTAAGAGGTCATGATGTCTGCGGTTGTCGCGGTATTTCCACGGGGCATTTGCGTTGCAAATTTCCAGGGCTTCCTTGAGCGGGCAACTGTTATGGTGCTTCAGGTGTGTCCAGTCGGATGGAAATAAGTCACCGAGCGTACTGATGGCGGGGTGGCTCTGGACGCCGCTCGAAGCACCAACCGCGGAACCGAGAAAAGTAAAAACGAAGGCCTGCGCCGGTTCTCGCGCCGCGGTCGGTCAGCCAGACCGCTCGCCCGGTCATCACAGCACGTCCCGGGCTGACGATGGCGGAAAGCGTCGAGGTGAGGGAGGCGGCCAGCCAATGGGACGGAGCGCATTGGGCTCGCCCGGCGCACGCGTCCACGGGCCCCGCCGGTCGATGCGCCACGCCCCCGCCGCCCCTCGCCAGTGACGGGGCTGACCAACGCCTCGTGAGCCCCAAGTTTTGCGCACGCTCTCCCTGATCGCCCACATGGCCATAGTCGCCTTCGGCCAGCTTATTATTGCCTAGCGCCCTTGTCTTAGACCTCAATTCCTACCGCCGCGCCTATCCTTACAGTCCTGTCGTCTCTCCACCCGGAAGTCCGAAGTTCTCGTCCCATCTCGTTGCTGCTATCCCGCCGAGCTCGGGTCCTTATCAGCAGCGCGGCCAAGCCGGCAGCGCCAGGCACGCTTTCTCCCCGCGTCTCCGGCCGATGACATAGGCGGCGGCGTCGCAAGCGCCAACAAAAAGCAACAACCGGCAGCGCCACTCTCGAGATCGGTGCCTAGCGGACGCGATCGGGCTCGTCGAGCCAGCCAGACCGTCACCGGCCTGCGACGGGCATTACCGCGCCGTTGCGCAATGCCTCCGCCCCCTCCTCCGCCCAAACAACCACCGTCGCCTCATTTCAAGCCCGGCCACCGCTCCAGACAGCCGTCGCAGCTTGACCATGCGCCGGTGAACCCGAGCCAGCTGCGCGAATCGCACCTGCCGTCGCCGTCGCCAGAGCACAGGATGCCGAGCAGCAGCAGCAGCAACAGCCGTCGACACGAGGGTCCTCGGGACAGCGGCGGCGGCGAGCCCTCGGCGGCGGAGCGCTCGCCGCCGCCACCAGCACCGCCCGGAAGGCCGCAGACGCTGGACGACGGGAGTAGCGGCACCCGCGCGCCATCGTCGCCGGCCGCGGCGCGCGACCTGCCGCGCCTCGAGGACGACGGCATCCACCCGACGGCGCCGGACGCGGCGTCGATACGCTCCGCCGACGCGAGCGGGGCGACCGACGCGGCGCCCGGCGCGCCCGGCGCCGAGCCTGGCGCCGTCTTCGACGAGACGTACTTCGACCGGCCCACGGTGCGCGCGCGCCTGCTGAGCCACAAGAACTGGGACCAGGCGTCCGGGTGCGGTTCCGACAACTGCGCCCACGGCACCTTCTCGCCGCGCCCGCAGACGTACCGCAGCTACGGCAGCGTCGACACGACCACCGCCAACGGCGGCGGCGGCGGCAGCGGTGGCAGCGGCGGCGGCGACGACGCATCGCGGGCGGGTTACGGCGGGAGGTACCCAGGGGGCCTGGGCGAGTACGGGCACACGCCGGACCCGGCACACGCGTTGCTTGGCGACGCCGTGGCCGATGGCTTGCTCGGCGGGGGCCAGCAGGGCGGCAAAGTGAGCACCACCAAGTGGCTGGCGTCGAAGCACGGGTTGAAGAATCGAAGGTCTATGTACGTGCAATTCTTCCGTAGGGATCCGAGAAGCCCTCAAATTGCTTTGTCGGAGCGGAAAGCTCTGGCTGGTTCTGCGAACCACAACATTTGCTGCGAAGATGATCTAACCGTGGCCCCGCAGGTACCTCCAGTACTACATACCGTGTCTGAATTGGATTCGCCAATATAGGCTCCGATATCTTTGGGGCGATGCGACTGCCGCGCTCACTATGGCATCATTTTACATACCAATGTCCCTCTCCTATGCCTCGAACCTTGGCCACGTTCCTCCTATCAACGGCCTGTATTCTTTCGTATTCAATCCCGTCATTTACGCTATACTTGGCACATGTCCGATGATGGTAGTTGGCCCCGAGGCCGCCGGGTCCCTCCTTACCGGTGAGGTGGTGCGCGAAAATATCGAGAAAGGTCACGTGGCCGACAAGGACGGGCGAAAAAGCGCCGAGATCGCCGGCATCGTGACGGCCATGGCTGGCGGCATCATCTTCGTGGCCGGCCTGTGCAGGCTGGGCTTCCTCGACAACGTGTTGAGCAGGCCCTTTCTGCGCGGTTTCATTAGTGCCATCGGCTTCGTTATTTTCGTGGACCAAAAGATTACCGAGCTGGGATTAGCGAGAATTGCTGAGCATGTCGGCGGGGTGGCGCATGGGAGTAGTGTGCAAAAGATTGGGTTCATTTTCAGTAACCTGGGGAAGTCGCACGGCTTAACGGCGGCGGTGAGTTTCGGTTCTTTCGGTATTATTATGGTGTGCAGGTATGGAAAGAAAGCATCCCCTCACGTGCCAGGAACTGCAGCTTACTGACGACTGATTTTTTTTCTCAGGGAGCTCAAGAAGCGTCTTCAACCGCATTACCCTGGCGTTGCATATGTACCTGATCGTTTTATGGTCGTTCTCCTATCCGCCATTCTTGCGTGGAAATTCCACTGGGAAGAGAAGGGGCTTGAAGTTCTCGGTGAAGTCAGGGCTAGCGGCCACATTTATTCGGTGCACTTCCCCTTTGAATTCTCGCACTTAAAGTATGTGGCCGACGCGTTCAACACCTCAATCATCATTGCTCTTTTGGGGTTCTTCGAATCTTCGGTCGCTGCGAAGAGCATTTCCGGGTCAAAGAAGGATGATGACGGGATTAAGAGTATGCCCGTGAGTGCCAACAGGGAGCTTGTTGCTCTTGGAGTCGCAAATCTTGTTGGTGGTTTTTTCATGGCTATACCGGCCTTTGGTGGATATGGCAGGAGCAAAGTGAATGCGAGTACCGGGGGGAGAACGCCGATGAGCAGCATATTTCTCAGTCTGATCACTGTTTTCTGCACGCTCGTTCTGCTACCTTATTTCTACTACCTTCCGGTCCGTCTTACCTCACACTCTCCTCGGACTCTTCATGCCGTTTACCATTCTAACCCTCAGAACAGAAAGGCGTTCTCTCCGCCATGATCTCCGTTGTCGCCTACTCTCTCATTGAAGAAGCTCCGCACGACATCCGCTTCTTCCTACGCATCCGCGGTTGGTCCGAACTCGCTCTCATGCTCATCATCTTCTTCACCACCATCCTATACAACATGAAAACCGGCATTGCGGCCGGCATCGGGCTCTCCCTTTTGCGCCTACTCCGGCACTCTACCCGCCCGCGCATCCAGATTCTGGGCCGCGTACCCGGCACGTCGGACCGCTTCGAGAACGCCGAGCTCGACCCGGGCCGGCTCGAGTTCGTCGAGGGCTGCTTGATCGTGAAGATACCGGAGCCGCTCACCTTCGCCAACACGGGCGACCTGAAGTCGCGGCTGCGGCGGCTCGAGGACCACGGCACGCAGGCGGCGCACCCGGCGCTGCCGCGCGTGCGCCGCGACGAGCACAACCGCAACGTCATCTTCGACGTGCACGGCGTGACGAGCCTGGACGGCGCCGGCGCGCAGGTGCTGAGCGAGATCGTGCACGCGTACCGCGAGCGCGGCGTCCGCGTCTTCTTCTGCCGGGTCCCGAGCGAGCGGAGCGACGTCTGGAGGCTGTTCTTGGCGAGCGGCATCGTCGACATGTGCGGGGGCAGGAGTCACTTTGTGCAGAGCGTGCCGGAGGCGCTGCATTTGACCGAGGTGGAGAGCTTGGAGGAGTTCGGCACGTTCCTTGCGGACGGACACGGCGAATGCGAGATGATGAGATGACTTGTATTGTGACTGCTATTTCTTCGTGCTATCACTATGAAACAAAAAGAATAGCGAAGGATACAAAGAGCCCAAACTCAGCGTGCGATCATCCCAAGAAGCTGGCGGCAGCGCCGATCCTCCTTTTTTTGTGCTACAGCTCAGGATCGACCAGCTGTAAAGCAAACTTGAGCTGACCAAGAGCTAGAGGCTGGACGGTGGATTCGCCCCAGAGCAGAATCCTACTGAGCATCCCGACCAGTTGCCTGTAGCTGTTCTCGTCAACAGCATCCCAAGTACCTAACTTTGTGAAAAAAAAAAATCGCTCTTGCGCATCAAAATAGTGCACCCAGAGCTCCACGACCGAGTCTTCGACAGTGAGAGCAAAGATGAAAGGGGGGGCGAGAAAAGGTCGGCCGTTATCCTGCCAGCCCGCTTCGATTGCTCTAGCGCGTACGCTTTGGAAGATGTTTGCCGCCCTTGTTGCATCGCCAGCGGCCTGATTCTGAGCCTCGAATAGAGAGCCGGACGTTGCGCCAGTTTTAACCTCCGCAACCAGAAATGGGAAGTACAGATCTCTGGCCTGGAAAGTCGGTTCCCCAACTAAAACATTTTTCTCCTGAAGGGTGGGAAGCACACTTGCTTTAACTCGGCCGAGAACGGGACGGACGGCCTTTTTGAATGACAACCCTACAGCAATATCTGGTCGCGGGCCTTCGATTGGCGTTGGAATATACGTGTCTTCCACCCTCGTTGCTAGGTTGAAATCTGCAGAGCTCTCTCTCGGTCCTTTTCCAGGTCCACTAGTAGTTGCATCTTTTCGCCATTCTATATGTCGTTAGCAATAGTACCTGGACACTAGTTCGTGCATAACAAACCGTTGCAATTCGAGCACGCCAGCCGAGACATAGGCGAGAGAGACAGTAACATAACCATCAGTGCATTTACGAGATCTGACTCGATAAAAGTTCCTCCCAGTATCTCGATCACCCGATTCCGCCAAATGTCAGCCGCAGCTCTGTCGGCGTCAGAAATATGGCCTCGCTGGCCGTCTCTGCCCAATATCCGATCAACTTCAGCCTTATGGGTATCAGGAAGGCCTCGCAAGACAATGCCGATTCCAACTGCGTGCAGCATACCGCGGAATAGCGGGGGTGATGGTCTCTTAGCTGAGCTCTTAGACTGGTTGGTCGAAGAGTGTGCCGGCGTAACGGACGTTAGGACAGACTGTGCAGCCTGCCCAGGAGACTCCATGGGCGAGGGACAAGGAGCAAAAGCTGCAAATTTGCGGCCAGGAGAACTGTTCGAATGATCCATGACAACGGCAGATTCTTCCCGCCAACGGGTGATGAACTCGTACTTCGAGTTCTCGGCCGAGGCAGAACAAGTTTGGCGGAGAGCGGCGTTTTCTTCGCCGGTATGCAGGCGTTCGTTCGTCTCAGGAGAGCTGCCGTCGGTGTGCAAGCGTTTGCTGTCGGGTGGAGTCGGCAAGTCACTGAGGTAGCGACAAGACCGCTTCATCGCACAGCGAGGAGAGATACAGCGGTATCGATTCTGCTGCAGATGATGATGAAGAGGTGGAGAAGCCATAGGGAAAGCGTTTTATAATGATGGCAGCGGTTGCCGGGGCCGGGATAAAGGAACACCGTAGGAAGCAGCAGTAATAGTAGGAAGCAGCAGTAATAGTAGGAAGCAGCAGTAATAGTAGGAAGCAGCAGTAATAGTAGGAAGCAGCAGTAATAGTAGGAAGCAGCAGTA
>MU001684.1:530351-560523 GCA_010093515.1 Lineolata rhizophorae | reverse complement strand
ATAGTAGGAAGCAGCAGTAATAGTAGGAAGCAGCAGTAATAGTAGGAAGCAGCAGTAATAGTAGGAAGCAGCAGTAATAGTAGGAAGCAGCAGTAGTAGGAAGCAGTAGTATTAGTAGGAAGCACCGGTGGCAGGAGCCGGGAGGAAGAGCACCGGTGGAAGCAGCAGCGGTGTTTGAGGCAGCAGCAGCAGCAGGAAGCAGTAGCAGTAGTAGGAAGCAGCAGTAGCAGTACTAGGAAGCGGAAATAGTAGTGGGAAGCAGCAGTAGTGGTAGCGAGGAACTTTAGACAAAGTGTATCCGGCGGGACTGAACCACTGGTTAGCATGTGGGCATCTGATCGAGTGATGGTTTATCTGGATGTAGTGAAGCAACATCCGCACGTGATTACGCACGTGAGTTTCACTTAGCTTACGGCTTTCGCGTGATTGCTTCGCGCTCCACTGCAATGAAGCAGCGTCGCGAAGATATAATTAATTCTCAGCGCTGCTACACATGATGGTAACATATCCAGATCTAGCTAGCTTCGCCAACCCCTGCTCGTACCCACTGTGACTTTACTTAGGCCTGCTACCATAGTATGCACAGGCCAAGCCAATGTTCCACCTACCCTAATCAGCTTACGCTTCGTCCCCCGCCCTCGTCTTTGTCAACCTCCTCTTCCTCCTCTTGCTTTCCTTCTCACCTAGACCTCCTCCCTCCTCATCCGCTCCTTCTCCCCTCGTACCCGCACTCGGTCCTAGCCCCGTCGTACCTGCCACGTCTCCTGAATCCGGCCTTCCTCTCAACAACTCCACCAAGTCCTGCCTGTCGGGTGCTCCCGACGGCGCTCGCTGCCTTCTCGGCTGCTGCTGCTGCTGTTGCTCGTGTTCCTGGTCATGGCCCTGGCTCCTTCCTTGCATTTGCTGCCCCTGTTGGCGAAGCATACCTTCCACGGGTCCCTGCGCCGGACCCGACCTTTCCACTTCGCGCATTTCAGGCAGAAACGGAACGTGCGGATTAAATGGACCTTCTAGTCGACTTCCCGACGCGGATTCGGCCGAAGGACCCAATTGCGCACGGAAAGTCCGCTGCTCCTGCCGCAGCGTAGGTTGAGCTTGGCTTTGGCCTCGGTGCGGAAGGTACCATGAGCCTGACGCTGTGGGGCTGACTCTCCCAGCCATCACATTGGCGCCTTGCTGCTGCTGCTGCTGCTGCTGCTGTTGCTGCTGCTGCTGCGGATAGGCGGGATTGGGGCTCGGAGGACTGACCCGTCCGCTCAAAGCCATATCGTCATCTATCGGCGACGGAGGTGAAGGCGGATCGCTGATGAATGGCATGCGCATTGACGGCGCGTCGGCCTCCCCTAACGGCTGTTGCTGCTGCGGCGGCGGCGGGGACCGCGTCTGCATTATCGGTGAGGTGCCCATGCGAACCGGAACGGGCCGATCGGAGCCGAAGCGTGGGCCTTGATGTTGCGGCCGCGGAGGCGGAGGAGGGCCGGGCATGAATTCGGGCAGTGCAGAGAGCTGAGATGGAGGTGAAGAGGAAGACGAAGCGGGTTGTTGCGTGTAAGGGCCAGCCTCAGACTGTGATGGAGGAGACTGCTGACGAGGCCGGGGAGCATGTGGTGGCGGCTGTTGTGGGCGTGTTTGGACTGGAGGTTGGCGTGGCTGTTGTTGCATCTGCTCCGGGGATGTTGCTCTCTCTTGCTGCTCTTGACGATGCTGCGGAGGATACTTATGCTGCACCTGCGACATCGCAGTCTGTGGTGGCCGGGACTTTGACTGCGAGCTTGGCCTCTGCGACGGCGATAGTTTTCTCTGTGGTTTTGGTGGCAGCTGTGCTTGCATTGGACTCTGCTGCGGCCTCGGTATCTTGGTCGGTGACGGCGGCTCTCTGGCCTGCATTTTTGTTGGGGATGACGGTTCTCGATAACTTATTCCACGTGACGGCGACATCCCCTGCTGAGGGTGTGGTAATATTGCTTCTCGCTCTGTCTCGCGTGCCACCATATGCGCCGGCTCCGGTCTCAACAAACCGGCGACATTACCATTGACATCAAGTGGCGGCAACCGTAGCGGCGAGGGAAGAGTGTCCGAACGTGTAGAAAGCAGAGGCGACGGAAGAGGGAGTTGAGGAGGAGAGTTAGGGATTCCCTGCTCATGCGGAGGATGAGGCGGCGAGAGCTTGGCAGGCTGTTGTGTCGGCTGATCCTGCGACTCCTTGGCCGGCGGTACCGGTGCTTGAGAAGCTGTACTGAGACTGGACATCGCGCTGAGATTGGACGGATGTCGTGGCTGCTGTTGCTTCTTGATTTCTTTCTCTTTCTCATCGCCTAGCAGCGGCGCCACTGCCCTGATCTCCTCGGTAAACCCTTCCTTCTTCAACGGTGATCCGTATCCGCTCCCACTCATGCTCCCGCTGCCATGACTACCATGTCCCTGCTTCTCACTCACACCAGCCGGCGTCTCATCTACATTCACAGTACCCCTATGTGGCGCCCTTCCACGTCCCACCCAATTACTGGCCTCGTAGAAGGCACCGCCCGCCGGCCTTTGCTCTGCCAGCTGCTCTCGATATTGCCGCGCCTCCTCAGGATCCATGATGCTTTCGACGCGTCGCGGCAACACGACGCTTCCGGCCGCGGTGCTTGCACTGCTGATCCAGCTGTCGAAGCTGTCGCGCGGGTGTAGCGGCATATGGTGCTGTGCGCGTAGCCGGTATTGCATCGCGATGCTGTCGCCGGACTCGTTGACGCCTTGTTCGTACCACCCGCCAGGTAGTAGTTCGGGAGCCGCGAATTGCCCTTCGATGTTGTCACTAGGTTGTAAGGGTACAGGATAAGGCCGCTGAGGGTGACGATGGCGTCCGGGATGCCGTTGTTCGTAGGCTTCGGCCTTGGCTTCCGCTTCTTTCGCTTTGGCTTCGGCGGCGGTCTTGAACGTTTCTGGAACAATGTTGAGTTCGTCGCCGGCCTCTTCAGCCTGCTCAATAACTTGTTGGACAGTAGTGTTCGTATCTGCGGTGCCGGCGTCCGCGCGCGGGCCGCCCCACGTCCGTTGGCCTGCGGTGAAGATGCCATAAACCATATAGGCCCAGTTGAAGAAAGGGTTGAGGACAAACATCATTGGATAGAGGAGGATCTTCATACGCCCAAGTCGTGCAGAGAAGTATACCATAAGGACCCAGTTGAGGCCGAGAGACACAGCGATGAACCCTACTGGTAGGTCCGAGATACGCTTGCTGGTTGTTAGGATGGAAATGACCATGATAAAAAACAGCAGTGCCGTCGTGCGGATCGTGTTCTGCATGAAGCGGATGATGCAGAGAATGGGGTAGCGCTTCCAGAGTCGTATATCTGTCAGCATGCACGCCTCGTTGGTGATGAAGCCTAAGAACCACCGTCGGCGCTGCTTGAGAAGAGAGCGATAGTTCTGAACCGCCTCCGTCTTGCAAAACGCCCCCGTACACATGCCAATCTGATGCCGTTCCTTTGCACCGATCATGAAGAGATGAGTCAACCAGCGGTCCTCGCCAAGATGGCATTTAGCGAAGTCGAAAACATCCTCGCATTGCTCCGCCTTGTCTGCGAAGTAGTACTTGGCCATCCTCCTGAAAGCTGAGAAGCGCAAGATCGTAAGCGCGCCTGGTAAGCACGTGACCGCGCCCACCGAGGACTCAACCGATCGTTCGAAGAGCTGTCCGTGGATATACTCCATGTCCTGGAGGATGGTGATGAGGCTGTTCTTCTCCGTTGTCGATGTGATGACTCCGGTCATGGCCAACATGTTCTTTTTGCTTCCTGGCTTGAGCTCCATCTCGTACATGAAGTTCTGAATGCAGACACGGTCGAGGATGCAGTCCGAGTCAATAAAGAGCACGAAGAGGTTGTCGTTGCGCTTCAGATATTCGGTGTAGATCTTGTCGATAAGCTTGAACGTGCGCTTCTGGCAGTGACGTTTACCACCATGGGGGAATCGAGAGACTGTTATACGGGTGCTCCGGTAAGTTACATCGATACTCTTCGGATAGCTGTCCAACGTTAAGGGCACCCCTAGCTTTTCAATCGTGTGCAGGTACAACTCGTCTTCTTGATCTCCGTCAAACGACAGGAATACGTGCAGGCACGATGGCGGGTATTCGCAGTCGACGAGCGAGTCCACCGTTCGGATCAGGATGTCAGGGACTTCCTTGTAGCATGGCATAACAATGACGACTTTCGGCGCCGAATCCTCGTCTAACACGTATTTGATCCGTTTCGTCCGGCCAATTGAGTTCGTCACCACTTGGTAGACGCATATCAACCAAGGTATTGTCAACAGGCCCGCAAACGACCAAAATGCAAACCACTGAAGGACCGTCACCATGTCTTGTGGGAAGTACTTGGTGAGCTGCGACGGGAGGGGCAGTGTAACGAGCATAATAGGCATGAAAATCGCCCTGCCAATCGGCCGTTAGTGCCTCTTGTGCTGAAGCTCCTGAAACCAAAATCTGGGTTGCGCGCCGGCCGCCCGGGGATACTCACCTCAACGAGCTAAACCCCGCTATCATCACGACGGACAAAATCTTCGTGCTCAAGTTCTCGGCCTTTTGGAATGTCTTGATGAGACAGTACACAAACGCTGCCAGCCATAGGAACCACTCCAGGAAGGCCGCCAACATAACAGTGCCAATGATTGACACATATATGATCTACGTGCCCGGACGAGCGAGTTAGCTCTCTCAACTGCTAACAAGTTACATATGTGCGCGGAGCATATGGTCTCGTTTCGAAAGAGGGGAGTGCGACGTACATCTGGAGTCGGCCATGGGTCATCGATATCCAGCACGCCATTGGCATCTTTTCTCGCGAAGATCTCGCTCCACATGTCGGTTTTGCGAAAGAAGGGCGGCCGGAGTGGCGAAAGGAAACGAGTGAAAGGAGCGTGGGGGCGCCGGCCGCTCTGCAGAGCACACAGAAGAAAAAAGCTGAGTGGGAAGGAGTGGGAGGGGAAGGAGGAGAGTGGCGGGCGCAAATTCGCAGTGGTTACTGCATTGAGCTCGGAAGGCACGACGTGTTGGCGGCCGAACGCGGAATCGGTACTAGGCTCGGTTCATGAGTCGTCGCTTCCTACGCAGGTATTGGGGTTAGCACAAACGTCACGATGCCAGCGACTACGCTAAAGGGCGGTTGCGACGGTGAAGGAACTGGACACTCGATACGGAAGTCGGGCGCCTACTACAGCAACGGCCGCACCGCAAACTTTTCTTCCCGGGATATTTTGCGCAGAGAGGGACAACAGCAGTATGCGTGCCGCAAATGGCGTGGGCCGTCGGGGTTTCGTTTGTGCCACCACGCTGCATGCGCCCGCGACCGTTCTTGCCAGTCGCCTTTGCCGTGCCGCCGCCGCCTCGTCCAAGGAAGGAAAGCAGGAAGCTGGTGAGACAGAGCGCGCGGGACAAGACGAGAGCCGTACCTACCACCAAGAAATCGAGAAGCGAAGTCGGGCAGGGAAAAGAGCGGCGGGGATGCGGGCAGGTCGTTTTTGGGCTTCTGGAAAATCTGGGGCAACCGGCACGGAAGGCTTGCTGGGAATCTTCGTTGCTTTGGCCCTTGCTTGGCCGGGCGTACGGCCGGTGACAGGGCGCAATATAGATCAAGAATTATTCTTCAACGAGTGACCAGAAGTTGGGGTATTGCGGCCAGCCCTGCAAGGGCTGCTTCCAGCGGGGCCGCGTATGGAGAACGGCAAGTCGTGAAGCAATATACGTGCGCACAATTTTTTCCTCTTCCAATATCGCACTTCGAGCAGGCCTCTCTTCTCAAGCGACTGTGGGAACAAGCAAAAACAGGAAGCGATCGTCGGAATTAGAGTGGTAATGAACCAGTGGAAAAGCCGCAGGGTGCAACCTAGCTTCCGAGGTTTTGGTGAAAAGCAAAGTTAAGAAAGGTCAGGAACAGAACGACAACTAGAAGAATAGGATCCGCATTTGCCACCATTTCGACGGCCACTGCAAGCAGAACTAAGGGGAGCGACTTCCAGAGCCTTACACTCGGACGCGTGCTGCAGGCGCTCTTCTGGGCAGAGGTATGTGCTTTTCGCATGCAATCAATTCGGGATCCTTGACGCACGTCCATCATGGATCTTTGCTCACTCACTCTGCTTAGCACTTCCGCGCCAAATCTACGCTCAATCAAAAACGTACACGCCATCCGCGCCGCGCACCCCCTCCTCCTACCTCAATCCCCGAAGGCCTCACCTGTCTGCTTCAACACGCGCTTCTCGCGCCCGTTCCGCTCGGAAAAAAAAAAAAAAAAACAAAAATGTACGCTAGACGGACATTGCTCCTGCAACTTGCAGCTAGGCTAGCTTAAGCTAACGCACATCTCCGGCGCGCTCCGCCATGAACCTAAGAGACGGCGGGTGGCAAACGGCAGATGGACTTGCCGAGCCGAGGCGCGGACCCTGAGCCTCTCCTCCCTTTCCAGCGGACTGAAACCTGAAGGGGGAACTCACTTGGTCCACTTGAACGGCACCCTACTAGGCGGGAAGTTAAGACAGGGAGGTATCTCCCTCACTAGGTCGATAACTGGACACATAAACATCATGGAGTCCGTGGCCCATGGCAATGGCGGAGCCGCAATGACGTCGGCCCGTCCGCGAAATTCAGTCTCTCCAAGCGCCCAGCGCTACATTTCCAGGTGCATGCACCTGGCCGAGACACGTTGCTGCGCTCGGGAGAAACATCGACCGTCGCTTGGCCTGTGGTTGGAATCCGACGATGCGGCGGAGAAAGCGAAGGCGAGCGCGGCGGACTTGGCTTGTCGGGGTGTCTCGTGCTGTCTCCTTGGCAAACAGGTGAGTTGCTTGCGTGCTGGTTCGTGCTATGTTGGGGAAGGGGGGCCCAAAGAGGGGGAAAGGGGTAGGGAGAGGCGAGGGAGAAGCATCCGGAGTGATGAAGCGGGGAGAAATCAAGAAATAGATTAAAACTCGGCAGGGTGCGTATATAAACATCGGTCTTGGCGCTGGTCTGGGCAAAACGGCGAGAGTGACGGATGGGCCGCCTCGGTAATGGAAGCGCGGACGGACATACCCCTGCATTTAGCATGAGTCGAGAACTCTTCTCGCGACTCCGATGTGGTTCGGCCTGTCTCTCGGATGACGATATGAGCTTTTTCGTACGGCAAGACTTAGCAGAGTGCGGCCATTGATTGTCGCTTCTTCTGGCCATACGGGCAGCATGGTAGCGGGATCTAGAACGCATGTCAACAACTTATGTGACCAGTCGATCTCGCGCTCTTTGTTTTTGGCCTCGTCATACATGCACGGCAGATAGCGCCCGCTGTCTTTGACGTTCCACAACAAGTTGTCGTCAATCGTTGAAGTCGACCGTCGGCTAAACTCCGCCAAGTCCCGTAGCGCGCTAGTCCTGTTGCGGTATAAAGCCGTGCCACAACCGCTGCCTCCCCAGTTTCTTGCCAGCGATCATCCCTGGTTTTTGCCAAGCTCAATTTTCTGGTCCTGACAGCCTTACCCAGACGGCACACTCCAGACCAATGGGCGCACGCGACTTTTGCAACTGCCCTCTCGGAATAGATGAATTGATAAAAGGTCAGCTTTGCCCTGAGCCATTTGGCTCGTGCCCTTGGTATTCCGGAGTTTTCTAGATGGTCACTAGGAGGAGAATATTCCGGATCAGCGCACATGTGCTCCAGATCCTTCCGATTGGGTCCGCAGAAGAAGTGCATCCACGAGCGGCAACCAATTCGCATTCGCAACGGGCTCACACGTGGGACAAGAATCTAGCTAGGGCCCTACAAGGAGGTACGTATCCTCCAGCCAATGTCGCGCCGGACCAGCCATGCCGACCGGATCGCCTTTGCGCTACTGCAGGAGAGCATGGACATGTCCCGCAGAAGCGACAGATCCCAAATGGGAAGATTTGACCCCGTGTCGTTGGGGACACCATTTCGACGATCTCTCTTGGCTGGGATTGTCACCACACATTCCGCAGCCTGGCCACCATGGACGTCTCCATATTGACATACGCTAGCCTTACTAGGTTCACGGCGCTTACTTGTCCGTATGCTCGGAACACTTCGGATGTACGCACATCTCAGGAGATTTGAGCCCGACAGATTCCTGTTCCGGAGACTTCCTCCGACATAAGAGTATACTACATACCTAAGGGCGTCAGATCTCGTTTGCTTCTGTGAGATGTATTCGCCGACAAATAGACCCCGTAAAGCCTTCTTCTTGGCCTGGCGGCTAAAAATGGTAGCCTGTAACTAAGTAACTCAGCAAGGAGCCTATTACATACGAGATTCATTCATCCAGTATTGATTCCTGTGTTAGGCAGAATTCAATCATTTTCCACATTGATCTACGGCTACCGCTTGACTAAATGTCTATTCTCTCCATATATACCCGGCTTGGCGCAACCCTTTTGATCACGACATGTTGTGCCAAATGCATTTCTGACTCTTTGTTTTTGCTGTCTTCTCTTTTTGGCCGTAATTCTTGTTTCCAGTCGAGCTAATCAAATATTGTCATCATGTGGGTGTTTGAGCCGAGGGCTATGCACTACAGTGTATGTCGAGTAGCATCGTCCACAACTGTGCTCTCTAGCTCTAAATTTAGACCTACGCATTTTCCTATTCAATTACATCCAATCAGCACGAACCATGCGCTGATGTGCGAGGACCGAAAACCCATCTCTGCTCCTTCTCTCCGACCCCAGAATTTGAGGATAGCCAACTCGAGCCCACCCGCGCCCTCGAAATTAAGGAATCGAAGTGTCAAAGGCCTTTGGATTATGCAATGCAGAGAGTACGCTAAACTTTTAGAGTATCTCAAAGATTTGCATGCGTTACTATATTTGCATACGTCTAGTTTAGTCTCTGGTAGTCCCGATAGACGTTCCCACAAAAGTACAATGAAGACCTAGTTTTCGGTCAGAACGAGGAGTCCTATCGGAACCGTTTGAGTTTGTGCCATGGTTCGCACCGTATGCTACTTTCTTTCTGCTCAAAATAGGCATGAATAGCCAGCAATTATAAGAAGCCAGCACACTATTCATGTTCGGAGACGAAAAATATAAGTTTATAAGCGATATAGAATTGGGCCCCCAAAAGCCTCACATGGATCTTAGTAGACAATCTAGATATTCTACAGGAGTTAAGCACCCAATTCTTTGAGCTGTGTTCCATACCTTAAAGTAGTGAAACCCGTCGATTGTCACTATATAGGGAGTTTTAGCTAAATTATACTAAATTGACTAATCAATCAATCTAACCCCATGCTGAAAGCAAATGCACAATTTGAGTGAATATCTGGTTTTCAGGCGGTGTTAGGCGTCACGGGAAAATAGCACTTCCGGCTTAGATGCCACACGTTATTTGCATGATTTGCGATTTTGGTATTTGAAATACATAGTTAATATTAGTACTTATCGTATAACCCTTGATACGTAGCTATATATTTAAGCTAAAGAGAACCATCTAGCCATAACTCCATTTCTAAGTGATGAAAAACACGGACAGTTCTCCAGAGATTCGGGCATAGAGTATTTAACAAAACTTTTTAGAAGAGAAGGAAGAATATGTATTTTGCAGGAATATGGTTCAGTTGCAACTTTAATTTTACGTATAAAGAGATGATATCTTCAAATATTCAATATCTGTCTGAGAACAAGTATGGTATCTAGATACTCAATACATGTTTTATGTGTCTACAGTGCTCTCAACCAAATGGATTGGCTTTGGTCTTCTATTTTGTAGACGTAGAGATGGAGCTGCTAAAATTTCATTAGAATATTTTGTGCACTTGTTAAACCAATATGGTTCCTATCCTCAGGTGGTTGTCAGCTTTATTTACAGCAAAAAGTTAGCAGTTGGGCTGCGTTAGATATTTAAGCAGTTCATAATACTGATACAACAGGCGACAAAATGCGGCCGTTTCATGCAATTTTCACTCGATAGAACTCCTCAAATCGCAACATTCACCTGAATGCGAATAGCACAGTACTATAGATCATCACAAGTCTTGATATGTGCATGGCCCCGTCTCCGTGCGTCATAACAAAAGAAGAAACTTAAGCGAGAGCCTGATACGGGCGTGCCGCAAGTCGCGCCGCCGCAGGTACCGGGAAGGCCCAACCCACCTTCAAACACGCGCGCGCCTTCCCACTCCGCCGTCAATTCACGTTTCTCCAACCTGAGGGAAACGCACTTTCCAAGTTTGCCACCGAGCGACAAATGTGCAACGGTGTGTGTGAGCCTCATTATCTCACCTACCATATGCCCGACCCGTAGCGGCTTTTCTGCAACCCTTCTCGTGTCCATCTTACCGTCACCCTACCCACCTTGCTGCGAAGCTTCTAACGCCGTCCTAAACCCCGCCGTGCGACACGCCACCACTCAACGCCATGGACCGCAAGAGGAAGCGTACGTCCTCACAAGCCCCACGACATGTTCGGATATGCTTTATTGACTTACAAATCTGTAGGCGAATTGCGCGCGCTCAACGCCAAAGCCTGGGCGGGAGAGTCTGGTGAATATCCTCAACGCCAAAATTTGCAAACAGTATGAACCTACATCCGCAAAGCTAAACACCAATCCGACGTCTACACAGATATCTTCCCCGTCCAGTCGTCTCTCGACTCTTCTATGAAAAAGAATACGGCGTTTATTAAGCGCCTTCGCACTGCTATCACGCCTGCGTCACAGGCCACCTTCCTAACCGAAGTTCGCACGCTCTCGCTTGTCAAGTACCTTTCCGAGATCATCTCGGCCTGCTACGAGGGTCTCTGCAAGCTGAGGACCTCGAGCGAGATCGCCGCCGGCATCGAAGTCATCAGCGCTTTGCACCAGCGCTTCGGACCGCACGACTTCACGGGCTATCTGGCCTGGCATGTTGGGAAAGGCTTGGCCACACCGGATAAGGCGCACCTCAAGCAACTGGCGCAGGACGTGCGTGAGCGCGAAGAGAAGGAGCGACTTGCGAGGCAGCGCGTTCTGCTACGCGTGGCGACGGAGCTCTGGCTCGTGAGCGTTCTTCGCACTCTCGACGACGTCAACCGGCCCGAAGAAGCTGTGGCAAAGGCTAAGGAGGGCCCCAAGCTCGGAGATGGTTCGGGAAAATCCAGGGCTGCCACGAGTCACGCTCGTTTTTCCGCTGCTGATGGAAACGACGCGGAACCATTCCCGTTGGAAGTCTTAAAGGATATGTTGGGATATGATCGCGAACATATCAATTTGCCGCTCGTGGTTATCTTTGTCAAGACTTTCGCATGGGATATCTTGGGCGTCAAGCTTGTGTCGGACTCCCGTAAAACAGCAGGCGAAGAAGGAAAAGCTGCCGGTGACGATGATGGCAACATCAGAACTACTTCTAAGAACGATACCAAAGGTGAAGAACAAGTTACTACGGATGACGATGATGCTAAGGCCTCTACCGACCCGCCAATTACGTCGCCGGAACTCCGCCAGCGCTTCAGGAGTGTCCTCATGCGCTACTTCGAAGACGTCAAGAGCCACCTTATCCGTGATCAGAAGGCGCTGGCCGCACAGAGCAAGCGCAACGCTGAAGCCTACGTCAAGTCCGGCGAGGTGTTTGAAGACCGCCAAACCAACTACGAGAGGCAGGCGAAAGTACAGGACAAGTTTGTTTCCAATGCCCAAGTGCTTGCCGACGCGGTCGGAGCTGAGATGCCCGATCTGAAGGAGAAGGACAATGCGAACGCGGCTGGTAACGGGAGTATTGGGCTCATCAAGGCAGGCGAGTATTTGCGCGGGCAGGGAGAAGGGCCTGGTATTTGGGAAGACGAGGAAGAGAGGCGGTTTTACGAGAACTTGATCGACTTAAAAGATCGCGTCCCTGGAATATTGCTTGAGGATGGCAGGAAGAAAAAGCCGGAAAATGACGACCAGGTTGGCAAGAAGGTCGAACCAAAGGCCGAATTCGATTCTAAGGATAAGGCGCCTCCTACAGGTGCGCCCTCGGGGCAGAGTGACGCCGGTTCATCTGCAGACCTCGATGATCAGTCGACTGCTATTGCAAATAAGTCTGTTGGAGCTCAAGTCGACGCATTGCTTGCCCAGCTTCCGGAAATGACGACTAAGGACGCAGCTGATGAGAAGGCCATGGAATTTTGCTTCTTGAACTCCAAGGCATCACGCAATCGTCTCATCAAAGCTGTCCAAGACATTCCTAAGGGTCGCACCGACCTCTTGCCGCTCTACTCACGCCTTGTCGCTACGCTTGCCAAGTATATGCCGGATGTCTCTCAAGGCCTTGTGTCTTACCTCGATGATGAATTCCGTAGCCTCCAGCGTCGCAAGCAGAAGGACTTCCTCGGCCAAGTGCGCCTTTTCAATGTGCGCTATCTGGCCGAGCTGACCAAGTTTGGCGTTGTACCCGAACACGTGATCTTCCACTGCTTGAAAGTCAGCCTTGACGATTTCTCGCGCATGAACATTGAAATCATTTGCAACCTGCTCGAGAATTGCGGTCGTTATCTACTGCGCAATCCTGAGACGAATCCTCGCATGGCGAGCTTCTTAGAGACGCTGCAGCGCAAGAAGAGCGCCCAGCACCTTGGCCAGCAAGAACGTATGCTTCTTGAGAATGCGATGTATTACGTTAACCCGCCGGAGCGTGCCGCAATCGAGCAGAAGGAGCGCACTCCGCTTGAATTGTTCCTCCGGCAACTGATTTACGTTGACTTAACGAAGCGATCGCTAGACAAGGTGGTCAAGCAGATTCGCAAGTTGCACTGGGAAGAACCTGAAGTCGTTCACGCTCTTGAGAAGATCTTCACCAAGCCCGGCAAGATCAAGTACAGCCACATCCACCTTCTAGCTGTCATGATGTCTTCCTTGAATCGCTACCATCTGGACTTCGTTATCATGATCATTGACGACTTGCTCGAGTACATCACGCTAGGTCTCGAGTTAAACGATTTCAAGTACAACCAGCGTCGCATTGCCGAGATCAAGTATTTGGGGGAACTTTATATTTACCGCCTCGTTGACTCGCCTGTCATTTTCGACACGCTTTATAGGATCATTACCTATGGTCATGGTGAGTACTAAATTGTAACCTAATAAAATCGTGTTGACTCAACTTTTTATGAATACAGAGGGCGGCATCCCCAAACCCGGCGTTATCAACCCACTCGACCTCCCAGATGACTTCTTCCGCATTCGGCTCGCCTGTAATATCCTTGAAACTTGCGGCACTTTCTTCAACAAGGGTGCCTCGAAACGCAAGTTTGACTTCTTCTTGACTTTCTTTCAATATTACATCTTCACCAAAGAGCCTATGCCCATGGACATCGAGTTCATCGTTCAAGATGCCTACGCATTGACTCGCCCTGATTGGAAGCTCGCGTTGACCCTTGAAGAAGCCGGTGCGGCCTTCGCCGACGCTGTCCACCAAAACTACCAGACTGCCAATGCGGCTATGAGTAGGTCGGCTGCAAATGAGCCCGAAGATCAGGACGAAGATTCGGTCGACGAAGGAGACGGTGCCGAGGAAGATCAAGCGTTAGCCCCGCGGACTGAAGCCGATGAGGATCACTCATCTGGTGAAGAGGTCGAGGTATATCTGCCCATAATCATATCACGAGCCAAAGCTATATTCTGTGAACGTGCTAACTTCGGCCGGCATCGTCCGGCGAAGCAGGGCAACGTCAACGACGCAGATGAACTAGCCAAGAGCGGCGCGGCTAGTGAATCTTCTTCAGATGAAGAGGAACGGATCGTGGTCACTCGCCCGGAAGACGATCGTGATCCGGAAGCGGAGGCTGAGTTTGACCGCGAGCTCGCGAAACTCATGGCCGAGTCGATGGAAGGTCGCAAGTTCGACCGCAAGCCTGTGTTCGACGTACCCCTTCCTATGCGTAAAGCTCCTGCCCCCTCAGCTGCGGCTGGGAGCGGCGATGATGAGGGCAACGAAGGTGCTCAATCGCAGACCCAGCAACCGGCGGACACAATGAAGTTCTCTTTGTTGAGCCGCAAGGGCAACAAGCAGCAGACGCGCTCGATCGACCTGCCGTCAGACTCGAACTTTGCTATCGCGATGCGCAACCAACAAGAGGCGGCCAAGGCGGAGCAGCAGCGCATCAAGTCGCTCGTGCTCAACTATGATCTTAGGGATGATGGCGACGCCGATGGTAGTACCAACTCTCCTTTTCAGCCTCCCCTTCAGACAAATCCGAACCACCAAGATGGTCGTCAGTGCCAAACTCGCGGCTCGAATCGTTCTGACGCCGATGCGAGCGCTGGCGGCAAGGGCGGTTTTGGTTACGGCGGCGGAAGCATCTGCAACGATTTCTCCGGCCGTAATATGATTAGTGGAATGCAAGCTAAAACTAGCCGCGCATCACCAACCGCCTCCGCCGCGTCCAAGACGCATGCGGTGGCGGCATCGGTGACGCGCGATAACAATGCAGGCGCCCTCGAGAAGGCAAACCCGGCCATGAACCCGTACACGAGCCCGGCCCGCTTCGATAAGGCGGGTTCGGCCAGCCGTAACCAGCGCGCGCGCAAGTTGCAGCTCTCGGACGTCGACTGGTATGAGGACAAAAAGCTTCCTTCTTCTTTGGCCGAGTCGTCCAACACTGGGACAACTGATGCGGCCCAATCTACCCGTGGCGGCGGCAATGGAGACAGTAGAGGTGGTAGAGGCGGTAGAGGACGTGGCGGCAATTTCAACAAAGGCCGCGGGAGCGGTGGTCGTGGTAGTAGCCGTGGCCCTCATTACTAAACAGTAGTGGTGCCGCTGCTGCCGTCGATTACGTCTGACCGACAATACGAGAAACAGACTAACAACGGCGCACCCATTCTGGGGCTCCTATTCCCAACTTTCAGGACATGATCACGGGTAAATCACTACGACTTCAAACCCAGCAACCTTTTTCGCCATGCTACGACGAATGAAGCATTGCCGGCAGAAGACCCTACTTTTACGCTATGGAGCGCGATCGCTATCCTATAGCGAGATCAAAGAAACGCTATTGGCGGTCTTCTCGGCCAAATTGATGGAGTTCTGAGCCAAGCCTGTCAAGTCTAAGCCTATTGTCTGCAGAAGTCTACGACGGTTGCCGGATGATTTCATCCAGCCGCGTAGGTAGGGTGGCTCGCAATGCTTGGCCTAGCCAAGTCCCACGCCAATTTTTTTCTGACTTGCGGCGCCAGTTTTGCCCCTACCCGCACAACGGCAATCTTTTTCGCCTCGAGCTTTCCTTCCGCAGCGCCTCTCCACCTTTGTCGACAACACGTCACAGCCCCGTACGCTACGAGGGGTTCTATCCGGCGAAGAAGTGAAGCCGACAGAGCCGCTGGATTTACTGTGCTTTTGGGCCTGCTTGGGAAGTTCATAGACGGCGAGAAGTAAACGCTGTTGCTTTTGTAGATCGTCCCTCTTTTCATTCAAATCTCCTTTTACATTGGAAGTCTTCGTGCCCCTTCCTATTGGCCAATTTTGAAATTGAAAAAAAAAAAAAAGGAAAGAGGGGGGGGCGAGGTTTGCGTCAGTTGTACAAGTGCTGGCGTGGTGCTCGATGATGCTTGGTGGGATGGATTGTTTATAGTTTCGGCTTCTTGATCCTTCAAGCTAGTTTGAAGGAAGGATGAGTGAACTGGAGCTCCTCACTTGACAAAGTGGTACCGTAAGCGTCTGAGCTGTTCGAAATCGTGTTGAAGCCCGTGACAGCGCGCTGTTGTGTAACTTTTCCTGACATCCTAAATGCTAACGAAAGCCATCGTGAAGGCTTCAGTATCTATGCTCGGGTTGAACTTTCCCAAGAAGTTTGAACCTATCGAGTACTGACGAGCTCTGAAGCAAAGTAAGTGTTTACAGGTATCGATTAATGGATGCATTGCAGTGTCACTATTGCTACCGATACTGGGTAATGTCATTACGAGTAAGATGTAACCGCTTGAATATGAAATAGTTCATGCTAATCATGTGCCTGGAACTGACTTTTCCCTAGGTTCCTTGATACGGCACATAGTAACATATCCGCAAGGCCACATTCGCGTTTCGATTTTATATCTCGACGTTGATTATCCATTACCCATTTATGCAGCATCCTGTATACTCTATGATGCATGGTCGATACCTCGCACTTACAAAACACTTTTCAGTCGGCCATCATTCGATCTGGCATCCTCAGTCACACACTGCACAGCCCTCCCTCACCTTCCAACCCGGCCCAGACATCAGAAACACCGCATTCAGCCCCGGCCCCTCAGTCCACCGGCCCTCCTCCCCACGCCTCACTCCCTACTCTCCCGCCTCTCGACCTCTCCCCCCTCCTCCACTTCCTCGCTCCCCCTCCTCTCCCCTCCAACCCCCCCACCACGCAGCTCCACGATCCCACCACCGCCCCCCGCTGCCGCCGCGCCCGCCGCCTGAGCCTCGCTAACCTCGCTCGACCTCTCCGCTCTCGCCGGCGCCGCCCTCCCCGCCGCACCCCCCACACCGAAGCCGCCCCCCGGATCATGCTCCGCCGCCGGCGGCCCCTCCTTCTCGGCGCTCGCTGCGCCGCCGCCGCCGCCGCCGCCATTCACCAGCGTGACGCGCCCCACGCCCACGGGCGGCAGCGGCAGCGCGGCGCAGCCGCCTCCTGCCGCGGCGGCGGCGGCGGCGGCGTAGTTGTGCGCGCGGGCAGGCTCGAAGGCGACGAGACGCGGGGCGGTAGCGGCGGCGGTAGCGGCGACGGTGGCGGTGGGCACGGGGGCGGCGCCCTCGGCGACGGCGTCGGAGTTGTGGGCGAGGGCGGCCTCGGCCTCGGTGCGGGTGTTGGGGGTGAGGAGGTCGGGCGCGGCCGGGGCAGGAGGCGGGTACAGCGGGGCGGCGGCGTCGTGGTCGTTGTCGTGGCTGTGGCCGTTTGCTGTTGCGGGCGGCGGGAGGTGCGTTGGTTGGTTGGTTGGCGGGGGGGTGTTTGTGAGGAGGATGCGGGTGGGTGGGGGGTTGGCGGCGGCGGCGGACATGTGCGAGTCGTTGGCCATGATGTTGTGGGACGAGGGCGTGGGTTCCGAGGATAAGGGGGGAGAGGCGGGTCGGGACGAAGGAGCGGTCCGAGGAAGCTCAATCAATCGATCGGTCGGTGACACCCGCTGGGTTGGACGCGAGTGGTAGCGGTTCGCCTCGGAAGGCTTCCCATGGGATCGGGACGTCTAGACCGGGCGATGGGGAAGACCGTGATACGTGGCGGCGCGGCCAAAGGCAGCAGTTGGAGCCGGCGGAATATGGTACCGTTGCGGGACGTTCCGTGGGTGAAGCCGTAGTCAACCCGCCGCTCTCGTATCGGAGGTGCTTCCGCACGGCAGGAGCACTGACCGAGGCCGCGGTTACGCTTGGTTCGAAGTCGAGAAAGTGCGCGGAGTCGGGGAGTCGGGCGTGCCGTCCACGTTTGCTCTAAACCGCAAGGGACGAATGTCGGAATTGGATCAGTCAAGGGGCAGCTGCCGCGGCGAATGGCAGGAATATTTAAGGGGGTCGAGGCTCACAAGTGGGCCCGGCGGGGGGTATGATGGTGATGATGCCAGTTATGATGCCGGTCACGGGACGGGTGCCACGGTTGCCTCCGCGTCCCTGGGGGATCGATCGACAAAGTGTCGGTGGTGCACCCGCGCGCAGTGACGAGCGGCCAATGACGAGTGGCGATCGGGACGGAGGCGTGTGAGGCGGGAAGGCTGAAGCTGTTGGGAACGAAGGTGCGGGCACGGTTTCTCTTTGCGCAGGGCCGTCCGTTGGAAGCCCGCGATAGCTTCAACAGGCGGTCGCGGTCACGGAGACGCGCCGTTCCTCGGGAGAAGGCTCGCAGGCAGGAAGAGCGTGCGAAGTGGCCTTGGGTGCTCGCTGGCCGCGTGCTGGACGGTGGCTCAGTGGCCCTCGGCGCTGGACGCAGCAGACCCGGTTACGTCACCATCAACTGCAACGACGGGATTGGGCCACCATTTGCGCTCTCCTGATAGAACTCCCAGGCCGCCGGCGCTCTCTCTCCGCAATGGTGGATCCCATAGCATCTTGCGCCTATCTACCACCCCGAACACGGCCCTACAAGAAGCGGAAACAACACCGGACGCCTGGAGATGACGCAAGCCAGACTCGTCCCCATTTTGCCTCACCTGAGAGAGCATGAAAGGGGAGCCGTGGATCTCGGCGCCGCCGCCCCATCTCGACGTTCCCGCCGCGTCGAACAGAAGCAGACGGGCGGGAGCTGCGCGCGGGGAAGCGGACCAGTCGCCGCCGCGCAACGCCGAATGACGTTTGCCGGTCCCGCCGCCCAAGGGTCCAATCCCGAGCCCCCAGCCCTTCGCCGATCCCGCTGCTCTCGCGCGCCCGCCCGGCCCTTCTTGCCGCCGCGCGGCCCCGTTTCTACACATGACGGAGGGCTGTCCCCCAGGGCGTCCGGAGGGCTGGTTGGCGCGGCCAGTTGGCAATCGTGCGGGTCGCTAGCCATCTAGCGTCCAGCACGGTTGGAAGCTTTGGGGCGTGGTGTCGCCCGCGAGGCGCGGTTGCGGTTGATATGCAGGTGCGAGATGCAGTGATGTAGTCCACGATTTGATTCGCTGGCCCCCGCGAGGTTCCAGAATGCGCGGTTTGCCAAGCGGGCCAGTACATGCATAGGTACCAAGGGAAAGCACGAGTCCGCCCGAGGTCGATCCTATATCGTGGATCGGCACGCGGGCGAAATTTAAATACGCATTCGCGCTTATGGGGCTTTGTTGGCCATGGGCAAATTGCATTCGCCCATGACATCATAAGTGTGTGAGGTTTGTCGAATTTAGTTGCAGCTACTGAACTCACTGTACTTGAATACTCCAGTGCCCAAGGCCGCTGGTTTTGTCCGCAAGCGTGGAGGACACTTCCGGAAGGCCTGCGACGCGGAGTCGAAATATCTTCACTGCGTCATACATTAACCAGTGAGGAAGTCCACTCCTCGTGTGAGTGTGGGAGTTTTCAAGTTTTCGGATCTACCTCAAACGTATCGCTATCGACGAGGACCGATTAGATTGACAAACACTGCTAAGTGCCCAGAGTCAGCTTCTTAGTATTCACAAACTTGAGTTGTAGTTGATGTCATCGTGCGAGATTTGTTCTCTAGCAGCTTTCGGTTACTATTAGAGACGCCACCAGGGACTAAAGCATGCGTCTAGGTAGACAGCCGGCGCTATGTCGGAAGGTTTGCAATGGCCCCTTTCTAATCGCACATCGAACTATCCTTACTTCGTTTGTTGGGGAGGTAAAAGCAGGCTAATCTAATCGTAACAGCTGCAATGTCTCGTGCTCACACAATGACGCGGAATTCATTGGTCGAAACGCATTTTCGGAGATGTTGACGGACATCGCAAAGAATCGACTTTTTTTTTTTTTTTTTGAAGATGACCTACTACTTAGTCGCATGGATGTGCGTGCGACAATGAGATTGTGAAAACCGAGAATTTCTAGAGGTCGTCCCTCTGTTCTACTAAGAAATTTCCAGAGCAGCGAGCGAACTCGATGGAAGCTGAAACCGTGCTGGTAGGCGATGGAGCTATACGCACCCTTCGTAGGAGCATACATCAGGTTCAAGCTCCAAAGTCGAACTAAACTGGTTCGTTTTAGATGGCTGGTAGATGTAGAATAAGCGAAACTAGCTTGAAACCAATGTATGATAGTTGTAGTTGTCGGATGTGTTTACTATATGGAGCCATTAACCAAGTGCTATTTACTTATACCTATTAGTTGCAGGTCGCTCTAGCTTCATGAACCGCACAAATCGTTTCACGGCTGGGATAGATAGCCCTGAGAGTCGTAGGCACGTAACCCTAACCGAAAAACATTCCAAATAATTGACAGCGTATATTTACCTGGGGAGTTGTCGCACCCTTTCTCAAGTCGATAGGTCACCTCAACACTAGCCGCAGCTACAAAGGCCGAAATATTCGCCCATTCAGATAACAAATGGGATTCCCTACGAATAAATGACTAAACACCACTACCCCAAGTCCAACACACGATGCCCAGCGTGCCAAATACCAACTGCGAGCAATGCAACCAATTCCCGCGGCGGCCACCCTCCAATCCCAAACAAATCCCCCCCACCTCTCCCCATCAATAATCAAACCTATCCGGCAACACCACCGGCGCGACCAGACTCCAAGTGTAAATCCCGTAGCACGCCCACGCGCTCAGAATCTTCGCCCAGCTCGCCCAATACGTCCGCCCCACCGGCACGAATCCGCCCTCCTGCTCATCTCCGTTGAAGTTCATCGTCAGCAGCGTCGCCACCCACGCCGTGCTCAGCAGGAAGATCACGTGGAACAGGCTGTAGTTGTACTGCGTGGACGCGCGCTCGTCGTCGCGCGGCGCCTTGCCGTCGCCGTCGTCGTCTTCGTCCGAGTCGGACTCATCGAGCGCCGAGGCCGGCAGCGAGCCGCTCTCGACGGCGGCCCGCAGCGCTGCCGCCCGCATCTCGCGCCGCGAGCTCGGCTGCTGCGCCACGAGGCCGTGCTCGTAGTCGTCGGTGCCGAGGCGGGCGTAGTCGCCGTTGGCCGCGCCGGCGCCGGCGCCGCTCCCGCCCTTGCCGCCCAGCGCCAGCCCGTACGTGGCCGCCCGGGTGGTGGTGTAGGCGACGGTGAGGAAGGTGAGGATGGCGCCGACGATGATGGAGGCCTTGCGGGTGCCGCGCGCGCGCACGAGCGGGTTGCACTGCATGTCGTCGGGCTCCATGCCGACGGCCGACATGGTTAGGTAGGTGCAGTAGATGGCCACCATGGCCGACTGGGCGAGGCCGGCGCGGCTGTTGGACTCCTGGATCATCGGGTGCACCGAGAGGATCGAGGTGCCGAGCAAAAGCAGCAAGTTGATGGTGATGGCGGCTTGGTTCATCGAGCACCCGGACCCGGCGAAGAAGATGTACATGACGATGGTCATGGCGAGCGCGCCCAGGTACATGCTAAGCGCCGAGCCGATGAGCAGCACGCGCCAGATGCGGCTGTCGCTTGTTTCGATTTTGAGGAGGCACCATTCGGCCCACGTGTGGGCCAGGTCGACGAGTAGGATTAGGCCGAGCAGCAGGAAGAGTATGGCGCCGATAAGGGCGAAATAGTTGCCCCAAACGACGAAGAAGCCGTCTGGTATGAAGAAGCTAACCACGATCAACCCGATCCAAGCCAGCAGCTTCGGTCCCCAGAACCCGTTCTGAATCGGAGCGCGGCCGTCGCGGGAAGAGTGTACGCCGACAAGCATGACCGCCATGAGCGCGTGGAAGACGCCGAGGCCGAAGTTTATGCGGTGCACGGCGACGAAGCCGTAGCAGTCATGGCCGACGCATTTGAAGTCGAAGTAGTCAAGCGTAAGGTGCTGCAGCTTCTTGATGGCCCAGTCCGTTAGCATCAGCCACGAGATGATCGAGTTGATGAGCAGGATAAGCGCATATGCGATACGCGTCGCCATGCTGTATTGATCATTGTTAACAGACGTCTTTTGACGCTCGTTCAATATGGACATCGGTAGGGTGTATAGTACCTATTCCTGCATTTTCCACAGGAGCTGCAGATGGCGGAGCATGTCGCGGCACCACAGCAAGAGAGCGCGAACGAGCCGATGGTACTGATGCTAGGCACAGCTAGCAGAGGAAGCGATAACAGCGCACCCATGATGAGCGCGGTGGAGGCGTATGTACAGCAAAGCTGAGGCAGGCGATGGTGGTCGCAAGGCGGCTGCTGGTGTTCACGGCCGCGTCTCGGAAGCTCGGGTGACGACAGCCCTTCCACAAGAGCCTAATGACTTGGCGCTAAGACTTACACGCATCACGTGCCCGGTGTTGCCGATCAACATCTGGTCTCCCTTGGTTGAACTCCGTAGGTGACGTCTCTTTCGTGCCTCTCCAGTATCAAGGCAAGGTATACCTAGAGACGTACTTAGAGTGCCGGTGAGCGTGTCATTTCGCCGCAGAACTTCACGGGAAGACAACCTCATTCAAAGAATCCCCGTCGATAATTGCTTCGCCAAAGAGTGGAAGACACAATGACTCCAAACGTCTTCCGACCCCGTTCTTAGAGCAAAGGAATGCCGACCAAATGTGTCTCGTAGCCTTTAGAATGACCTTGGTAGAGCTATCATCATTGGTCCCAAAAAACGCCGAGTGAGGGACTTGCGCCGATTATATTAAAAGTTAGATGTAACTCAACACCAGGAGCAACTGAGATTGACCACAACAGTTCACTATTTGCATGAAGACTTGTATGGTTTCATATTGGGACTATAGGAGATGTTGAGGAATAGAACATCCGGCCTCACATTGATCATGTAAACGCGCCTGCAAGCATATACGTAGATCACCCTCCAGTAGTGGACCCTTCGTCCTTCCTCTACTCCACTCCCTCAAGTCCACAATCCTGAGGCTCTTTCCAAATTATCCTTTTTGACAAAAGAAAATGAATTGGAGAGAATGAAGGGGAATTTAGACCCTAGGTTTAGAGAATGGTAGCTTATCGGAGCGGATAAGAAAGCCACCCCGAGTGTCGCCCTGTAGAGCGATAAGCTTGGATTGTAGGCACTCTTTAGTAGAATCTAAGCAATAATATCGAGAAGCTAGCTAGAATAGCTCTTCTCCTTTTTCTGTTCTACATTTGGGGATTGACAAGCCCTACTGCAAACTTCAATTGCTCGAGAATTGTGGCTAAACAGTCGACTCTTCCTGCCGTAGAATCTAGGAAACCATTATCAAATAGGAGAAGTAGAAAGACACAAACGGTAAAAGCGGAAACGGGCGTATGTCCTACCTAGGGAACATTCTGGGAAAGAATTTAGAAGTTGAAATAGGATTTAGAAGCTGATGTTGAGAGTCCAAATCAAAGTTTCAAGTGTTGAGGGTGCCAAAAAGTGAAAAAGGGAGAGATAAGATACGATGTTGGGCGTACACTCTATTATGCCATCCTGATCACTTGATTGCAACGTCACCCGAGCCCGTCACGTAGTCTGCTGTTTGGTTCCGCGCTTCGTATAGAGATCCAGACGTTGCGCCTGTCTCGATCTCCGCGATAAAAACCGGAAAACAGGGATTCCTCAGTCACCTCGCTGCTATCGCTACATAGGAAAAATCTGTTCGCTTCCTTTGCCGCTTAGGAGGCTTTTCAGGCCCCGACTCAGTTTCCTCCCCGAGTCTTGTCATCCACTCCCACCAAGAGCCTATCGCTGCCCTGCCCCCGTCGGTAAATCGCCTGTAGTTTATGCCTCCACAGGATCTGAGCGACGACGTTCTTTCCGCTCGCCTTGAGCTTAGGATGAATTGGCTGGCGTGAGGCCCTTTAGCCGGTTGTCAAACAAGCCAATCGAAGATACCGTATCTTTCGTCGTTCTGGACTCAAGGAAGTCCGGCCCATATCATGATAAGTATGATTTTGATCAGTGGTTCCAGTGGATGAGTGCCATTGTGGTGGTCATACTGAACGGGCAATGCCATGGAGGACGACAGTGAGGATACGCCGGAACAGACTACTTGGGCCGCGTGCCTGGCCTTAGTGGCCGGAAAGACTAGGTAGAGTGACGCAAGAGTGGGAGAAAGTAGAGAAGGGTGGGTGTTGAAGGAACTCTAAGGGCGGATGCCGTCTCAGCAACGCCAGAGCTCCGACGGGCTACCGATCGACGTCCAAGCTCGTAGTCGTTGAAGGGGGCTGCAAAGCGAAAGGCGAGGATTTGGGGAACTCAGGGTGTCACGGACGATTTCACGAGCAAGGTGGCAACCGTAGACGAAGGCGGTGGTGATATCGGAGGATGCGTCGTCTTTCGAACTTTCTGGGCTTTTGTTGAAATTACACGATCCGCCCAAATCCTACCACGTACGGAGCATGGAAGCTGCCTCGCCGCGGCAGTGCCACCCGAAGGCAGCAGCGCAACTCCAAGCAGACGGGGTGGTGGGGAGAGCTGGCCATAGCGCCCAGCCCCGCCGCACGTGCGCGTCATCACTGTGGCGCAGGCTGCCGAGCACCTGCGGTCGCCCGCCCTTCGCTCCTGCGATCTCGCCGATGCGGAAGCAACGCAGGCTGCAGCTTTCGATTTCTCGCTCTCGAGCCCTGTCTGACCCCGCAAGCTGTCTGGAACCGGGACGTTCTTCGCGAGCCGGAACATCACGCACCTTCCACGGGAGAACCTACACGCCGGACGCCGGACGCAGCCGCCCTCGGGTCCGGTGACCGCCTGATAGATTGGACCTGACGCCCTGATTTCTCCAGCATTGGAACTTTCCCCGGTGTCTCTGCGGCGCTCCGTTCGTCTTCTACGTGGACAGATCCCTCAAGTCACGCTTTGCACGCGGGCATCCAGTCATAATGCCAGCACCAATAGCCAAAGGTGTGTATCCGCCTATCAAGGAATCCCCCAATGCGTCGCCGACCTGCTGTGTCCCTGTGAGCTTTCCGGGCAGCCGGCACGACTCCCAACCGCCCGTCTCCTTCCTTTCTCTGGCCAACCCGACCCCGCCACGTTCTCCCTACATATTTTCCATCATCACTTCCATCTTTGTGTTTCTCTGCATCGCACTTCCCGCACCCTAACGACTAACCGGGTAGCCGCACCAGGAATCATCATCGCCGCCTCGGTCCTTGCGGCCGCTGGGCTCGCCTTCTACGAGAACCCTCAGGTGCGCCAATGGGTCGACCAGTCGCGCCGCAAGATCGCCATCGCGCTACACCATCTAGGCGACGAAATCAACCCGCCGTCACGCGAGCAGCGGGCTCAAGCTCAGGGCGGCCGTAATAATGGCGGCCGTGCTAATGCCGGGCAAGCTACTGGAAGGGACAATGGAGCTGAAGAGGTTGAGCTGCTGAGGAGGAGAGGCACTAGAGGCGAGATGCTGCGCCGCAGACGGGCGGAGCTGATCAAGAAAGCGGTGGAGGAAGGCGTTGCGGTGGATCTAGACGAGCTAGCGAGGCTAGGCCGCGAGGAAGAGGAGCTGGAAAAGAATGCCGCCGGCATCGGCGGCAAGAACGAAAAGGTCTCGCCGCAGGTGAAGCGCGAGCATCTCTCTGGGTCCTGGTCCGGCCGCTCCTTCGACGACCTCGTCGGCAGGGACGGCATGCTGCGTGGGGAGCCGTCATCACCCAGGGAAGCGGCCGCATCGGCCGAGAAGTCGATCCCGTCCCTCATCCCGGACCTTGACCTCCCCGACGAGTCAACCGCCACCGCCACGTCCAACAACGCCCGCACCCGCGACGCCGACCTCGGCGCCTCCGCTTACTCGGACCCCTTCGCCGACCACCACCAGGCCCTCCTCGACGAAGCCCTCATCGGCTCCTCCGGCCGCACGTCTCCCATGCCGCAACAACTACAATCGCCCCCTTCGCACGCCGACCAGCGCTCGCCCACGCTCGACTTCTCCCCATCACCGCCATCGCTCAGGCCCCTCCAGCAGCAACCGCACACGCCGTCATCCTCGCCCTCGAACGGTCTTAACGGAAACAACGCCGCGACCAGCGTCTTCCTGGACGAGATTCTAGCGCGCGGCCGCACCACCACCACCACCGCCTC
The DNA here is from genome assembly GCA_010093515.1 of Lineolata rhizophorae. Taxonomy (NCBI): domain Eukaryota; kingdom Fungi; phylum Ascomycota; class Dothideomycetes; order Lineolatales; family Lineolataceae; genus Lineolata; species Lineolata rhizophorae. The sequence goes on along the minus strand of MU001684.1, from coordinate 535,035 downwards.
GTCGGCCCACGCGGCGCCGCGCAGCCAGTCCCCCGGCTCCGACCTCGGCGCACACGGCCCGGCCACGCCGACGGCGTCGCGGCCCGCGTCGCGCTCGCGCTCGGCCGGCGCGCGCACGCCCACCTCGGCCGCCGGCTTCTCGGATGCGCCGAGCTTCGACACGGCGGCGTCGTTGGCGGGCAGCTCGGCGGCCGGCGGCGGCGGCAGCCGCAGCGGTGGCGGGGACGCGGGCAGCGTGGCGCACGATCTGGCGGACGACGTGGCGGTGCTGGCGGAGTTGGGCGCAGCGCCGATCGGATGCGGGGGGGCTGGGAATGAGGAGGGGGAGAGAGGCGCGAGAGGAGGGAACGTGAGCGATGCGTGGGAGACGTATTCCGAGGGGGCGGAGAGCGAGGATGGTGGGTGGACGAGCGCGGGCGGGGAGGTGGCGGAGGGGAGGAGAGGGGGGCTGGCGACGCCGGATGGGTGGAGTGATATTGGGAGTGTGAGTGGGAGGAGTGAGGAGTGAGGAGTGAGGAGGTTGATGGGAGTTTACGTGACTTGGGTTTTTGGCTAGCTTTGGTTAGCGTGGCAGATAGACGGTTGTGGGCGGGTGGGCGGCGGGCTGCGTGGCGCGCGAGAGTGCATGGCTAGTGTTGTCGTCACCACCGTGGAACTTTCCTTGTAGTGATCAGCTTATCTTCATTTCCACTTTTCACTTTCTTTTTCCTCTTCTCTTTTTCTTTCGTCCTTCATTCTCTGTGAGTTTCTTTGGCTTGGGCGTTCGGGGAGGAGCTAGGCACGGTCCATGGTGGGAGTAATCAGGAACCAGTCCCGCACTTCGCACATAACAGGATGCATAGGCCTGGAATTACAACACAAGAGAAGAATCTTTCAAAACAAACAAGTGAATATCCTAGTCTGCGGCAAAGATGAGACATCAAGACGATGTTTCCCAAGGCGTGAGACGTCGGGTGCAGAAGCATTCTCTTGACCAGCTTCCATACTCCTTCAGGGAAGCTTCATGACTGTAAAGTGTGCAGCCTTCGGGCCACTTGCGGTTCTTAGGGTATTCGGGGGACCTCTGGAACTTGTATTCTCTCGCGAGCTGCGCTCGCTTCGCTCGCCCTCTAGGGGGTTTCTCTGCCTCATAAGGTGGGGTACGCGGAATAGCATAGGAAGGAGCTCACAGCATAGAGAAGAGCCCACAACACAGAGAAGAGCTCATGGCATAGGAGAGAGTTTACAGCATAGAGAGGAGCTTATAGCACAGAGCCAAAAGCACAGGGAGGAGCACGAAAGATCGCTTCCGCGGGGATGGCGCGCTAAGATTTAGATCGCTGCTCGAAGTACTTTTCTCTACGCTTGGAGGGCTCCCTCATATAGACGTTACTCTTGTGGGATCAACATGCGTAAAGCGCAGCCTTAGGGGAGAGTTCATAAGAGATAAAGGCGTAGACCCTTATAGATAGCGTAGGACGGCATAGAAGGGCGGGTTACAGCGAAGTGCTATACGCAAGGATCCGTCAAGTTTAAATAATGACTAATTTATTCTATTTGCCTATTGTTCGCCGTAGTATGTAGCAAGATTTTATTAGTATTAGACGTAGAGATGATATTCTTTCAACTGGTAAAGCGACCGCCTCCATTGCGTTTGCAAGAGGCCGATAATGGTTTAGTTGGGCATGTTCTAGGGCTTGAAAGCAATTACTTCAAGCGAAGCTAGAAGATAGTACAAAGAGATGCGTTTGTCATGGGTTGAAAGACAAGTAGAGACTCCCGCAGAAGAACCTTGAATTCTAACTATTTAGTAAGAGCTTACACGACGAGAGAAAGAGGGAAAGGAGAAGAAGGAAGATGTCAAGGAACGGGCTTTATATATATTTATGGGGACACCTGCTATACGGGAGAGAGGGAGTGTTAACGAGCCAAGGAGACCCAGGGCGAATAGTCGTGTGAATCGACAAGTTAAATCACGGTGAACGCATGATAGAAGGATAGTTCAAGAAGGCTGGAAGGATATATTGGCAAACTGATCACTGAGGGTGGAAGGTGCACCTTGCTTCCTGTTACGTCCCCTTCTCGCATGCTCCATGCCTGCCACCGTCAGATCTTTTTGCACCGCCTATTCGCCTTGCTCAACGCTATAAGTCCTGCCGATGTCTAGTAGATGACGTCTTCGGCGCGGCCGCACACACGAAACCCCTTACACAACCCCTGCCTTGCCCAACATACCTGCAGCCTACCTCCCCAAGCCGTGCAGAACGATGCTCTCACCCTCCCTCGGTCCTTTCGCTCGTGCTTCGAAGCACACACGCTCCCTTCCCGCCGAGATGAGTCTACCGCCGAATGGTCCATCGCTGACCGATGGCCCTCATCTTCCTGCCCCGAAGCGCCCACGGTCGACCGCGCGTAAAATGCTTCTAACGCGCAGTTCCAGATTCGAATCCGATCTACACCGAGGCCTACACAAATGAATATAATCATAAAGACTGAAAATGGCGGGGCGCTGAACAAGACTACAGCATAGTAGCACAACCGGCCACTGAAGCCTATTGTCTCGCGGCATTTGGAAAGGGACATTGCAGATGGCACCGATCTAGATGCGACACCACGGATGACTCGACTCGTCGTTATCCTGTCGGCTAGCGGACGTCTACTACCGAACTAGTTGGAGAAGGCCACCAAGAGCTTCGTCGAGGCAGCTCTGCCCCCGCCGTGTTGACACCAGAGAGCTGTCCCTCGACATCAGGATCTTCTCAACGAAGCGTACGTTACAGGTCCCCAGAGTGATCTCGTGAGACAAGCGCTGTTCGCGAGACAGAGCGTTCCTAAAGGTACAGGCAACCGATGGTTGAGCGACTCACTCTCCTGACTTCCTGACTTTCATGTCTTTCCAGTGTTGGAGTTTGGGGTATCAAAGGCTTTGACTTACGGCACTCATAGTGGGGCCCGTCAACCTCCTGTGCATGTAGACCTTGGGCGTTCATTTAAAGGGGGAGGTTTAAGGACGTCCGCTCTCTTTCGAGAACCTCGCGGCTGATTCAGGTGAGAGCAGAATTCTACCGTGTACGACTTGGCTCACCGATGTAGTTGAAAGAAGTCTATCTCTCAGATTTATAGGTATCCTACTGCTGCTTCCAGCTGCCTCTGCCTTATCTTTCGAACACGGTGGAAGCCCTCTCAATGCGGACATTGCATTGTTGTAAGCCCATCTGTCATCAAGTCAGGCAGGTTTCAGGCACACTGCGCCGCGCGTGAGGGGCGTCAACGCCTGCGCAGAAGACCCAATAATATGGAGCGCCGAGCTTGACTTCCTGCATGGACAATATTGCAGTCGAATTGATAGTTGCTACGCTGGCTTTGGACATAGATTCTCACCTTCGCTCTAAGTGGAGGAGTCCAACGCCGTACCACGCTGATGCCTTGCATTTTAGCTGTGTAACTTTGAGCAAACCCATTACCGGAAAACTCATCCTCTGCCTAGTACCACCTCCAAAGACTCCTGATGAAATCTAAGCAAACCAGATCTCCGCTCATTGCAGGCCTATACTAGATAACCCTCGCAAGAATACCCGCATTGCAAGCCCGCACACCGCAACTGACCAGGATCGAGGTTGAACCGCCCGAGTTAGGAGGCCTTCCAATCGCGTAGGAGGGTGGTAATAAAACTCGGGAGGCAAGGAATATTAGCCTCGTGAGACTCCGATGCTCGGCCATAGAATCCTTCACCCGACGCTTGAATCTGACTTGTTAAGGAGCGAGTGAAGGCATCGATTCCATGGTAGCTCTCAGGAGTCGAGGAAATAGAGATAGGTGGATCAGACTTCATGCGCCAGCCTTTTCTTTTAGAGCTTGAGCCGCCTCGTTTACGGCAATCATGCTCACATAGTCTCCATTCCAGCATTTCTGAATGATAGTTCCCCAGAAGAGGTGGTCCGTGGCAGGAAGCTCCTCTGGGCTCGGCCATTGCGGGTCTTCGCAGTCGAAATAATAATATTTGTGCACGTCCCAGACAGCAATCGAATAGATGACCCAGCCCAAGTGAAGTATCTCAATTTTCGCGGTCAAGTCGTTTTCGCATATTGTGTCCACATCAGCGGTCAAGGGCAATAAGTATGACTGGCCAAAGTCGCAGAACTTGAGCTGTCCATTGGCAACCAAGATGTTCCGGAGAGCGATTTCGTCCACAAAGACCCTCCGTGAATGGATGAAGGAGAGTGCGTTAATGAGAATTAAGATCCACTCTGTCTTGAGCGATTCATGTGGCTCAGGGTTGGTTTTGATGTACTTCTCAAGGTCACCTTGCTTCGCAAAGGCAAGCTCAATTCCGTATTCCGAAGCCTTGAAGCAAGGGATAATACCCTTACGATCGCCTAGCCGCTCGTATAACGTGTTTCATCACCGAGTCGTCAATATCACCGAGTCGACAGCGCCCACCGATCCCGCATCATCTTAGACGAACCAGCTTTACAACACAAAACTATTCTTACTAGTTCTAAGTATCGCGGGATAATGTAGTATCATTCCAAACTGCCTAGTAATTTACAGGCTCTATCTCGTGGTAGTGGTGCCGTCGCGACGCTATGAAGTCGTCGTCAGCCGCCTCGCGCGACAGCACACCCGGCACCTTTTACCCTCTTACGCCCGCCAACTGCATAAGCAAATTACGTTAAGGTGCTAAATTATTCGGAAAAACACTATA